>CM064896.1:37500-120000 GCA_030347415.2 Decapterus maruadsi
AGCTGTGTAGTTGTGTAACTGTGTAGTTGTGTAGCTGTGTAGCTGTGTAGTTGTGTAGCTGTGTAGTTGTGTAACTGTGTAGTTGTGTAGCTGTGTAGCTGTGTAGTTGTGTAGCTGTGTAGTTGTGTAGCTGTGTAGCTGTGTAGTTGTGTAGCTGTGTAGTTGTGTAGCTGTGTAGCTGTGTAGCTGTGTAGTTGTGTAGCTGTGTAGTTGTGTAACTGTGTAGTTGTGTAGCTGTGTAGTTGTGTAGTTGTGTAGCTGTGTAGTTGTGTGGCTGTGTAGCTGTGTAGTTGTGTAACTGTGTAGTTGTGTAGCTGTGTAGCTGTGTAGTTGTGTAGTTGTGTAGTTGTGTAGCTGTGTGGCTGTGTAGTTGTGTAGTTGTGTAACTGTGTAGTTGTGTAGCTGTGTAGCTGTGTAGTTGTGTAACTGTGTAGTTGTGTAGTTGTGTAGCTGTGTAGTTGTGTAGCTGTGTAGCTGTGTAGCTGTGTAGTTGTGTAGCTGTGTAGTTGTGTAACTGTGTAGTTGTGTAGCTGTGTAGTTGTGTAGTTGTGTAGCTGTGTAGTTGTGTGGCTGTGTAGCTGTGTAGTTGTGTAACTGTGTAGTTGTGTAGCTGTGTAGTTGTGTAGCTGTGTAGTTGTGTAACTGTGTAGTTGTGTAGTTGTGTAGCTGTGTAGTTGTGTAGCTGTGTAGCTGTGTAGCTGTGTAGTTGTGTAGCTGTGTAGTTGTGTAACTGTGTAGTTGTGTAGCTGTGTAGTTGTGTAGTTGTGTAGCTGTGTAGTTGTGTGGCTGTGTAGCTGTGTAGTTGTGTAGCTGTGTAGTTGTGTGGCTGTGTAGTTGTGTAGCTGTGTAGTTGTGTAGCTGTGTAGTTGTGTAGCTGTGTAGTTGTGTAGCTGTGTAGTTGTGTGGCTGTGTAGTTGTGTAGCTGTGTAGTTGTGTAACTGTGTAGTTGTGTAGCTGTGTAGCCGTGTAACTGTGTAGTTGTGTAGTTGTGTAGCTGTGTAGCTGTGTAGTTGTGTGGCTGTGTAGCTGTGTAGTTGTGTGGCTGTGTAGCTGTGTAGTTGTGTAGCTGTGTAGTTGTGTAGCTGTGTAGTTGTGTAGCTGTGTAGTTGTGTAACTGTGTAGTTGTGTAGCTGTGTAGCCGTGTAACTGTGTAGTTGTGTAGCTGTGTAGTTGTGTAGCTGTGTAGTTGTGTAGCTGTGTAGTTGTGTGGCTGTGTAGTTGTGTGGCTGTGTAGTTGTGTAGTTGTGTAACTGTGTAGTTGTGTGGCTGTGTAGCTGTGTAGTTGTGTAGCTGTGTAGTTGTGTAGCTGTGTAGTTGTGTAGCTGTGTAGTTGTGTAGTTGTGTAGTTGTGTAACTGTGTAGTTGTGTAACTGTGTAGTTGTGTAGCTGTGTAGTTGTGTAGTTGTGTAGTTGTGTGGCTGTGTAGTTGTGTAGCTGTGTAGTTGTGTAGCTGTGTAGTTGTGTAGCTGTGTAGTTGTGTGGCTGTGTAGTTGTGTAGCTGTCCGTCTTCCGTCTTCAGTCTCTGGACTTTCAGGAGCTAAATCCGGTCGAGTCGAGGAAAGCATGAATAATTAACGCGCTCTCTTTTCAACTGATCTTCTGGGAGGTATTTATAGCGACTTCTGCACCAAACGCACAAAACACGCTGCATCTCACTGTCAGACACGTCGACGCCTCCGTCCACCAGGACAAACGTCAAGGTTGTTGTGACCTCATCGTCCATCCTGCATCCGTCCCACTGTATCTGTTCCAGAGGTGGTTGAATGTTCGCATACTACAGTATACACACACACACACACACACACATATATATACACACACACACGTCACAGACCCACAGACAGGCTGGCAGAGAGACAATCATGAGGATGTCTTCATGAATGACTTCAGAACTGTGGAATAATAAGAGATGGGTTTATCTCTTCTCCTCAGCATCTGACCAGACGTAGTACTAATACTCCAGACGTAGTACTAATACTCCAGACGTAGTACTAATACTCCAGACGTAGTACTAATACTCCATAGTCTTTATGTTATTTGTTCTAGTATTATTCTTTTGTTATTGTTGCTCTTGTTTTTGCACATAATTGTAAAGCACTTTAATGTGACTGCCTCCTACCATCAGACTGGACATCCCGATCCCACCCAGACGGGGACAGACGTAGTTCCACACTCCGATGCTCCCACGTCGGATCTTCTGCCCCACAGCCAGCTCCAGGAAGAAGAGCGGGATCCCGATGATGAGGAGGAGGATGAAGTAGGGAACCAGGTAGGCACCTGGGAACCAGAGAGGCTGAAGCTTAGCTCACACATTATGAGCTGTTTGATGGAAAACAGACCAACAGGCCCAGAGTTTCAGGATCCTAGAAACCAGCTGCTGAATGATGTGAGGATCCCGGATCCAGCCACAGATATTCTTTGGATTTCATTTCAATTTACATGGAAGTCTAAATTTGTGTCTTTGCAGCTTAAGAGACACATCATCAGGATGCAAGTGTTTTTTATGCCTCATCCAGGATATAACGACTTAGAGCAGGAAAACACGTTCTACTATTAATACATCAAAAGTGGGAATTACATTCAGGGACATGTTTCATCTTGGTGGAGTAACAAGGCATGGAGACTAAATCCAGACGGCTGCAGCTTCAACGGCCTCCGATGACAAACACTGAACCACTTCATCTCAGGTCGTTTAGAGCCGAGCCGCTTCTACATCCATCACAGTCAGGAGGGAGGAGGCGGCACACTGATGACTCCCAACAACACGGACCGCTGCCAGACGGTGAGAAATGGCCTCTCGCCAGGCGCCAGACTACACAACCTGACTGCTATATATATATTTACATATATAAATAAAGACTGGTCTATGCTCAGTAAATCCTGCATGGTAGTCCAGTCATTTTATTAAAAAAGGTTGAACAAATTGCAACAGAATCAAACTCAACTGGTTTAGCCCATAATACGCCTTGTCATTATTGTTCTCACGTTAATAGGGTAAAATTTTTAACCTTTAAATATCTCCATGAAAATTACAGAGTTGATTATTTACATTAAGACAAACAAAAACTGTATTACAAGTTGTTGTTTTTTTAATTCTTTGTTAACATGAGCAAATTTGCATAGATTTGCATAAATTCCACGGTTTTGACGGCACTTGTTTATATAAAGGTGCTGTGGTGGAACCAGCATGAAAACTGGAATGAGTTGACTAATACTTGAGTTGAAACATAATGACTAGACGTATTTAAGCAATATTACCCAAGAGGGTGGAAAATACCACATGAGAGCGTGTTCATGTGCACTTTTCAAGTCGTCTAATGGTATTTACCATAATTACCATAGCACATGAAGGCAGCATAAATGTCTTATTGACCAATCAGATTGCTTGGTCGGAACTACTTTTTTAAAACTTTCCCCTAATGGGATTCTTTTCCCTCAGTCAGGACATGTTGAGGAAACACAACCAGTTGAGTTTGATTCTGTTGCAGTTTGTTCAATGTTGACGCCTGTTTTGTCTGAAAGTGCGTGGACTTGGTCTGCAGTGGAACACCTGGAGCCGGTGGAGGCAGCATCGTGTCTGACAAGCTGTCTTCACAGGTTTACAGCGTGTCGGCTTCACATTACATTCATCTGCAGCAGAATCAGCCTCATCATCTGCGGAGCGTCATCTGAGCCGCGCTGCTCTGCCGGCCCAGGGAATCGATGCTGCTACTATATTTAGATGCTGCTGCTTTCTACACAATACAGCTGCTCTGCACTCGTCCTCCTGGTGGGATGGAGTGTGTACTATGGGATGGCTGGGGTCACTGAAGCTGAATGTGCTTTAGGATCAGATCGATTGTGTGGAAACGTTAAGCTCCAAAACACTGACGTGAAACAAGGCTGCGCCGTTAAAGTCAAGAAAACAGATTGATTCAATAAAAACCTATTAATTTATAAATAATGAATGTGGAAAACATAGACTGTATAAAGAATGGACGTAGCATCCGTGACGTCACCCATTGGTTTTGTGGAGTCGTTTTTGTGACTCAAATATGGCGGCCTGAACAGCGCCATGTTTGATAGACGACATGAACCTGTTGATGGAGCTACTGTAATAAGACGGACTAGACGACATGAACCCGTTGATGAGCTACTGTAATAAGACGGACTAGACGACATGAACCCGTTGATGAGCTACTGTAATAAGACGGACTAGACGACATGAACCCGTTGATGAGCTACTGTAATAAGACGGACTAGACGACATGAACCCGTTGATGAGCTACTGTAATAAGACGGACTAGACGACATGAACCCGTTGATGAGCTACTGTAATAAGACGGACTAGACGACATGAACCCGTTGATGAGCTACTGTAATAAGACGGACTAGACGACATGAACCCGTTGATGAGCTACTGTAATAAGACGGACTAGACGACATGAACCCGTTAATGAGCTACTGTAATAAGACGGACTAGACGACATGAACCCGTTGATGAGCTACTGTAATAAGACCTGGACTAGTTCTGTCATGAACCCGTTGATGAGCTACTGGCAGATAAGGGGAAGCGCGACTAGCCCAGGCGACAGAACCCGTTGATGAGCTACTGTAATAAGACGGACCAGGCCGGACGTCCATCGTTGATGAGCTACTCCAATAAGACCCCCTACGTTCAGAGAGCTGTTCCCGTTGATGAGCTACTGTAATAAGCAGGTCGGACTCCGACGACTCATGAACCCGTTGATGAGCTACTGTGTTCTTAGGCACTGAGGGAGAACCCGTTGATGAGCTACTGTAATAAGGGGGTGGACTGGAAAACAAAACCCGTTGATGAGCTACTGTAATAAGAGAGGACTCAGGCTGAGAGTGAACCCGTTGATGAGCTACTGTAATAAGACGGACTAGAGTGACATGAACCCGTTGATGACTTCAGGTCTGGACTTCAGGTCTGAACCCGTTGATGAGCTACTGTAATAAGACGGACTTATTATTAATATTAACCCTATTAATTAGCTATTTCCATTAATAAGTCCCATCAGTGAGATGTTCCCGTTAATTCTACTGTAATTTCTAGTTTTATGAACCTGTTTCCTGACTGTCTTTCATTCTGTTCCTTGATTTAGCTACTGTAATAAGTCTGGACTGATTCCTGAACCCTGTTAATTTCCTACTGTAATAAGACGGACTGTCTCACCTGTATTTGATCGGAACCCGTTGATGAGCTACTGTAATAATCCCTGTGTTTCCGTTGAACCCGTTGATGAGCTACTGTAATAAATTCTTGTCATCCCTGTGTTCTTGGATGAGCTTTGTAATAAGGGACCCTGACTCTGCGTTGAGGTCCAGCCTTAACCACACCTGTGACACAATTGATGAGCTACTTTGGTTCCAAAAGACCCAATCCTGCAAATTGCTCTATGAACCCGTTAATGAGCTACTGTAATAAGCTCACTTGGTAGAGCCCCCGAACCCGTTAATGAGCTACTGTAATAAGACTGACAGATGGCATGAACCCGTTGATGGATTCTCCCCATCCTGTTGCTGTTCTCCTGTCACACTCTCTACTTCCTGTCAAAGGTAAAGGCATGAAAAGCCAAAAAAATGTACTTTAATTTCCCAGTTGTGCAAAGCTGAACTTTTCCTCTGGAAATCCTCTAATCCAGCTTGCTGTTCCAGGCCGGACGTCCATCAACACCCCCTCCAGAAAGGGAATAGTCCGCCCCCCCTGGAGGTTCAGAGAGCTGTTCTTTGGATCCAGCGGCTCCTCATGTGTTCCCTGATCCACCAGCCTGTTTGTGTGTGTGCTCATGGCTCTGCTGTGCTGTGTGTCACCTTGCTGTTCTTAGGCATGAGGGAGACTGGGGGGTGGGGTGGGGGGGTTGGAGGGGGTGGGGGGTGGAAAAGAAACCCAGCAAGGCAAAGACCGAAAGGAACAGAGAGAGGCTCAGGCTGAGAGAGGAGAAGAGATGATGATGATCCAAGGGAGAGGACGGAGAGTGACGGCTGGACTTCAGTTCTGGACTTCAGGTCTGGACTTCAGGTCTGGACTTCAGGTCTGGACTTCAGGTCTGGACTTCAGGTCTCGGTCCTGCAGCAGCACAACAGGAAACTTATTATTAATATTAACACTATTATTATTATACCATTTCATTTCCATTAATAGAAAAAGTCCCATCAGTGAGATGTTCTCAGTTATTTCCTGTATTATTTCGTAGTTTTATGTCCTGTTTCCTGCCTGTCTTTCATTCTGTTCCTGTTTTACTTTGAAGTCTGCGTCTGATTCCTGTCTTCCTGTTAAGTTTCCCGCCCGTTTGATGACCTCATCTGTCTCACCTGTATTTGATTGGACCACCTGTGTCTCATTCCCTTGTGTGTATAATCCCTGTGTTTCCGTTGTCGCGTGTCTATCCATGTGTCGACCTGAGAGCTCAAATTCTTGTCATCCCTGTGTTCTTGGAGGTTTTGGGACCCTGAGTCTGCGTTGAGGTCCAGCCTTACACCACACCTGTGACACAATGATTCTCTTGCAGTGACTTTGGTTCCAAAAAATTCCCAATCCTGCAAATTGCTCTATGTAATTTCCCAGTTGTGGGACGGTGTTTGGCTCAGTTGGTAGAGCCCCCGCCCCATGTGTTGAGGCTACAGTCCTTGCTGCAGATGGCATCGGACGGCCCTATACTGCATGTCATTCTCCCCATCTCTGCCTCCCATTTCCTGTCACACTCTCTACTGTCCTGTCAAATAAAGGCATGAAAAGCCAAAAAAATGTACTTTAATTTCCCAGTTGTGCAAAGCTGAACTTTTCCTCTGTAAATCCTCTAATCCTTTGGAGCTGTGCAGCAGCAGCAGCATCAACACCCCCCTGTCAGAAAGGGAATAGTCCGACCCAAACCTAATGGAGGAAGTGAACATGATGCTTTGGATGAAGTGCCGTCATGTGTTCCCTGATCCACCAGCCTGTGTGTGTGTGTGTGTGTGTGTGTGTGTGTGTGTGTGTGTGTGTGTGTCCCATGTGTGAAACATCCCATGTGTGTGTGTCTGTGTCTGTCTCATGTCTGAAACATCCCATAGTCAACTGGACCAGAACAGAAAGATGGAAGACTTTAAATCTGACAGGTGTTAAACCCTGAGAGGAAGAAGCTGATGCTGCAGGAAGGAGGAGGAACCAGAGCTGAAGCTCCAGACTGATGCAACATCAGCGATGCACATGATCTCCATCGTCATAACAACGCCCATCGCTACGTCAGTTTCAATCTGCAGATTCTCCACAAGAACCACAAACTCTCTCTCTGGTCGTGACAACAAAGACACAAACACTCACAGTGTGTATTTGCTTTACTTGTTTATTCATGTTCCATCCCATAACGGATTTCCCTCCATGTGCATGATGTCAAAATGAGCCTGTGATGTAATAATCCATCACGGCCGTTCACGAGTCTCCATAATCCTGTGTGCATTAACTGTAAAGCTTTTCTGTCCTGTCATTCAACCCCACGCTACAGTATTTATTTCAGACACGTCACATCAATCAGCAGCTGCGTCGTCCAGCAAAACACATCAACTCACCCATCCCATAATAATCCTGCTGGAAACAACACACAGATGAAACAACTTCAGCTGCTGCTGTGAATCTGAGTGGAGCAGAGAAATATGTCTGACCCTGGCTGGAGGCTGGAAGCTGGAACATCCCATAGTCTGAAACATCCCGGAGACTGAAACATCCCATAGTCTGAAACGTCCCATAGTCTGAAACATCCCATAGTCTGAAACATCCCATAGTCTGAAACATCTCATAGTCTGAAACATCCCATAGTCTGAAACATCCCATAGTCTGAAACATCTCATAGTCTGAAACATCCCATAGTCTGAAACATCCCATAGTCTGAAACATCTCATAGTCTGAAACATCCCATAGTCTGAAACATCTCATAGTCTGAAACATCCCATAGTCTGAAACATCCCATAGTCTGAAACATCCTGGAGACTGAAACATCCCATAGTCTGAAACGTCCTGGAGACTGAAACATCCCATAGTCTGAAACATCCCATAGTCTGAAACATCCCATAGTCTGAAACATCTCATAGTCTGAAACATCCCATAGTCTGAAACATCCCATAGTCTGAAACATCCCATAGTCTGAAACATCCCATAGTCTGAAACATCCCATAGTCTGAAACATCTCATAGTCTGAAACATCCCATAGTCTGAAACATCCCATAGTCTGAAACATCCCATAGTCTGAAACATCCCATAGTCTGAAACATCTCATAGTCTGAAACATCCCATAGTCTGAAACATCTCATAGTCTGAAACATCCCATAGTCTGAAACATCCCATAGTCTGAAACATCTCATAGTCTGAAACATCTCATAGTCTGAAACATCCCATAGTCTGAAACATCCCATAGTCTGAAACATCCCATAGTCTGAAACGTCCCATAGTCTGAAACGTCCCATAGTCTGAAACATCCCATAGTCAACTGGACTGCCCAGGTCTGGAGGCTACATATGTATTTGGCCTCAGGCAGAGAGGACGCTCTAGCGCTGCCGGAGTCTTTGTCTGCAGCTGCTCAGGTCGTCCAGGGAGACATCATCACATTCACCGCCTCCTCCAGTGGAGCCAGCCTGGTCCCCACGACTGATCCAGCCTTTTTTATCAGTTTGTTCATTTTTCATACCCGCACCCCAACACACTGCTGCAAACTACCGACTGATAAAACATGTGGAGCATCTTGCTGCAGATGTTAAAGGACCTGAGTTTGTGGAGGAAGTACAGCCTGCTCAACTGCAACTCGCAGTCAGGGTTCAGGTTCACACCGAGGTACTTGTACGATGTTACCTGCTCAACATCTGTTCCTGAGATGGAGATCGGCAGTGGTGGTGTGTTTGATGGTTCTCCCCACACCACCAGGTTTCTGTACTCCTCCTCCTGTCCCTTCTCCACACACCCCACTATAGCCGTGTCATCGGAGTACTTTTGCAGGTGACACGACTTGGAACAGTATTTAAAGTCCGCAGTGTAGGTGGTGAAGAGGAATGGAGAGAGAACAGTTCCCTGGGGGGCGGCTCTGGTCTGCCGAGGTTACAGAGCAACACCGTCATTATTTATTTATTAAACTGACTGCACGTGACACACTGTTCAAACTCTGTCAGCTGCACATGAACTTCCGAGGAGACGTCAACAATCAATCAATCAATCAATCAATCAATCAATCAATCAATCAATCAATCAATCAATCAATCAATCAATCAATCAATCAATCAATCAACCAAACAGACAGACAGACTAACAGAGATGTGAAGGGTGAATTTAAAGACACGTGTCTCACCGTGAGTCTCCAGCAGCGATCAGCAGCCTCCAGGTCCTGATGAAGAGGATGAGGAAGAGGACAAAGTCATGAAAACATCCTGTCGAGCTGCACGCGCACGTCGGAGTGGAGCTGAGCTCAGACCGGGACTCGGAACGGGACGCCACGGGAGGACGGAGCGCGTGACGCACAGCGCGCGGCTCATCACCAACCAGCTGTAACTCTGGTCAGTGAGACGGCAGCTCCGCGCGGGAAACAGGGAGAGGAGAGGGAGGGAGGGAGGAGGGAGGGAGGGAGGGAGGGAGGGAGGGGGGGGTCAAGGTTACCGTCTCCTCCTCCTGACGCAGCTTCTCGTCATCTGCTTTTTCAGTTGATAAAACATAGAAGAGCTTCAACAGAGACACAGATGTTTAGCAGCTGTTTCCCTCTAAAACAACTCTGTGTGGTAACGTTGTGTTATTATCTCATTGTGTGGTGAATGTGCAGGTCACAACTTGTCCACTAGTATAGTATTATATAGTATTTAACCTCTGAGGGAGGGGTCACCAGAGAACCTGTGTGTGTGTGTGTTTACAAAGGTACTGGTTTCACTTGACCAGTGTTAGGGTCCCTGTTGCCACAACAGTCAGGTAAAATCCTGGTGAACGATGATCGCTGAGAGTCGTTAGAGGTTTAAACCTCTCGACCCCAACGATGGGCAAGTGAAGAAACTTCCAGTTGTCTCCAACTCAATCTGCCCAGAGACGAACGACGACCTGATGAAAGAGAACATCCAGAGACTTTCACTTCATGGCATCTCGTCACGTTGGCGTTGGAGGAAACGGAGGATCACCAGGATCAATGCAGTCGATCCTCTGGGACCATGAATGTCTGTTTAAACACTGTAATCTATACAATAGTTACTCAGATATGTGAGACCTGGATCCATGCTGTTAGCATGGCTGATACCAGCTTTGTGTCTGTTTCTGCTGTTGGATTTGAAGTCATACAGTTTTCTCTTTGCTCGTGGCTTTTCTCACATCGTTTCTCTGTGTCGTTGTCGACCTTCTGCACGCGTTCATCCTCTCCTCGTCTTCCTGAGATCTTTCCCGTGTGCGTCCTCTCTGGGTTTGTTGTGTCTCTGACGTCAGCTGTTCACCTTCAGCCTCGAACTTCACGTCGTCTCCACGCTGCTTTCTTTCTGCTTCCCAACGCCCACTTCCACTCACGTGCGCTCATGCATTCTGCATCTGCACCGCGACATCTGCCCAGTACTTTTCCTTCACTCCAGTCTCATTTATATTCCTCCCTCCCCATCCCATTTTTTCTCACCCCTCCCCTCTGTTTCTCCTCTCATGTGTTGTGCTGTCTGGGTCACTTCAGCTGCTCTGGGATCAGCGGTGTTGCTTAGTCAAGTACGTCTCTCTAAACCAGGTGAAGGTAAACAGATGTGAATGGATGAAGCTGCAGATCTTTCAGCTCACATTAAAAAAACAGACCAAAGATCTGATTCTAAAGGACAAATAAACGAGGACTTTTCACCTTGAAGATGTTTGGGTTTGGCTTTAATTTACACATTAAGTACTTTTATTTCACATGCACTCTCCCCGTCAGTGCACGCTCACACTGTTACAACAGCTGTTCCCAGACTGCATCGGTGTGTGTGCTGGTGTTGTGCAGGTGTTTGGTGATGGAGAAAGTGGGTCACGCAGTGCTCCAAGATGGTGTGTGTCTTTTTACAAAGCTGGCAGGCTGGCTGTCACACTCGTTAGTTTGTATCAGGAGTTTGTCCTAGTTTGAAAAGAACAGTTTGGTTGCTGCATGGCTGCAGGCTGCATGGCTGCCGGCTACGTGGCTACATGGTTGCAGGCTACATGGCTGCATGGCTAGATAGCTGCAGGCTACATGGCTGCATGGCTGCAGGCTGCATGGCTACAGGCTGCATGGCTGCTGGCTACGTGGCTACATGGTTGCAGGCTACATGGCTACATGGCTAGATAGCTGCAGGCTACATGGCTGCATGGCTGCATGGCTGCTGGCTACGTGGCTACATGGTTGCAGGCTACATGGCTGCATGGCTAGATAGCTGCAGGCTGCATGGTTGCAGGCTGCATGGCTGCAGGCTGCACGGCTAGATAGCTGCAGGCTGCACGGCTGCAGGCTGCATGGCTAGATAGCTGCAGGCTGCATGGCTACAGGCTGCATGGCTAGATAGCTGCAGGCTGCATGGCTACAGGCTGCATGGCTAGATAGCTGCAGGCTGCATGGCTACAGGCTGCATGGCTAGATAGCTGCACGGCTGCATGGCTGCATGGCTACATGTCTGCACGGCTGCAGGCTGCATGGCTACAGGCTGCATGGCTAGATAGCTGCACGGCTACATGGCTGCATGGCTAGATAGCTGCACGGCTACATGGCTGCATGGCTAGATAGCTGCACGGCTGCATGGCTGCATGGCTACGTGGCTGCACGGCTGCAGGCTGCATGGCTAGATAGCTGCAGGCTGCATGGCTACAGGCTGCAGGCTGCATGGCTACAGGCTGCATGGCTAGATAGCTGCACGGCTGCATGGCTGCATGGCTGCATGGCTACATGGCTGCATGGCTAGATAGCTGCACGGCTGCATGGCTGCATGGCTACGTGGCTGCACGGCTGCAGGCTGCATGGCTAGATAGCTGCAGGCTGCATGGCTGCAGGCTGCAGGCTGCATGGCTACAGGCTGCATGGCTAGATAGCTGCACGGCTGCATGGCTACAGGCTGCATGGCTGCAGGCTGCATGGCTACAGGCTGCATGGCTACAGGCTGCAAGCTGCACGGCTGCAGGTGACACAGGTGAAGCATCAGTTGTCTTTTGGCTGGTTCTGATGGATCTACACTAACACATCTGTCAGCAAACATCTGTCCCACTAACAGACCAGGGTGCACTGGGTCAGGCTGTTCACCTTAATGGAAACTCATTAAAAGCTGCTTCCCCCCCCACTAATCCGTGGCAGATTCCCCCTTTGACAGCTCATTACCAGAAGCATTCCGTTCTGTTGATGGAGATGCCTCTCTGTTGCACCAGGGTGAATTCATGACAGCAGGTGTGTTGTTTTCTGATGCTTCTCTAAAATACACATTAAAGCTCAGTTTACAGCGTTTGCTGCAGAGAGCTGTGTTCAGGTGGCTCCAGCTGACCTGGATGTGGGAAGAAGGACATTTAAGGCAGGAACAAATCCCGTCTCATATCATCTTCATAGAAACACTGTCGGCCATGTCACTAAGCTGGGGGTGGGGGGGGGGGGGGCAGACTGCCTCGCTGCGCCAACACACGTGACCATCTATAGAAGAACTTCACCAGATGGTCTCAAACGGGGCCGGTCCAGCTCAGGGTGGAGGGCAAAGCTCACGTCCCTGTTTTTTTGGACGACATAATCCTTTAAAAAACCCTTAAAGCTCACGGCGACACACGGATCCTCCTCTGATCCCACCCTGAGCTTTCTCCTGGTTTTCCTTGTTAAAGGGTTTTCCATGGAGTTTCTCCTCAGTGGATGTGAGGGTCTAAGGACAGAGGATTTGGTTATTATGGGATGTAAAGCCCTTTGAGACAGACTGGTGGTAAAAACGGGCTGTACTTATAATACTGCCTTGTTTTGTTGGACATGACGTTTCTGAATCAGAAAACAATAGCGTGTACTAAGTGGATGACCAGCTCTCATCCCGCCGCGGCGAGGCGTAATCCCGTGCGTGGGAGTCGCCCTACATTCATGCTTCAGCAGTTTTATTCCTGTGTATCATCAATAATAACAAGAGAGCGCCGTCACACGTGGCCACATACTAATGGTATTGTGTTCAGGCTAAAATGCATAGATTAGAATATTACTGTGATGAAACATGGACATGGATAGGTAATGGTCATGAAATGTATTTCAACATTATATAACGGCCTGTTGGACGCTGTGAATGAATGAATGTGTTCATCTTTGACTACAAGGTTATTTCTCTGTCTGTGTTTGGAAATAAAGCTGTAATGTTTGTTGGACACTTGTGTCCTCATGTTCTACACTGATGGAATGTAGTAACAGGTCTGAGGTCAGTTTACGTTCCCACACAGAGAAACTCTCTCTCCTCCAGAGTTTCATTCATTCATCTTCTTGTTCCAGTGCTGAGCTGCTGTCAGCGGAGCGTCGCCGCCCCCTGCTGGTCAACACCAGGAAACAACTTCCAACACAAACATCTCATATTATGAAAATGACTTCAACATTTAAATTATTACTTTGATTTTTTAAAAACATTAAATATTCTACATAACTTTCTGTGGTTGTATAAAAAAAATATATCAAAAAGTAAAAATAGTTGAACTTCCAGGCCTATTGAACATAATATTGTAGTTCTGGATTTTAATGATTGAAGTGTTAATGTTGCAGCTGGTAAACGTGCAGCATCTGGAAATGAAACGAGAGTAAATTGTTCTTTAACTGGTGCTGGTGTTTGTTTAGACATGATCTAAAAAGTACGATATTTCCCTCTGGATGAAATGTAATGAAGTTGTGTAGCTACAAATAGAAATAGAAGTAGGCTGTGAGTATCCAAGTAATTGTTCTTAGTTACTTTCCACCATCAGTCCAGACAAAGTAATCTATTACTTCCACACTGCTGGGTCCTGGCCCAAACAGGAAGTAAATGTTTCCATAAATGTACAAGGACTTTATAATAAACAGTAAATACTGTGTTGCAGCTGCTGACCTTACTTCAAGGACAAAGTGTAAATACTTTATTAAACCGTTTCTTGTTCATCTGTTTTCAGCTGTTTGTGTGTAAATCAACTGTTTCTTTTGTTCATAGATTTTCACTGTGTGAATATTTAATATTTCATATTTAATGAATCTCTAACTTGTGTTTCTCTTCATCTTTTCCTGCTCTGTCCCAGTTTCCGGACTCTTTCAGTTTTGGACTCTGATCACTGACTGTACAGAGCAAAGTACAGACCATAATACTACAGTGTGTGGCACAACCTCGGCCGCGCCCTGCCTCCGCAGCTGATTGGCTGACGCTGGGTTGTTGTTGACGATGACGCCCGGCTCGGCCAATCAGCTTCGACTAGGAGCCAGGGAGGCGGGACTTCCCGTCACAGTAGAGCAACTAGATCCAACATGGCGCCCACGCTGCTGCACTGAGAGAAGCTGAAAGTTCAGAGAGTTTAGACCGAAACGTTCTCCCGCGGGTCAGAGGCTGAAGCCGCACGCGGACACCGGAACCGGAGCTGGAACCGGAGCGATGAAAGGTAAAGAGCGGTCCCCGGTGAAGAGGCGCTGCCGGCCGGCGGAGGACGGAGCCAGAGACCGGGGAGGGAGAGGAGGAGGAAGCGGCAAGAGGAGCTCCAGCCTCGGCTCCGGCTGCGGCCACAGCGCCGCTTCCTCCCGGAGGAGTTTACACGGAGACTACGGAGCTGCTGCGGGGACCAGGCCGCCGGGCGGAGCCGACGTCCCGGCCGCGGATCCGTCCAGGTCCCGGTCCGGCTCCCGGTCCGGGTCCCGGCCTCGGTCCAACCCGGAGAGCAGCGAGCAGGTGACGTCACGCAGCGAGCCGATGACGTCACGCAGTGAGTACCGGACCCTGAAGATCAGCGGCCTGGGGGGGCAGCTGAGCGACGGGGAGGTGGAGGACGGACTGTTCCACGAGTTCAAGCGCTTCGGTGACGTCAGCGTGAAAATCAGCCGAGAAAACGACGGCGCGCGAGTCGCGCTGGTGAACTTCCGGAGAGCCGAGGACGCCCGCGCCGCCAAACACGCGCGCGGCAAACTGGTTCTGTACGACCGGCCGCTGAAGATAGAGACGGTGTACCTGACCCCCCCCTGCCCGCCGACCCCCCCCGGCCCGCAGGGCTACAGAGACCTTCGGCTGCAGCAGCTCGCCACGGGCCGCCTCGCGCCCCCCCACCTCAGAGACCTGGACCGGGACAGAGACTTCTCCCTGTTCGAGTCCCGCATCAGACCCGCCTTCATCCCGGACTGTGCGGCTGTTTTCCACGGTGACGAGGAGCTGCTGAGCCCGGACGACCACCGAGCCAACGACCACGACCACCGAGCCAACGACCACCGAGCCAACGACCACCGAGCCAACGACCACCGAGCCAACGACCACCGAGCCAACGACCACCGAGCCAACGACCACCGAGCCAACGACCACCGAGCCAACGACCACCGAGCCAACGACCACGACCACCGAGCCAACGACCACCGGGCCAACGACCACCGGGCCAACGACCACCGAGCCAACGACCACCGAGCCAACGACCACCGAGCCAACGACCACGACCACCGAGCCAACGACCACCGAGCCAACGACCACGACCACCGAGCCAACGACCACCGAGCCAACGACCACGACCACCGAGCCAACGACCACCGGGCCAACGACCACCGAGCCAACGACCACGACCACCGAGCCAACGACCACCGAGCCAACGACCACCGAGCCAACGACCACCGAGCCAACGACCACCGAGCCAACGACCACCGAGCCAACGACCACCGAGCCAACGACCACCGAGCCAACGACCACCGGGCCAACGACCACCGAGCCGATGATGGCGCCAACCGGACGTTGTTCCTGGGGAACCTGGACGTGGGCGTGGCGGAGAGCGAGCTGCGGCGAGCGTTCGACCGGTTCGGCGTGGTGACGGAGGTCGACATCAAGCGGGCGACGCGCGGCCAGAACGCCACGTACGGCTTCATCAAGTTCGAGAACCTGGACATGGCGCGGCGGGCCAAGGTGGCGATGGCGGGGAAGCTGGTGGGACAGAACGCCGTACGGATCGGCTACGGGAAGCCGACGCCCACCACGCGGCTGTGGGTGGGCGGGCTGGGCCCCTGGGCGCCGCTCGCCGCGCTCGCCAAGGAGTTCGACCGCTTCGGGACGATCCGGACCATCGACTACCGCGGCGGCGAGGCGTGGGCCTACATCCAGTACGAGAGTCTGGACGCGGCGGCGGCGGCGTGCAGCCACATGAGGGGCTTCCCGCTGGGGGGGCCGGACCGCCGCCTCCGGGTCGACTTCGCCGACACGGAGCGGCGCCACCAGCCGGCGCCATTCCTGCCTCTCCCCCTCCCCCACTACGACCTGGTCTCGGCGCCGTTCGCCCCCCGGCTCGCCAGGGACCGGTCACCGCCGCCGCCAGCTCGCTTCAGGGACAGAGACGTCTACGCCGCCGCCGCCGCCGCCGCCGAGTGGTCCGGCCTGGCCGTCCACGACAGGATGCGAGGCGCCGGGTTCGACCCCCTGGACCTGGAGCGGCGGCCGCGTGACGCCTGGTCTCTGGACCGCGGCGAGCTGGACTCGAGCCGCAAGAGGAGACACGACGACGGCTGGCGGTCGGACCGCTCCCCCGACGCCAACGACAACATCGCGCGGCGGCACGGCGGCGGCTCGCTGGCGCACAGCCCCTCGGCGAGCAGCTGGGACGGCGGGCGCCAGCATGACCCGGAGCGCCCGCCACGCTCCAGCAGAACCTCGCCGCGGCCGGACCGCCACGACTCTGAGAAGAGAAGAAGAACTCTGAGTCCGGCCGACGGACGGCGAGCGGCGAGGAAGGAGGAGCGACCAGAACCCGCCCCCCTCTCCTCGTCCTCCAGGTCCAACCAGCAGGCGGCGGCGGCGGCGGCGGCGGGCGGAGGACAGCGGCTGAGTCCGGTGTGGCGCGGCGTCCTGCTGCTGAAGAACAGCAGCTTCCCGGCGGCGCTGCACCTGCTGCACGGCGACGCGGCGCTGGCGTCCGGCGTGCTGCTGGACGAGCAGCTGAAGATCAGCCAGCGCCTGCGTCTGGACCCGACCAAGCTGGACGACGTCTCTCGCCGCATCAAGGCGGCGGGCGCCGACGGGTACGCCGTCCTGTTGGCGCTGCCGGGGACGGACGGAGCGGCGCCGGCGGACGGCGGCGGCTCCACGGAGCGGCCGCTGAAAAACCTGGTGACGTATCTGACGCAGAAAGACGCCGCCGGCATCATCACCGTCCCCGTGGCGGCCGGCGGCGGAGGCGGCGGCGGCGTCCTGCACGTGTTCCCGCCCTGTGACTTCACTCAGCAGTTCTTGGATCCGTCGGCCGTCGGCCAATCAGAGGACGAGTTCATGGTGATGGTGATAATCAGAGGAGCGTCGTCATGACGACGGACATTTTTATTCAAATGTTCATTAAAATGTTTTTGATGAAGAAGAAACTTCAAAACCTCAGGAAACAGAATGTCATGGTTTCCATGGTGATCAGAGTTCAAGTGTTGGATCAATCACACAAAGCTGATTATTGTTTATTGTTTATTGTTTATTGATTATTGTTTATTGTTTATTGATTATTGTTTATTGTTTATTGTTTATTGATTATTGTTTATTGTTTATTGTTTATTGTTTATTGATCGTTGTTGAAACAGTTTCATGTTTTGTTTTTTTTATTTTTTATAATTCACTAAAAAGTGAAACGAAGCCTTTGATCTTTGATCTTTGTTGAAGACGATGATGTAACGTGTCATGTAACCATGGAGACGGTGCAGACTTCTGGAGACGGAGACGTCGCCGTGGAGACCGTCGACTAACTTGTGTCTCAATAAATTTACTGTTTCGTGGGAAACGAGTTGCCAGGACGACGCTTTGTGACGTTTTCTGTTCACTTTGACAGCATCGCCGTGACGACAGCAGGAGCAGCCTCCATCGCCGTGACGACAGCAGGAACAGCCTCCATCGCCGTGACGACAGCCACAATTCTGTGTTTGATGTTGTTCTTCATTTGTTGTGAATCTAGAGTCTGTTGCTCTGGAAACGCTCCTCGCTGCTTCACCTCGCCACCGTGGTCGCTCCTCGCCACCGTGGTCGCTCCTCGCCACCGTGGTCGCTCCTCGCCACCGTGGTCGCTCCTCGCCACCGTGGTCGTCTCCTCGCCGCTCTTCATCCGACCGGCGTCTCGGCCTGAGGAGGAGGAGGAGAAGTGTTTGTTTGTTTAGATGCGTGTTGTTTTTGCGTTGAGCCACACATGAGACGGCGAGATGGCGTCTGAGCGCCAGAGGAGACGAGACAGATTGTTGATGTGTTGTTGTTTCTGTGAAGATCGTCAGGACAACGCTGCTCCTCTTCATCGCCGCGCTGCTCCTCTTCATCGCCGCGCTGCTCCGTCTGAAGGACCAGGAGCTTCTCTCTGGAGTCCTGCAGCAGCCTGGTCCTGGTCCTGGTCCTGGTCCTGGTCCTGGTCCTGGTCCTGGTCCAGGCCCTGGTCCTGGTCCAGGCCCTGGCCCTGGTCCTGGTCCTGGTCCTGGTCCTGGTCCTGGTCCTGGCCCTGGCCCTGGTCCTGGTCCTGGTCCTGGTCCTGGTCCTGGTCCTGGTCCAGGCCCTGGCCCTGGTCCTGGTCCTGGCCCTGGTCCTGGTCCTGGTCCTGGTCCTGGTCCTGGTCCTGGTCCTGGTCCTGGTCCACAGGTACAGTATTGAAGCGGTCCAGACAGCAGACCAGGTTCTGGGAACTGAGACATGAATGGAGCGTCGCGTCGACTGAGACTTTGTTCAAACTGTAAAAACTTTATGTTTCTCCAAGAATATTTGTCTCATTTAACTCTTTCCACTTAAAGCGATATTCCGGCGTAAGTGAAAGCCACGGTCAAACACACCGTAACACTGAGTCAGACCCCCCCTCCACCGAGTCAGACCCTCCCCCACCGAGTCAGACCCCCCCTCGAGAGATCAATTTACCGCTAGATTCTTGAGTTCCACCAACTTCAGCAAACACCGCACTATCGCCACACGGCGCTCTGCGGATCCACTGTCCAACCGCAAAACGCCACTTTTAGCCACAAATAATGCTCAGAACTGCACCAGAGTTCATCAACAGTACATTACAGGGTCTGACTCGGTGTTACGGAGTGTTTGACCGTGGCTTACACTTACGCCGGAATATTGGAATACCTCATGTGGACTAAGAGCTGTGAGAGTTTTCAGAGTCCTCCGTTCCTTCTCTGAGTTACGGGGGGTCCACGCAGCAGGATTTGTCCATATAATGGTTGTCAATGGACACCACACCAACAAACATCCAGATCCCTCCATCCTGCTGGTCTGTAATGTCCCTCTGGTGGTGAAGCCCCCACAGGAGAAACTGTTCAGTCTATATTTTCATCTTGTTTGTATTGAAGCTCCCAGTGTCTCAGTTCACTGCTCTTCCTGACGGAGGAACAGTTTCTCCTGTGGGGGCTTCACCACCAGAGGGACGTTACAGACCAGCAGGATGGAGGGATCTGGATGTTTGTTGGTGTCCATTGACAACCATTATATGGACAAATCCTGCACCCCGTAACTCAGAGGGAACGGAGGAGATGATCCACATGAGGGGAAATTTGAATTTGAATTTTGGGTGAACTATCTCTTTAAAATCAGACTCATCACCTAAAATGAACTTGTTTTCAGATCATTTTCACTTGTTTCAAACTCATTTTCACTGTAAATCAGTTAAAAATCTGCAGTGAAGCAGGTTTTTGTGTTTGTAATAAGAAAGAAAAACTTGCTCAATGTTCAGATTTTTCGACTGATTTCAGTGAAAATCTGCTGAAAGACGTAAAAAGTGTTAAAAACAAACTGCTGATGAGTCAAATTTTAATAGAATGAGGTTAGTTTGAACAGAAATGAGACAAATATTCTTGGTCAGGTGAGTTTTTACAGCGAAGACGTCAGATGAAAGTAAACGAGACAAAACTATATTGTCAGTAAAACGTGACGTTGTGCGTTCGTTCCACGTGTCGGAGTCACAACGTAAGAAAAGACGACAGAGGTTTGAGTTCATGAGAATCAGTGAAAGATGCTTCAGCTGTTGGAGCGCCCGCCCCATGTTGAGGCCGTGGTCCTTAGCACTAGAAAACGCCTTCTTGCACTTGACTTATTATTGTTTTTAAAAGTATATCCTGTTGTGCTTCCCATCCTGTCTTAATACTACTTAATACTAATACTAATACTACTGCATGGGACAGTGGGAAATGAAATGGGCGCATGGCGTCTGTCCGACCTCCCATTTCTCCGACTTAAGTCGCCCTGACCCTTAACCTGACCCTAAACCTGACCTTAACGCTGTAGAACGGGTAGTCGGAGAAATGAGCCGTTGGACTTTGGGGCAGTCGGACTGACGTCTGCTCTGTTCACATGAAGGCAAAACAGCCCCGAAAAAATATAATAGAAATTTTATAAAAGACATCACTCTAAATCTTTGCAAAGTGTTTCAGTGTTATTTAGAAACCCAGATGTTGAAGACGTTGACAGCTGCAGGCGGCTGCAGGCGGCTGCACGCGCCTGCACGCACCTGCACGCGGCTGCACGTGGCTGCATGCGGCTGCACGCGGCTGCACGTGGCTGCATGCGGCTGCACGCGGCTGCACGCGCCTGCACGCACCTGCACGCGGCTGCACGCACCTGCACGCGGCTGTACGCGGCTGCATGCGGCTGCACGCGGCTGCACGCGGCTGCACGCAGCTGCACGCGGCTGCACGCACCTGCACGGGCCTGCACGCGGCTGCACGCGCCTGCACGCACCTGCACGCGCCTGCACGCGCCTGCACGCACCTGCACGCGGCTGCACGCGGCTGCACGCGGCGTCCTGAATAAAGTTTAACCCTTAAATCTTTTCTTTCTTTCTCAGGTTTTTCACTGTCGTTAAACTCTAGTTTTCCTGCTCGTCCTTCAACGCTGTGGCGACGGGACCAGACGGAGCCGCGGCGGCGCTGTGGCGGTGAGTACGCTTCAGGTTTGTACTGGTCATCTTTATATATTTGTACTGCAGTATTCTTTATTGAATACTTCAGGTTTGTACTGGTCATATTTATATATTTGTACTGCAGTATTCTGTTTGCGTGTTGTAAAGACAGTGAATGTGATTATAATAAATAATAAAGGCAGATGTCCTGAATAAAGTTTAACCCTTAAATCTTTTCTTTCTTTCTCAGGTTTTTATCTGTCGTATTAAATATAGTTTTCCTGAAGTTGTCCTTCAATTAGTCCCTGTGGCCACTAGGGGGCAGCAGACCTGAAACACAGTCCCTGTGGCCACTAGGGGGCAGCAGACCTGAAACACAGTCCCTTTGTACTGGTCATATTTATATATTTGTACTGCAGTATTCTGTTTGCAGCAGTTGTAAAGACAGTCCCTGTGACCACTGTGATTATAATAAATAATAAAGGCAGATGTCGTAGTCCCTGTGGCCACTAGGGGGCAGCAGACCTGAAACAGAGAGTCCCTGTGGCCAGAGAAAATATCTGAAACAAATCCCTGTATCTGAAGTAATGCGATAAGATTAGTCCCTGTGGCCACTAGGGGGCAGCAGACCTGAAACAGAGAGTCCCTGTGGCCACTAGGGGGCAGCAGACCTGAAACACAGTCCCTGTGGCCACTAGGGGGCAGCAGACCTGAAACACAGTCCCTGTGGCCACTAGGGGGCAGCAGACCTGAAACAGAGAGTCCCTGTGGCCACTAGGGGGCAGCAGACCTGAAACAGAGAGTCCCTGTGGCCACTAGGGGGCAGCAGACCTGAAACACAGTCCCTGTGGCCACTAGGGGGCAGCAGACCTGAAACAGAGAGTCCCTGTGGCCACTAGGGGGCAGCAGACCTGAAACACAGTCCCTGTGGCCACTAGGGGGCAGCAGACCTGAAACACAGTCCCTGTGGCCACTAGGGGGCAGCAGACCTGAAACACAGTCCCTGTGGCCACTAGGGGGCAGCAGACCTGAAACACAGTCCCTGTGGCCACTAGGGGGCAGCAGACCTGAAACACAGTCCCTGTGGCCACTAGGGGGCAGCAGACCTGAAACACAGTCCCTGTGGCCACTAGGGGGCAGCAGACCTGAAACACAGTCCCTGTGGCCACTAGGGGGCAGCAGACCTGAAACAGAGAGTCCCTGTGGCCACTAGGGGGCAGCAGACCTGAAACAGAGAGTCCCTGTGGCCACTAGGGGGCAGCAGACCTGAAACACAGTCCCTGTGGCCACTAGGGGGCAGCAGACCTGAAACACAGTCCCTGTGGCCACTAGGGGGCAGCAGACCTGAAACACAGTCCCTGTGGCCACTAGGGGGCAGCAGACCTGAAACACAGTCCCTGTGGCCACTAGGGGGCAGCAGACCTGAAACACAGTCCCTGTGGCCACTAGGGGGCAGCAGACCTGAAACAGAGAGTCCCTGTGGCCACTAGGGGGCAGCAGACCTGAAACAGAGAGTCCCTGTGGCCACTAGGGGGCAGCAGACCTGAAACACAGTCCCTGTGGCCACTAGGGGGCAGCAGACCTGAAACACAGTCCCTGTGGCCACTAGGGGGCAGCAGACCTGAAACACAGTCCCTGTGGCCACTAGGGGGCAGCAGACCTGAAACAGAGTCCCTGTGGCCACTAGGGGGCAGCAGACCTGAAACACAGTCCCTGTGGCCACTAGGGGGCAGCAGACCTGAAACAGAGAGTCCCTGTGGCCACTAGGGGGCAGCAGACCTGAAACACAGTCCCTGTGGCCACTAGGGGGCAGCAGACCTGAAACACAGTCCCTGTGGCCACTAGGGGGCAGCAGACCTGAAACACAGTCCCTGTGGCCACTAGGGGGCAGCAGACCTGAAACACAGTCCCTGTGGCCACTAGGGGGCAGCAGACCTGAAACACAGTCCCTGTGGCCACTAGGGGGCAGCAGACCTGAAACACAGTCCCTGTGACCACTAGGGGGCAGCAGACCTGAAACAGAGAGTCCCTGTGACCACTAGGGGGCAGCAGACCTGAAACAGAGTCCCTGTGGCCACTAGGGGGCAGCAGACTCACTCAGCTGCACGTGGAGCCTCTTCAGCATCATGTGCTTCTCTTGAGGAGCCGAGGAGACGATGAGTCATCTCCACAACCTGCTGCACTGGTTCTAATTATAACCAAACACCCAGTTCAGTGTTGATGAACCCTTCTGGAGCGGCTTTAGAGAGCACTGTCCCTTTAAACTCTGCTGCATTGTTGTTCAGTCTGACCAAACACACCAGGCTGCTGCCGTCACGTCACGCTGTGGGTCACCATGGAAACATGAGGCTGCAGCTGCTGAAACATGAGACGCTCCAGTCGTTCAGCAGCGGCTGCACTGGAGTTAAAGGAGCAGTACGTAGCTCCACAACACATTCATTAACCACTGCACTGGAGTTAAAGGAGCAGTACGTAGCTCCACAACACATTCATTAACCACTGCACTGGAGTTAAAGGAGCAGTACGTAGCTCCACAACACATTCATTAACCACTGCACTGGAGTTAAAGGAGCAGTACGTAGCTCCACAGATACAATAAACTACGTAATGACAATATAAACACACTGAGTTATTGGGGAAGTTGCCATGGTAACATTAGACTGCATAAATAGGCTACTGTCCCCTGCCCCATGAGGAAATGTGATACAGTTTCCTGTGTGACGACAAATTCATGTTTCCTGCTACAAATACACAACATACAACAACTACAACTACACACCATGAGGAGCTTTTAAACTGAAATGTGAGACTCTTATCCAACGGATGCAGCGTTGACTCTGCTCAGGGTCGATGGCGTGAGGGGGCGGAGCCAGAGCAGAGTGACCTACTGTAGGGAACAATAAACACGACTCCCATTTCACCCTCACGTCAACACGGACGTGTGTGTGTCATTAGTGTAAAACAGAAACCTGAGCCCAAGTCCAGGATCTGGAGTCACATCAGTCATACGTCCAACTGCTGCAATGAACTTTGGGGCAGTCGGACTGACGAAGCCAAAAGTTTAAGAGCCCACATACACACTCATGTGGCCGGCGCCCCTCGCTATTGAAATGTAAAACATCCCAGAATAAACACAGTATTGAATGGAAAGGCTCACAAATGTCAAAGTAAAACCCGTTGTATGAGTGAACACTGAACATCTATGGTCATTACTTTTTATTATGTTATTTACGTTTACTGTGATAAATGTTGATGGGGGCGGCACCCTAGCGGCGCCCTAGCGGCGCCGTAGCGCCCCCTACTGACCGGCCGCCACTGTTCTGAAACAGATCAAAAGTGAAGGAGAGTAACGAGGAGCCACAGTTTTTGACCTGGTTCCAGTCAGGTTGCCCCCCCCCCCCCCCCCCCCCCGCCCCCCGACAGGACACAGGACCATCATAACAATACTACTAACAATAATAATAATAATAACAATAATGATAATAATAATAATCATAATACATACTTCACGCTTTGTCTTCATGTTTGTAGTTTATGCAACGCAGCAACGACACATGAACGTACAGGACACAATACAACATGTGACACAATACAACATGTGATACAATACAACATGTGATACAATACAACATGTGATACAATACAACATGTGATACAATACAACATGTGATACAATACAACAGATTGCATATCTTCACAGTGCTGACCTGAACAGACTAATATACAGACCATAATAAACCTGTACTAACTGAACACTGAACACGTAGGAGACTAACTCAGACTAATGACGTCAACAGACTAATATACAGACCATAATAAACACTGAACACATCTTCGGTTATAAGAGTGATGTCATCAGCATAGAGTAGAATACGTGTCCCTCAGCTACACAACGCTCACATGCTTTTCACAATAAAAGCTTCATATGGACATTTAGTTCAACTTATTTAGAAAAAGCACCATGAGAACTGAAAGAACAGAGAATTATTGTTATTATTGAACTGTTGCTACGGGAACTATTAGGTGTGTGTTTTATTATCATCTGGTAACATTTGACTGTCGGTGCAACACGTTCCTAAGAGCTTCCATAATGCTTCATAATGCATCATAATACATCATAATGCATCATAATACATCATAATGCATCATAATGCATCATAATGCATCATAATGCATCATAATACATCATAATGCTTCATAATACATCATAATGCATCATAATACATCATAATGCTTCATAATGCATCATAATACATCATAATACATCATAATGCATCATAATACATTAGGGCTGGGCGATAAAACGATAACGATATGTATTGCGATAGAACTTTACTCAATAGCAATATGAAACGCAGTCGATAGAAGAGTCGATAGGTTTCATTCATGTTTTGACAGAAAATACTAAACAGCCAATTAAAACGAGAGTTGCGCCGCGCTGGACCAATGGCTGAGCCAGCCAGGTTAGGTTGAAACATCACAGGAAGACGTTCAAGACAACACAGCAACACATGTTTGGGCTGCTGCATCATAAAAAAAAAGTACATCAAAGGGAGCGCGTAATGCTGCTGCTGCTGCTCACACTGGAGCGACTGTCGTGTTCACACTGACACAAACGCACCGCAGCTAACTGCGATCCGATGGTCACTGGCGAAACAAGCGCGAACAGCGGCGATTACTCTTCCCTTTTCTTTTTCAGCCGTGTTTAGGCTGAGAATGATCGCTAATTAGACGGACCACGTCAGGTCCGGGTTTTAATTATCACATCCGTTTCTAACTGTAGCAGCAGCAGCTCCTGTATGGGGAGTGTGGCTCTGATGTAATGTTAAAGAACGCCTGAACAGTGGAGTGATAATGTCTGGAAAAGTCCCAGTGCTGTTGGCCACTGTCAGCACTCAAGAATGTCTCCTGACTGTGGTCAAATTATTTGATTGGTATAGGCTACTAATTGTTCTATAAATATATATAATACCAGTTTTATATACCAGAAACTGCTATAACTCATTGCTTTTATTATGTTCATCATTACATCTGCATATTCAGTTTTTGACAGGAAATAAATATTTAAATAAAAAAATATCCTTCTGATATCTTCAAATCTCACTTGTGTGTATGATGGAACATTTAGGCTTGACAAAAATAGTGACTTGAGTCATATCGTAATATATATCGATATCGACTGATATGAAAAAGATTATCGTGATAGGATTTTTTCTCATATCGCCCAGCCCTATAATACATCATAATACATCATAAGGCCTCATAAGGCATGACTCAGCATTCATACATCGGGTTACATTGCTAGAGAATACCAACCTACGCACCCACCCGTCCAGTAAAGGGTTACGGTTATCTTTATATTATAGTATTATAGTATTATATTTTAATAAGCCTCAGTTCACGTGTTTTATGTGTGAACACAGAATGAAAAAACACTTTGTTCAAGTTTTAATCTCAACTTCTAGAATCGTCTATTTCTAATGTGATTAGAATGAAGATGTTTGAGCCTCGTCTATATTTACATTTCAGCTGTGTGTGTGTGTGTGTGTGTGTGTGTGTGTGTGTGTGTGTGTGTGTGTGTGTGTGTGTGTGTTGGCTGAGCTACAGCTGCTATTCCTGTGTTTATGAGACGTGCGGCTGCTGCTCTGAGTCGGGCACCAACACCCAGAACCAGCTGAGACCGGCTGTCCAACACGGAGACACGACTTCACGACTGGTCTGAGCCTCAGTCTCAACTCAAAGTTTAACGTAGTTTAACGTAGTTTAAAGCATCAGTCATTGATCCGGTGGTTTTGTCTAACGCTGCGTTCAAGGCTTTTGAAACCGTAAGTTACGGCTTCAAGTCACGACTACGACTTTGTAGCGTTCCAGGTAACCTAGGTAACCCATAACTGGTGTTTTCACCGTCCTGTTGCCTGTGAAAGTCACTATAACGGCCTCTCGTAACTTCCGACCCGTGAACTCGTACCAGATGGAACCGGTACGACTTCACAGGAAGGAAAAACACAAGTTAGGAGTTTCCTTGAAGGCACCATGAGTTAGCAGCCCCCGCCCTCGTCAGGCATCTATTGGTCCTCGTGCTACGTCACCACATTCACGATGCAGCGATGCATCCCTTGGCTGCACACACAGCCCTTCATGCCGTTCTCTCTCCTCATTGGATAACACTTGTATCCCACAAGGAAAGTTTTCTCCTGGTTTACAGCAGAGCAGAGTGACGGAGAGACCAGACACTCTATGGAAGTGATGCTGACCATGGAAAATAGGAACATTTAGGACTTAGAGGAACTAAAACATTCACCTGAGATCTGATTTAACGTAGTTTAAAACCTCCTGAGCCTGAGCGGACCCCAATTGGGGACTAGGGGGCGCTATAAGTAACACCGTAAAATAAAAAGCGTCCTACAGAAATTAATAATTCATAAACATATACATATTGCACATCAAAACAATCAGAAAAAACCCCTCAACAAGCTCATACAAGTCATTTTTACATTCACTGAACACAGCACTCACAACAAGCAATTGATGACCACATATCAAAATCTCCATCGCACCCTGATCGCACCATCCATTCAAACATTTTCACCGCTAGCGGCATGCTACTTCATGCTACACACGTAAACACGTAAAAAAGCTGAGACTCAGCTGATTCCATCCACACCAAACATGTCACCCTACGACTAAAACTCTGCAAACCAGCAGCCAGAGATGAGCAAAAGTAACAAACACTATTTTACCACTAGAACCAGAAACAATGTCTTACCTTCGCTGTTTTGCGGTGAAAAATTGTGTTTGAAGGCAATAAACGCTGCTTTTAGTTAGTCCAATGTGTATGTCCGTCTTTGAAATCATTCCTGACAATAAACATGCCGTTTCCGGAGGACTTTGGGTTCCTAGTTGGGGCCGTGCCTATGCGTAATGTCTGCTGCCACCAGCAGATGGCAGCAGCAGACTGGCTCTGCTCGGCTCTGCTGCTACCGGCTACTGGTTAGCCAGAGCTCCTGTCACTCAACCTGCTCCTTTCATAGTCTAATGACCAATCATAGAAGCACTCTACACCCGAGATCCCGCCCTGTCTGCCACAAAACCAAGCTGCGCAGACGAGCGACGCCGCCCACTTAGCTGCTTAGCTTCACTTAGCTGCTTAGCTTCGCTTAGCCGCTTAGCTTCTCTTAGCCGCGTAGCTTCGCTTAGCCGCTTAGCTTAGCCGCTTAGCTTCGCTTAGCCGCTTAGCCGCTTAGCTTCGCTTAGCCGCTTAGCTTCGCTTAGCTTCGCTTAGCCGCTTAGCTTCGCTTAGCCGCTTAGCTTCGCTTAGCCGCGTAGCTTCGCTTAGCCGCGCAGCTTCGCTTAGCCGCGTAGCTTCGCTTAGCCGCTTAGCTTCACTTAGCCGCTTAGCTTCACTTAGCCACCTAGCCATCTAGCTCGAGGTGTTTACTGCCGTTTCTGACCATCCTAGCGCTACTTTTCCACAGCGACCCAGTTCTGAAGAGTTCTGTCCTTCTCTGTGTGTGTCTGTGCGTGTGTGTGTCCGTGTGTGTGTGTTTGTGGGTCCCCTGGCCTGTCGTTTACTAGTATTAGCCTACTAGCCGCGGGCTGCTAACAGCCTAATAGACCATGTGATTCATTATGAACAATGTCATTTCAAGCAGAATTCCAAAATAGAACCTAGTTCTTAACACGTTAATGTGGTTTAATGTAGTTTAACGTGGTTTTACGTAGTCTAACGTAGTTTAACGTGGTTTTACGTAGTCTAACGTAGTCTAAAGTAGTTTAACGTAAAAGTAGTTTAACGTAGTCTAAGGTAGTTTAACGTAGTCTAAAGTAGTTTAACGTAGTCTAAAGTAGTTTAACGTAGTCTAAGGTAGTTTAACGTAGTCTAAAGTAGTTTAACGTAGTCTAAAGTAGTTTAACGTAGTCTAAGGTAGTTTAACGTAGTCTAAGGTAGTTTAACGTAGTCTAAAGTAGTTTAACGTAGTCTAAGGTAGTTTAACGTAGTCTAAAATAAAAAGTCAGGTCGTTTAACGAAGATTTTAACGTAGTCAGTCTAGTTTAACGTGTGACAGTAGTTTAACGTAGTCTAAGGTAGTTTAACGTAGTCTAAGGTAGTTTAACGTAGTCTAAAGTAGTTTAACGTAGTCGGACAGTTTAACGTAAAAGTAGTTTAACGGAGTCCGTAGTTTAACGGTCCGCATAAAGTAGTTTAACGTAGTCTAAGGTAGTTTAACGTAGTCCGGTAGTTTAACGTAGTCTAAGGTAGTTTAACGTAGTCTAAAGTAGTTTAACGTAGTCTAAAGTAGTTTAACGTAGTCTAAGGTAGTTTAACGTAGTCTAAAGTAGTTTAACGTAGTCTAAAGTAGTTTAACGTAGTCTAAGGTAGTTTAACGTAGTCTAAAGTAGTTTAACGTAGTCTAAGGTAGTTTAACGTAGTCTAAAGTAGTTTAACGTAGTCTAAGGTAGTTTAACGTAGTCTAAAGTAGTTTAACGTAGTCTAAAGTAGTTTAACGTAGTCTAAGGTAGTTGAAGTGCATCAGAGCTGAGGACGTCATGTCTCTGTTCACACACAAACACAAACAAACGTTAAAATGTTGGAACATGTGATGATTTGAGGGGTGGAACCAATAACAAAGTGTCTGTTCACAGTCAGTTCTAATGACCTGTGTTGTTCCTGCTGGAGAAACCGTTTCAGTTCAAAGTGTTGAACATGTCGTTAACATGGCTTTGATCCCAGGGTTAAAGACTCTGCATTAAATCACACTCAAACCCAGAGTCACTGAAAATGACTAAATTGCATAAGAGTAATAGTAATAATAATAATAATATAATTACAGTATCGTGTGCCAAACAAAACAAACAGGAATGTTAGGTATAAACATTGAACAACTCACAGCAACCATGAAGCTCCTCTGTCTTCTCACTCTTCTACTGTTTTATATTTGATATTTCTGCATAAAAAGCTGGAGAAGTTTGATTAAAGTGCAGCGTCAGTGTTTTCATGCTGTAGTTACTGATAATGACGGTCGGTTCTTTAATATCGTAATTATTTACCTTCTTATTTGCCAAGTTAAAACAACACTTGGTTGTGTTCTTTATCTTTTACTATTGTGTGTCTATGCTCGTGTGTATAGCGGACTACGCACTTTAAATTAGTGAGTTATTATTTCTGCTTCTCTTCTTTCAGGCATCTGGAGGTTTTTGTTCCAATAATATAATCAATCAATTATCTGATATCTGATCTGATTAGTGAAGGGAGTCAACGGGACAGACACAGAGACAACTGAAGCTTTAAAGGGACAGTTCAACATTTAGTCAAACTGTCCCATCACCATAACCCCTATAGTCATAGCAGTAGGTTTGTTACCTTTAATTGTTGGTGCAAGCTATTTTTAGAACGGCGGAGCAGAGCCGTGAGCTGCTCAGAGCTACGCTACGGAGGCTCATGGGATTTCTTGGTTTCCCTCATCAAACTCATCAAATACACAATCCAACAACTCCACAACGCTCTGGTGGACAAGTTGTGACCTGCACATTCACCACGCTATGACATCATAACACAACGTTACCACACAGAGTTGTTGTAGAGGGAAATACATGTAAAACCTCTGATGCACGTTGCCTTCAGGGACAGTTGTTCATCAACAGTCAACAACGTTGTGTTATTATCTCATAGCGTGGTGAATGTGCAGGTCACAACTTGTCCACCAGAGCGTTGTGGAGTTGTTGGATTGTGTATTTGATGAGTTTGATGAGGGAAACCAAGAAATCCCATGAGCCTCCGTAGCGTAGCTCTGAGCAGCTCACGGCTCTGCTCCACCGTTCTAAAAATAGCTTGCACTGACAATTAAAGGTTACGAACCTACTGCAAAATGTTGAACTATGCCTTTAACTTAGTTTGGAAGACGCCCCCCCCCCCTCCCCCCTCAGACCACCATGGGGGTGTCGGAGCAGACCGAGCTCACAGACTCGGCGTCCGACCTCCGGCGCTCGCGGCCGTCCGGCCAGTCCTCGTCCTCCTCGCCGATCGGGTTGAGGCGTCCGTTCGGCTCCGGCGGCTCCTTGACCTCCAGGACGCCGACGTGTCTGTAGGCGAAGCCGCCGCCCTCGCCGCCCCTCCCCGGCCCCGCCCCCTCCTCCTCCTGGTTCTGGGAGACGCTGACGGTGGAGGAGCGCAGGCTTCCCCGGCCCTCGCTCTTTTCCAGCCCGTTGCCGGGGCAACAGGCGCAGCGGCAGGGCGTGAAGTAGAGGTAGACCAGCACCATGACGACGCTGACCAGGCACGCCACCAGCGTGGTGTAGGCCGTCTTCAGGTTCTCCAGCCCGCCGCCGCCGGTGGCGTTGAACACCACCACGCTGACGTACAGCGTCTCGTTGAAGGAGTCGCCGGCGGCGACGCAGGTGTAGACGCCCGAGTCTTCCGTCCTCAGCGGTCCGATCTGCAGGTTCCCATCATGCAACACGGCGCTCCGGTTCCCTGAGGACAGCGGGACGTTCCCAGGAAGGAACCACGTCTTCTTCACGTGTCTCTGCCGCGCGTCGCAGTCCAGAACCAGGAACTGGTCCAGGAACGCCTCCTTGTCCGGCGCCGACACGGCGCTGCAGTTCAGGTGGATCCGGTCCAGGTCCAGGACGGGCGCCGTGTCCTTGCTCGGCCCCGGCAGGACGCAGCGGTGGCTGCGCCCGAAGTCCGACACGGAGCTGAGCCGCTTCAGCCGCCAGCGCGCCACCAGCTCGTACAGCTGGCAGCTGCAGGACGGCGCGTTGCCGTGGAAATAAAGGCCGTCCTGGATCCACGCCGGCAGCGCCTGCAGCTCGCTCAGCGGCAGCGCTTTGATCCGGTTGGACGACACGTCCAGGAGCCGCAGCGTCTCCAGGCGACCGCGCTCCTTGACCAGCTCCAGCGGGAAGCGGGAGATGAGGTTGTGGCTCAGGTAGAGCTTCTGCAGCGCGGCGAGGCCGGAGAACGCCGTGCGGTCGATCTGCGAGATGGCGTTGTCGTAGAGCAGCAGAACCTCCAGACGCTCCAGAGGCTCGAACATCAGCTCGTCCAATCGGCCGATCCGGTTGGACGACAGGTCCAGGTACCGCAGCCCGGTCACGTGCGCGAACGCCTCGGACGACAGGAAGTGGAGGCCGTTGTTGGCGAGCAGCAGCGTGCGCAGCCTGGCGAGCCGGACCGGCGTCCACTCGGCTCGCAGCCTGGCGATGGCGTTGAAGCTGAGGTCCAGGACGGCCGTGTACGGCGGCAGGGCGCCGGGGACGGCGGTCAGGTTGGACCGCGAGCAGCTCACGATGTTACTGGCGCACACGCACGTCCTGCTGCAGTCCAGCGCGCTCGCCGGCGGCTGAGCGCCGCCCGGCGCCGCCGCCGCAGACAGAACCAGGACCAGGACGGTGGTGAAGCCAGATGCATGATGGGAGCTGCAGCGTGGAGCCACCATCCTGTCAGGATCTGGTCTGGTGTGAGGCTCTAAGGACAGAGGATGTTGCTATTATGGGATGTAAAAACTGGAGCTGCAGCCGTCACTGTCTGCTGCTCCCAGGATGCACTGCGGCAGCTGGTCCGGCTGGAAAAGTTCTGGTCGCTCAGTGAAAACAAAACTGTCCGCACGACGCAGCGACGTGACCGCGTCATCAACCTCCTCGTCCAATCAGGAGACAGACCGAGTGACCGCGGAGCGTTTCACGGCGCCGGCTCCGTCCGACGCGTCTGTCCCGGCGGAGGAGCCTCCCGGCCGGCGACGAGCTCAGCGAGGAGTCGGTGTCTGAGCTCCGGACGTCCTCCTCTTCATCACAGTGTCTTCATCTTCATCACAGTGTCTTCATCTTCATCACAGTGTCTTCATCTTCATCACAGTGTCCTCATCTTCATCACAGTGTGCTCCTCTTCATCACAACAGGCGGATCCAGCTCGCCGTCCTCGCGCTGACCGGAAACATCTGATAGTTGATCTGGGGCGCGAGGAGAGAGAAGCAGAGGAGGGGGTGTGTCACCCCCCCCCCCCCCCCTCCCTTCCCTCCCTCCCTCCCTCCCTTTCTAAAGTCAGTTCAATTCAGAGTAACTTTATTGACATGAACAAACACAGATGACCAAACACATGATTCTCCATTTTAATAAATTAAAATGAAATGTACTAGTCTATAAAACATTCAGTGGGGAGTTCCCCATCCCATAATATCCTGCAGCTACTGGTGAGATGACGTCATTAATGTAAATGTTGAATAGTTTTTAGTGCTTATTAGTTGTTGTTATTGTCCCTGAAGATTAAAGATGATGGTTTAATGGTGTGTGTGTGTGTGTGTGTGTGTGTGTGTGTGTGTGTGTGTGTGTGTGTGTGTGTGTGTGTGTGTGTGTGTGTGTGTGTGTGTGTGTGTGTGAGATCTTGTGTTGTGTCTTGAGGATGAGGAGGTTTTCTCTAAGCTGATTGGCTCCATCCCTAAAACAAAGGAGGGAATGTGTGTGTGTGTGTGTGTGTGTGTGTGTGTGTGTGTGTGTGTGTGTGTGTGTGTGTGGGGGGGGGGTAATTCTTTCCTCTGGGACGGTTTAGTTTTTCTGGATCCTTTAAAGGAGCATTACGTAACCAGCGAAGGGTCGTTCAGTACAATGACATGTTTAATGAAGGAGCTGGTGAAGGACGGGGCAACCGCTGATGTGTGTGTGTGTGTGTGTGTGTGTGTGTGTGTGTGTGTGTGTGTGTGTGTGTGTGTGTGTGTGTGTGTGTGTGTGTGCGCTGCAGCAGTCTGCAGGCTGGACGTGCTGTGCATGCAGCAGCAGCTGCAGCAGCTGCAGCAGCTGCATTAACAGCCTCATGATGCAGATACAGTTCGTCACCATGTGGAACTAGTTCAATGTCATATTATTTATATTAGATTATTTATAGGGTGAAGTCAGGTAAAATGGGCCATCAGGTAAAATGGGCCAGATAAGGTTGGAGCAACATAGCTTTTTAAAATCTAACAGCCAATCACAACAACTGATCTTGCATTGTTGCTACAACACTTCTTGACATGTAACAATTGTTTTGATTGGTCTGATGTTGTGAATTTGGGCGGGGCAGAGCTTTACATGCAATGCATCTGGGCGATTGAGCAGAAAGTTAGCATGGCATAGTGAATATCATTCATCATTAATAAGGGTGATATGGAAAATCTAAGTGATCTTACCAACAAAGGAAAATGCTTATGGACAATGTATTGATAGGCTCTTTCAAATAAAAAACATAAAATTTAAAAGTAAACACTGATTTTTGTGAAAAATGTCATTTTAGGCACCGGCCCATTTTTGCTTAGGCAGTAAGGTAAAATGGGCCATGAATTTCAGCTAAAATGGGCCACATAAAACACAGTCTTACACTGAAGTGATACAGAAATTGAGGGTGCAAAACTTGTTCAAAGTTAGATATATATCCAAGGTTGGTCAGTGCCACTTTTAGTACCATAAGAACTTTCGAGAAGGAAATGGCATCTATAATGCCACACACTCATTCACACAGTACAAAGAGGCTATAACAATAGCTAGTTAACAGACAGCATAGAAACAACATGATCATGTAATTTTAAAATGCATTTTAAGATTAAAAAAAATCTTTAACCTTTTATGTATTTACTGTTAGGGTTAAGTTTAGTTTTGTAATTTTATAGTAGTGTCAATTCATTATTAAAATTTAAATGATTTCTGCTAAAATTACTGTGTTTTTTTCTCTTGGCCCAATTTAACTGAACGGCTGGCCCATTTTACCTGAACATTGCATCGTACCTCATGAAGGAACATCCTGATACTTTAACTCTCATAATTCTAAAACAATTATACTTTTTCAAAAAAATTTCACACAGAAACATTTAAGAGACTTATGTCAATTTTTAAAAATATCAATGGATTTCATGCATAGCTGTTTTGATGGTCTTATTAATCGTTTACCAAAAAGTGGCCCATTTTACCTGACTTCACCCTATTATATTATATTATATTATATTCTAACTCCACCTGTTGATCCCTCCTCTGTTGCTCACCCTGAACTTTCTCCTGGTTTTCCCTGTTTTTTTCCATGGAGTTTCTCCTCAGTGGATGTGAGGGTCTAAGGACAGAGGATGTTGTTATTATGGGATGTAAAGCCCTTTGAGGCCTTGTTAACTATTCACCAACTCATGCAGGTGATAGGTCAGGTGGTCTCCAGGGTTTCTATAGAAACACACATGAGATGTCATCATCAATCTCCATGGTGACAAGGTCAGCTGGTCGCCTCACATCAGGACAGATGTGGAGATGAAGCCGCTCACGCCGAGGTCACGGACTGGTCACGTTTAATAAACCAAGCATCAGATGTATATAGGCTACATGTGCTCCAACTCATTGTCTCTGCAGTGCTTGATTCTGATTAATTGAAGCAGAATAAAATTATTTTACTACAAAATATTCAGGTGAACTTTCCAAAATGTCCATTTTTGTCCCAGCTTGGAGCCTCCTGCTAGAAACCATTGCTTCATCTTTAGTTTCACACAATTTGCATAAACTAAGTGAAAATGAATCAGTTGTGACTAAATAGGAACTCCGATCCAGGCCCAGCCGCTATCCCGGCAGCTGATTGGTTGATTCCAGTGATTGACAGCTCATTCGAACCGTTAGAGCCAATAGAATGAAGCTAGACCCACGTTGATGTCATCGACAGCCACGGGCCAATCAGAATCAGCAGAATCCACGCGCAGGCCGACATTCTGATGGGTGCGCTGTGAAGCTTCCCCTGGGTCCTAAAGCCCGTCTGTCGCAACTGGATGTAAACATGTAAACATGTAAACATGTAAACATGTAAACACAGGTCACCTGGAAATGTTGTGGATTTATGGGATTTATCATAAAACCAGCTTTTCACGGTGAAACAGCAAAGAGGAAACAGAGCCATGTTTGACCACGGTGTGTGTGTGTCTGCTCTGGGTTGTTGGTTGTCTTGTCTCTCTGCCGTGCTGCTGGAGCTGTTGTGTAGCTGTTGTGTAGCTGCTGTAGCTGTTGTGTAGCTGCTGTGTATCAGTGAGGAAACACGTTTGGGTCCCTGACTGACAGCGGCCATATTGGATGTCCCAAGTGAAGACAGCGGCCATATTGGATGTCCCAAGTGAAGACAGCGGCCATATTGGATGTCCCAAGTGAAGACAGCGGCCATATTGGATGTCCCAAGTGAAGACAGCGGCCATATTGGATGTCCCAAGTGAAGACAGCGGCCATATTGGATGTCCCAGTGAAGACAGCGGCCATATTGGATGTCCCAGTGAAGACAGCGGCCATATTGGATGTCCCAGTGAAGCCCTGTGATGCATAGGTAACTGACTGCCCCCTGGTGGATCATTTGGTCATTGCACGTATCTGATTAAATACATGAGGGTCTTTCACAGTGAGGATGTATTTCCATGTGTCAGATTTGATAGAAAAGGCGACAGGGTTAAAATCCTTCAGGTGTGTAGAGATCAGTGGCGGCTGATGCTAAAATAAATTGGGGGGGCGCACCTTTAATGAATGGCCTATTTTAGAACTTTTTTTTCATAAGGCCCACCGGATTATGGCGCATAGAATAGAAGATACTGTAGTTAAACTTTTGACTGGGGTTGCGTTATGCATCCACTAGATGTGGCTGTGATGAAGGAAACGTCAACAAAACAGTCAGATAAAGTCAAACAGCGGCGCGTTTATCGCCAGTTTTATGATAAAACTCTGAACATAAGCAGATGATGATCTACAGTACAAGCTGGGTTGACAGAGAGCCACGTTGTAGTACAGGAGAGCCTGGCTTTACACTCAACATACCTCGCTAATCACCAAACTGGATTCACAGTATTCTCTCTGTTTGACTTCCTGACCAATGATCGTTGTACATCCCAGAATAAATGCCCAATGCTGAATGGAAAGGCTGCACAAATGTCAAAGCTAAAACCCGTTGTGCTGAGTCAACGCTGCAGAACAGATATGGTCATTACTTTATTACGCCGCGGATTACACTTTATCCCTGAAATGTTGATGGGGGCTGCACGCCTAGCGCCCCCTATTGCACGCTGCACGCCACGGAGCTGCACGCTGAGATGGAGCTGCACGCCACGGACAACATGAGGTTGTGCACGGTGCTGCAGAGGACCAACTCTGCCACGGAGCTGATCTGCTGTACGGATTTGTGTTTATTGAATGAATTATAATAAAACTCATTGTGGAGCTGCACGCTGCACGCCACGGAGCTGCACGCTGCACGCCACGGAGCTGCACGCCGCGGTGCATGTGAACAACACAGCTGCGCCTCTTGGTTCTCCGTCTCGTTCGAACGCCTCGTGAAAGGATAAACAAATGACTGATTTTTGGGCTGCCGCCGCCATTGGCTGTGTGGCGAGATCAGGAGGGTTAATAATAACAATAAGGTGTAGATAATAATTAAGTCAATTACTTTAAATATCTGATGATAATTCAATCAATCACTATCAGAAACATGTACTAAAGATTAACAGTTGCCACAACGCCACCCCAGGAATTTCACCTGGAGAGTAAAGTTACTCCAGCACACAGGTTCGTTACTAATGAAGGCTTGAGACTGGATCCAGCGTACAAATTCAAGACTTTATTTTATTAATAACAATAATAATGTTCTGTGACAATTTCATAAAACTCACACACACACGTCTCACAAATGGACAATATAAATATTGTGACAAAGGTACTCTTAAAATAATCCTACCCCAAAGAAAACGATTAACTAATTTGGTTTGAATTAAGGGTTAAATCAATTTAAACATAACTTGGCAAAACCATGCAAAACAAGAAAATGTTCAAGCAAATTAATCAAACAAATAGAAAGGCAATAATCAAGCACAAGCAAACATGCAAGCAAAAATATTCAAACTCAGGTTAACATGCAAAGTAACCCAAAATTAAGCAAACTTAATCAAACCCAAACAACATGCAAAATAACCCCAAAAATACCAAACAAAATAGTCAAATCCAAATAAACATGCAAAGCAAAGCAAATGAATGAAAGAAACAACAAAAATCAACAAAAGGAACTACCCCTTTTTAAAAAGTCAGTCCATACATTACTTTAAGTTGTGGTGAATGCGCAGGAGGGACGCAGCGTTGACGCCGTGAAACCACAGCGGCACAAACAGCAAAACAGCAGCGAGAGGGGAGAGTGTTGGTGCGGACAGAGACGACCACGCACCTTTAGGCCTGAACAAACAAAATCGCATTAGGATCTAAACAATAACTATGTTGTTAGCTCTAACAGCGTCACCTCTACGTACCGTCAGGTGTTGAATGAGCATCACAAAGGCGAGGGAGAGGAGCGCGCGGCGCCGCAGCGGCACGATCAGCTGATCGTTACCACAGCTGATCGTTACCACAGCTGATCGTTACCACAGCTGATCGTTACCACAGCTGATTGTTACCACAGCTGATTACCCCCTTCTCCGGCGCAGCGGACGGGGGCCGTTAACAGAGTGTTACCCTCGGGTTAATAGATGCTCAGCACTCAGGTATAAAGTTTAACACTTGTTTATTTATACAAAAGGTTTGATCACATCTATTTATTGGCACATTTATAGAGCAACGGACAATTAAAAAGAACTCTCCCCTAATGATTGGAACCCAGCCGGCCTGACTCCCTCTGGCTTGCTGCAAGATAAGACACACACACACGGCAGTTAACACGGCACCTCTAGCAAGCACGCAGACAAACTCACTGCAACTCCTGCCGGTGTACACAGCAACCCCTAAGCCCCCGATTTCAGGCAGCGCACTTGGAGATGAAGCCGACTGTTTAACATAAGCAATAGGTGGGAGAGTGGTATACAAACAAAACAAACAAACAAACAAAACAGAACAAAACAAAAAACTGATGGCTCAGCTGAACAGCTCCGCGCGCCGCCACGAGGCCAACCAGGAGCGCAGTCTCGCTCCGCGGCAGCTGCCCAACTGAACACATCAACCAAACCCAAAAAAAGGGGGAAAAAGGAACAGCAGTCAGGCCATGCACAGCTGTTCCTCATGCACCTACAAGACAAAACAAATACTCACAAACAGACACAGCAAGCAAGCCATGCAACATTCTCTGAAACATCAATCATGCCAAATACAACATTAAAAATGCAGGCAACACACAAAATAGATCAAATGTTACCATCAGACTGTCACAGGCTGCAGCGTAACCCGGCCGACCCTCGGTGGCCCACTTCCCTTCTGCAACTGGTTAACAACAACAACAAATGCAGTATAATTAACAACATACATATGCAACAGGCTGAGCGAACAGTGGACACTTTATTCTTCACAACAATAACATACCTCCAGTTCACAGTTTACCAGTTCACTAACCAGGAGCCCAGCTTTCCAATGGCTGTGCTCAGTACCGGTTCACCCAATACGCACACTACGCACGTTGCGTAGGGCCCCGCAAAATAGCAGAGGCCCCGTTAAAAAAAAAAAAAAACTGACGACGTGACCGTCCGTCGCGCACGTGTAGCCTCCCGGATTCCCAGTACAGCCTAGCAAGACAGCGTTTAGCACGCCACGATGAAGCGGAGTTATCCCTCGGGGAATTAGGGGGAAGAAACAGCTGACAATGACCTGCAGGAACAGCAGTCAGGTAACTCTCCTCTCCGGGTGAGAGAGTGGGAGGGAGGGAGGGACTAGTCCGTGTTTGACCTGCATTAACAGGGCGGTGGGCCCTGGGTGAACCCCGGTCTCTGTGTGCGTCTTGCTGGCTTCTATAATTTTAGTTGTAGTGTAGTTACATCTACATACAAAATGGAAAGCAATGGATAAATATTGACTAAGATTCAATTTTGTTTGCTTGGATAGCCTACATGCAAATATAGATGCAGAATCAAACAAAACTTGTGAAATATTATGACAATGGTGCTAAAAATAATAATAATTATATAATAAATAATAATAAACATAATTACCTACATTTGAAGTGAAAGTAAAACAAGTGCAGCCAATTTGATGGAGCTGAATTAATAGTCACTTTATCTAGAGATTTATTTAATAGTGAGTTTTTTCAAACATTAACATGTTGATGATTGTTACATTTAGTTTGATTTGATTTGTTCTGAATTTATTCTTAGTTAAGCCAACACTGCAATACGTTTAAAGGGGGGATGCGTGGAAGCACTGGGTGTCAGGTGCGACTGTTGAAAATTTTTGGGGTTCAGTTAGGAGGGCCCCTTAGCAGAATTTTGCCTAGGGCCCCATGGAGGTCTGAACCGGCTCTGGCTGTGCTGGCACCTGTTGTGCCGTTTACTACACTGGGACGGCACCTACGACTGAAACACACAACCACCAACAGCAATAACCCATGTTGTGTGCCTCTACATTTTGCCTATTCATAGTAACCTCAAAAAACTTTAAAAACTTACATTCGGCAGTGCCCACAAACACTCCTCCTCACCAGCCTGCAGAAAATCAGCTGGTGAGGACCCAGACAGACCGCGGCCTTCCTGCCTGATTCGGGCTGCCTTAAATCTGCCTGTCTTTATTAATAACCCCGCCCCCCTTCAGCGGCTACAAGAGCGACACGCAATAACTCCCAAACTCACTCTAACCAGGAAGAGAAAAGACCCAGGCACAGAACTGTATGAGGGGAAAAAGCCAATTTTAAGAGAAATTTAGGAGAAATACCAACGAGCTGCGCAGCGACTGCAACGACTCAGCTGCGAGGCAATCAGGTGAGGCGGCCAGGTGTGCAGGAGAGGCGGGGCGGCCAGGTGTGCAGGAGAGGCGGGGCGGCCAGGTGTGCAGGAGAGGCGGGGCGGCCAGCGGCTTCCAAGCAAGAGGGATCTCGGTGGACAACCACCCCTTTTAAAGACAGCGCCCCCAGCAGAAGTCAGCCGGGCCGGGGCATCAATGAAGGCAGAGGCTGCATGGCCCAAATCTCATACTGCCACAGCTGTCTCCTGCTGTCTTGTTGTTGTGTGTCTGCCCCGTGTGCACGCGGGTGCGTCTGTAGCTGTTGGAGTGACAGGCGGCTCCGCTGCCAGGGGAGTGACTTTGATTGACAGCTATAGCCTATCATCAATCAATCTGATTGGATAAAAAATGAACCCAAACGCGCTAATTGGCTACGAAAATCTTGAAGTAACCAATTAGAGACCAGCATGAAGTCACATGGAAGCCAAAAGTTTACGAGCCCACATACACACTCATTTGGCCGGCGCCCCTCGCTATTGAAATGTAAAACATCCCAGAATAAACACAATGTTGAATGGAAAGGCTCACATTGTATGAGTGAACACTGAACATCTATGGTAATTACTTTATTACTTTATTACACTTTATCCCTGAAATGTTGATGGGGGCGGCGCCCTAGCGCCCCCTATTGACCGGCCGCCACTGGTAGAGATGGAGACGACAGGACAACATGAGGTTGTGGGTCCTCAGAGGACCAACTCTATGATTTCTGTACATTAGTGTTTAATGAATTATAATAAAACTCATTGTGGTGACTGTGCTCACAGAACACACAGGAATATGTTTCATTATCACAGTTAATCATTCAACTCATGATGACGTACCGTAACCCTATCACTATTCTGATATTTTGTTTGTATGTTTTTTCTTTCTCTCATCAATGGATTTGTTATTTTAATTTGACAATACATATTTCATTTCATTTATTTATTTATGGTGAGGTTGTCGATAAGCCGTCCCAGGGTTTCTAACCCCTCCACCACTGTTTCATTGTGATTTGGAGCATTTCCTTTTCTTTTTTTCTCATTTATATTATGTACTCCTTGTGTATGATATTTTATTAAGTGCAAACAACAAACTAAACTAAACTAAACGTCTTCTCACTGAAAGCTTCATTATAACTTTATTAACACGTCAGTCGGAGGACAGGACAGAACGTGATCATGTTGCAGAAACCAAACAATAACCAATAAATCCCCCCATGTTGATTTGTGTAGTTGTGTTCCTGTGTGTCTTGTCCAGTAGTTGTGTATTTGTTCCTGGTCGTGTGTGAGTCTCTGGTTCCTGCTGCAGCACAGCTCCATTAGAGAGGACACAGCGCCACCGTCTGGTCTGGATCAGCATGTTCAGCTGGGGACTCTGCTGTTGTTGTTGTTGTTGTTGTTGTTGTTGTTGTTGTTGTTGTTGTTGTTGTTGTTGTTGTTGTTGTTGTTGTTGTTGTGGGGTCAGGGTCAGGCGAGCTGATTGGACGAGGTGCAGGTTGTTGATGAGGTCATGTTTTGTTAAATGTCTGGTTTTATCTATGGGTGGTTATTATTGGATGTGGGGGCTCTCTGGGGTTACCGTGGCGTCCTTCTGCTATTTATGAGTGTGAATGTGGAGTCTATTTTCAAGATTGCCATGGAAACCATTGTATTTGTGGCGGCAGTGATTGGTGCTGCTGGCCGAGCAACACACACACACACTCTCACACACACACACACACACACACACACACACACACACACACACACACACACACACACACACACACACACACACACACACACACACACACACACACACACACACACACACACACACACACACATGCTTGAATCCAGATGCAGACTGTCAGACTCGGGTGTAAAACCAGTGTTAGAGAAGCGTGTGTTTCCTCAGTGTTACCAGACGTCGTGATGCATCGTCACCATGACAACAGTAGTAATAATCACTGGCCATCCATTGTCTCCAGCCGAGTCCTGCAGCCGAGTCCTGCAGCAGAGTCCTGCAGCCGAGACCTGCAGCCGAGTCCTGCAGCCGAGACCTGCAGCCGAGTCCTGCAGCAGAGTCCTGCAGCCGAGACCTGCAGCAGAGACCTGCAGCAGAGACCTGCAGCCGAGTCCTGCAGCAGAGTCCTGCAGCAGAGTCCTGCAGCAGAGACCTGCAGCAGAGTCCTGCAGCAGAGACCTGCAGCCGAGTCCTGCAGCAGAGTCCTGCAGCAGAGACCTGCAGCCGAGTCCTGCAGCAGAGTCCTGCAGCAGAGTCCTGCAGCCGAGACCTGCAGCAGAGTCCTGCAGCAGAGTCCTGCAGCAGAGTCCTGCAGCCGAGACCTGCAGCCGAGTCCTGCAGCAGAGTCCTGCAGCAGAGTCCTGCAGCCGAGACCTGCAGCCGAGTCCTGCAGCCGAGACCTGCAGCCGAGTCCTGCAGCAGAGTCCTGCAGCCGAGACCTGCAGCAGAGTCCTGCAGCCGAGACCTGCAGCAGAGACCTGCAGGTTATGCTGTAGAATCTAATGGTTCATGTATTTTTCTTTGTATGTGAATGAATGAATGACAGAATGAGTCGGTCGTTGCAGCTCCGGCCGCTGCAGCTCCAGTCGTTGCAGCTCCAGCCGCTGCAGCTCCGGCCGTTGCAGCTCCGGCCGCTGCAGCTCCGGCCGCTGCAGCTCCGGCCGCTGCAGCTCCAGTCGTTGCAGCTCCAGCCGCTGCAGCTCCGGCCGCTGCAGCTCCGGCCGCTGCAGCTCCGGCCGCTGCAGCTCCGGTCGTTGCAGCTCCGGCCGCTGCAGCTCCGGCCGCTGCAGCTCCGGCCGCTGCAGCTCCAGCCGCTGCAGCTCCAGCGTGCAGCTCCAGCCGCTGCAGCTCCAGTCGTTGCAGCTCCAGCCGCTGCAGCTCCAGCCGCTGCAGCTCCAGCCGCTGCAGCTCCAGCCGTTGCAGCTCCAGCCGTTGCAGCTCCAGTCGTTGCAGCTCCAGCGTGGAGCAGTTCGAGCTCACCGGTTGTTTTCTGAGCTCCAGCCAACTGTGAGCTCCAGCCGCTGGACAGCTCCAATCCATCAATTCCAGCGTGTTGCAAATTAAAACATGTTTTTTTTTTGCTGGTGAAAAAGGTGCAGAACGTTCATTTCCATGGAATGCTAATGTTGTGTGTGTTTTATGGGGGAGCTAACAGTTCAAATGAACAACTCAACCAGTAGATAGATCATAATCAGGCTGTTACTGGACCAGATTAATCAATCCATCAATTCAGAAGACGTGTTGCAAATTAAAACATGCTTTTTTTTCTTTGCTGGTGAAAAAGGTGCAGAACGTGATTTCCATGGAATGCTAATGTTGTGTGTGTTATTATGGGGGAGCTAACAGATGCAAATGAACAACTCCTCCAGTAGATAGCCTCACCCGTAATAGCCCAGATTTCATTGTCCTCCATAGACGGAGCAATGAGATGGACTGTATATGGAAAAGATCACCGTGGCAGAGGTCGACTAGAGGTCGACTAGAGGTCAACTAGAGGTCGACTAGAGCTCGACTCGAGGTCGACTAGAGCTCGACTCGAGGTCGACTAGAGGTCGACTAGAGGTCGACTAGAGGTCGACTAGAGGTCGACTAGAGGTCGACTAGAGGTCGACTAGAGGTCGACTAGAGGTCGACTAGAGGTCGACTAGAGGTCGACTCGAGGTCGACTAGAGGTCGACTCGAGGTCGACTAGAGGTCAACTAGAGGTCGACTAGAGGTCAACTAGAGGTCGACTAGAGGTCGACTAGAGGTCGACTAGAGGTCGACTCGAGGTCGACTAGAGGTCGACTAGAGGTCGACTAGAGGTCGACTAGAGGTCGACTAGAGGTCGACTAGAGGTCGACTAGAGGTCGACTAGAGGTCGACTAGAGGTCGACTAGAGGTCGACTAGAGGTCAACTAGAGGTCGACTAGAGGTTGTCCAGGTAAGATGAGCTGTTAATGCTCAGATGTCTCCTGAGTCGGATCAAACGAGACGTCGTCCTGGTCGTGAACATTAGGGTTCAATCTGTTGGATGGAACGCTGCATCCTTCATAGTTCAACATGGAAACGTCCACGCTGACCTGACGGCGCCGGCGTTCGGCCCTGGGCTGAGGAGAGATCAGAGAATTACTACACTCAGAGTACTTCCAGTACTTCCAGTACTTCCTGGTGTCCGTCAGGATGAAAACCTGGTCAGTCGCTCCGACCCAGAGACACCAGAGACAAACCTCAGACGGATGTCAGTGTCACTTTAGTTATAGTTTATATATGTATAGTTTATGTTAAAAGAAATAAAACATAGGTTGGATATGACACAGACTTTAAACCAAATGGTATGGACTCCAGGTTTAAGTACTGGACATGGGTATTACTACCTATTGTAATATAAATATTTACAAGTACGTCAGTACTTTATGTAAGAAGTCTGGGAAAAGGAAACTACACAATCACACGAAATAATACAACTAATAATACGGGCAGACAATGGTACCTGTCAATCTGATAATACCACAACATACATCAACTAAATGACAAAATAACCTGTAAACAATGGGTTCATATGTGTGGTAATGCTTTTCCCACTTCCTGTTCTATGTATTGGCGTGAATTCTGTTGGAAGAACCTTGTTCGTTTTTTTGGAACACTTAAAATGAAAACATATTCAATAACAGCGGTTCACACATGCTGGAGGAAATGTGGAAATGAGGAGGATGAGTTGTTTGAGTGATTTACCTGATGGAATGACAGAAAATGATAAATACCTCTTAAGAATAATAAAAAAGCTATCACCCGTAAGTGGCTGCAGTCAGACCCGCCCACAACCTCTAACTGGCTAGAGGTTATTAAAGAAATCCACCTTCCTGTTCGGACTAAAGAGACCTGTATTACACAAGATGGCAAAATGGATGGCGTTCTTGGCAAATGAGGAGGGTCGCCCATAACATTCCCCCCCCTTTTTTCTACTTTTGAAAGAAAAAAAGAAATAAAACATAATGGACAGACACAACAAATAAAAACAACACATGAACAAAAATAAAATAAATGAAAGTAAAGATTTTTTTATGTCTGAAAAGTGGGAGGAAGTAAAACTTATTTACTCCGACCACTTATTCATAAATGATCTATCTAGCAGCTATCTAGTCATTATAGGCTATACAATAAATTCATTTATAAGTTTATCTAACTGGATTTATTCTAACATATTATATATGTATACAAATACATTAATAGATACAACTTTCCCAACTTTACTGGAATTAAATGGGAGTGTAGTTGCTTTGGATCGGAGGTAATGAGGTATATTTCCTGGTTTCTGAGGTGATCTGGTGGATACGGTGCGGACACTAGGACCCAGCGGAGACGGAGGCTCCGGTCCTGTTTCTGCCTCCTGCTCCATCTCTGCAGTCGCTGAGTGAGTGGAGGGGGAGCAGAGACGGAGCCGGTGGCTCGGCCGGGATTTGCATCAGCATCGTTTCAGAAAAGGCTGCGGCGCCTCGGCCGGAGATCCAGGAGGAGGTGACGGCTCAGCGGCGGCTCCTCGGCGGCGGCTCCTCAGCGGCATCACCAGGTACGGAGGTCGATACGGCAGGTTCTCCTCCTCTCAGAGCGTTCTGCCTCTCGCCTTCTTCCCATCACGCCACGGATTCTCTCACATTCTGCTGTTTGTTCTCATCCTGTCTCCGATCAGCTGACGACTTCCTGTTGAGCAGCGACCGCATCATTTCAGCTGTGATGTCATCGACAGAACGCAGGCCTTGGTTGGTTCAGTGGGTGTAAAGCATTAATGATTAATACAGAGATGAGTGGGAGGCAAGACATGACTAACCCAGGAGGAGGGTGGACCTGGTCCTGGACCTGGTCCTGGACCTGGTGGTGAACCAGGACTGAGACCAGGTGGTGAACTGGGGCCGAGACCAGGTGTTGGACTGGGACCGAGACCAGGTGTTGGACTGGGACTGAGACCAGGTGGTGAACCGGGACTGAGACCAGGTGTTGGACCGGGACTGAGACCAGGTGTTGGACTGGGACTGAGACCAGGTGTTGAACCGGGGCCGAGACCAGGTGTTGAACCGGGACTGAGACCAGGTGTTGGACTGGGACTGAGACCAGGTGTTGGACTGGGACTGAGACCAGGTGTTGAACCGGGGCCGAGACCAGGTGTTGAACCGGGACTGAGACCAGGTGTTGGACTGGGACTGAGACCAGGTGTTGGACTGGGACCGAGACCAGGTGGTGAACTGGGACCGAGACCAGGTGTTGAACCGGGACCGAGACCAGGTGGTGAACTGGGACCGAGACCAGGTGGTGAACTGGGACCGAGACCAGGTGTTGGACTGGGACTGAGACGAAGTGTTGGACTGGGACCGAGACCAGGTGTTGGACTGGGACCGAGACCAGGTGTTGAACCGGGTCCTGAGACCAGGTGTTGGACTGGGACCGAGACCAGGTGTTGAACGGGGACTGAGACCAGGTGTTGGACTGGGACTGAGACCAGGTGTTGGACTGGGACTGAGACCAGGTGGTGAACTGGGACCGAGACCAGGTGTTGGACTGGGACTGAGACCAGGTGTTGGACTGGGACCGAGACCAGGTGTTGGACTGGGACCGAGACCAGGTGTTGGACTGGGACCGAGACCAGGTGTTGGACCGGGACCGAGACCAGGTGTTGGACTGGGACCGAGACCAGGTGTTGGACTGGGACCGAGACCAGGTGTTGAACCGGGTCCTGAGACCAGGTGTTGGACTGGGACCGAGACCAGGTGTTGAACGGGGACTGAGACCAGGTGTTGGACTGGGACCGAGACCAGGTGTTGGACTGGGACCGAGACCAGGTGTTGGACTGGGACCGAGACCAGGTGGTGAACTGGGACCGAGACCAGGTGTTGGACCGGGACCGAGACCAGGTGTTGAACTGGGACTGAGACCAGGTGTTGGACTGGGACTGAGACCAGGTGTTGAACTGGGACCGAGACCAGGTGTTGGACTGGGACTGAGACCAGGTGTTGAACGGGGACTGAGACCAGGTGTTGGACTGGGACTGAGACCAGGTGTTGAACTGGGACTGAGACCAGGTGTTGAACTGGGACTGAGACCAGGTGTTGGACTGGGACTGAGACCAGGTGTTGGACTGGGACCGAGACCAGGTGTTGGACTGGGACTGAGACCAGGTGTTGGTCTGGGACTGAGACCAGGTGTTGAACGGGGACTGAGACCAGGTGTTGGACTGGGACTGAGACCAGGTGGTGGACTGGGACCGAGACCAGGTGTTGGACTGGGACTGAGACCAGGTGTTGAACCAGGACCGAGACCAGGTGTTGGACTGGGACCGAGACCAGGTGGTGGACTGGGACCGAGACCAGGTGTTGGACTGGGACCGAGACCAGGTGGTGGACTGGGACCGAGACCAGGTGTTGGACTGGGACTGAGACCAGGTGTTGGACTGGGACCGAGACCAGGTGGTGAACTGGGACCGAGACCAGGTGGTGAACCGGGACTGAGACCAGGTGTTGGACTGGGACTGAGACCAGGTGTTGGACTGGGACCGAGACCAGGTGGTGAACTGGGACCGAGACCAGGTGGTGAACCGGGACTGAGACCAGGTGTTGGACTGGGACCGAGACCAGGTGTTGAATGGGGACTGAGACCAGGTGTTGGACTGGGACCGAGACCAGGTGTTGGACTGGGACTGAGACCAGGTATTGGACTGGGACTGAGACCAGGTGTTGAACGGGGACCGAGACCAGGTGTTGAACGGGGACTGAGACCAGGTGTTGGACTGGGACCGAGACCAGGTGTTGGACTGGGACTGAGACCAGGTGTTGGACTGGGACCGAGACCAGGTGGTGAACTGGGACCGAGACCAGGTGGTGAACCGGGACTGAGACCAGGTGTTGGACTGGGACTGAGACCAGGTGTTGGACTGGGACCGAGACCAGGTGGTGAACTGGGACCGAGACCAGGTGGTGAACCGGGACTGAGACCAGGTGTTGGACTGGGACCGAGACCAGGTGTTGAACGGGGACTGAGACCAGGTGTTGGACTGGGACCGAGACCAGGTGTTGGACTGGGACTGAGACCAGGTGTTGGACTGGGACCGAGACCAGGTGTTGGACTGAGACTGAGACCAGGTGTTGAACTGGGACCGAGACCAGGTGTTGGACTGGGACTGAGACCAGGTGTTGGACTGGGACCGAGACCAGGTGTTGGACTGGGACTGAGACCAGGTGTTGAACTGGGACCGAGACCACGTGGTGAACTGGGGCCGAGACCAGGTGTTGAACTGGGACTGAGACCAGGTGTTGGACTGGGACTGAGACCAGGTGTTGAACCGGAACTGAGACCAGGTGTTGGACTGGGACTGAGACCAGGTGTTGAACCGGAACTGAGACCAGGTGGTGGACTGGGACTGAGACCAGGTGTTGGACTGGGACCGAGACCAGGTGTTGGACTGGGACCGAGACCAGGTGTTGGACTGGGACTGAGACCAGGTGTTGGACTGGGACTGAGACCAGGTGTTGAACTGGGACCGAGACCAGGTGTTGGACTGGGACTGAGACCAGGTGTTGAACTGGGACCGAGACCAGGTGTTGAACTGGGACCGAGACCAGGTGTTGAACTGGGACTGAGACCAGGTGTTGAACTGGGACTGAGACCAGGTGTTGAACTGGGACCGAGACCAGGTGTTGGACTGGGACCGAGACCAGGTGTTGGACTGGGACTGAGACCAGGTGTTGGACTGGGACTGAGACCAGGTGTTGAACTGGGACCGAGACCAGGTGTTGGACTGGGACTGAGACCAGGTGTTGGACTGGGACCGAGACCAGGTGTTGGACTGGGACTGAGACCAGGTGTTGGACTGGGACCGAGACCAGGTGTTGGACTGAGACTGAGACCAGGTGTTGAACTGGGACCGAGACCAGGTGTTGGACTGGGACTGAGACCAGGTGTTGGACTGGGACCGAGACCAGGTGTTGGACTGGGACTGAGACCAGGTGTTGAACTGGGACCGAGACCACGTGGTGAACTGGGGCCGAGACCAGGTGTTGAACTGGGACTTGTTGGACTGGGACTGAGACCAGGTGTTGAACCGAACTGAGACCAGGTGTTGGACTGGGACTGAGACCAGGTTTGAACCGGAACTGAGACCAGGTGGTGGACTGGGACTGAGACCAGGTGTTGGACTGGGACCGAGACCAGGTGTTGGACTGGGACCGTTTGTTGGACTGGGACTGAGACCAGGTGTTGGACAGGGACTGAGACCAGGTGTTGGACTGGGACAGACCAGGTGTTGGACTGGGACTGTTTGTTGAACTGGGACTGAGACCAGGTGTTGAACTGGGACCGAGACCAGGTGTTGAACTGGGACTGAGACCAGGTGTTGAACTGGGACCGAGACCAGGTGTTGGACTGGGACCGAGACCAGGTGTTGGACTGGGACTGAGACCAGGTGTTGAACTGGGACCGAGACCAGGTGTTGGACTGGGACCGTTTGTTGGACTGGGACTGAGACCAGGTTTTGGACTGGGACCGAGACCAGGTCTCTATTACCAGGTAACGTGTTCAAGGCTTTGTGAAACCGTGTCCGTGTCACGCAGACAGCCCAGGTAACCTAGGTAACCAGTAACTGGTGTTTTTACCGTCCTGTTTCCTGTGTCACTATAACGGCCTCTCGTAACTTCTGACCCGTGAACTCGTACAGATGGAACCTCCTTCACAGGAAGGAAAAACACAAGTTAGGAGTTTCCTTGAAGGCACCATGAGTTAGCAGCCCCCGCCCTCGTCAGGCATCTATTAGTTTAGTTTTAGTTTAATAAGTTTATTTGTAACAGGGACAACGTACAAAATAACATTAGTCTCACAATGAGAAGAGATGTTTTGTACCAGATTTAGCTTACTAGCTACTTTCCATCTGTAGTCCCTGGGCTGGTAGAAAACAATAAAAGTAGAATAGAAAAGGTAAGTTAACAGTTTACATAGTTCTATACATATATACACCATGTAACACATCATAAACATTCAAGACATAGACCTAAAATACTACACACTTTACCAAGGTTAAAAGAAATTATGGCTTATAATTAATGCTGACATGTCTGATTTTTAGATCCATTGCTTGACCTCCCAGGAAAAAACATTGAGGTCTGTGTTCAGTTAGTTGGAAGACTGTTCCATGATTTTACAGATTTAAAAGAAAAGGCAGATTGAGCAAAGGCAGAGCTGCGTTTAGGAATATTACAATCTCCACTTGAGACAGATCTTAGAGCTCTGGTATTGGTCCTCGTCCCTACGTCACCACATTCACGATGCAGCAATGCATCCCTTGGCTGCACACACAGCCCTTCATGCCGTTCTCTCTCCTCATTGGATAACACTTGTATCCCACAAGGAAAGTTTTCTCCTGGTTTCCAGCAGAGCAGAGTGACGGAGAGACCAGACACTCTATGGAAGTGATGCTGACCATGGAAAATAGGAACATTTAGGACTTAGAGGAACTACAACATTCACCTGAGATCTGATTTAACAGCAGCAGACACTGGGTCTCATTCATGAAACGTTAGTAAATCTGTGTGTAGATTTGCACATAAAAGCTGTCGGTACTAAAACTCTACTCCAGATTCATGAACGGTGTGGTAAACTCAGATTTGTTGTGTGTCGTGTGTAGGATCAGAATGCCTCCTATCGTGTGTTTGTGATCAGCAATTAACATAGATCTCCATACATGAATAGCCATATAAGGAGATCAGCCTCCATATTAGGTGTTTGTTGTCCTGTTTGTTGTGTGTCTGTGAGGAAAGACAGCCGGGGATCAAAGGCATTTTGTTTGTTCAAAAAAATATTTAATTCTCTTGTGATAGACAGCCTGTGACTGTGACAGGTCACAGTTTTAGTGAATTAAGTATCCTTGGTTTATTAAAGAGCTGTTTAGCCTAAAGCCAGAATAGTTTGATATGAAATATGTGACAACAAAAAACACATCTACAGCGTAGAGCAGCCACAGGAAGAGGCCTTCCAGCCTCAGCTGTGTGGTTGTCAACACAAAGTTATAGTTATATTGTTACCACCAGTCTGTCAGCTCCATCAAACCAGCCTCCTAGGATGTGTGTTTGTTTTTTTCCGGTTTTCTATCAGATTATCATCATTAGATAGAGCCTTGATGTGTTTTGTTGTGTGTCCGTGTCCAAACAGCCTCCTAAATATTTGTTTGTTTGTCATGTTTCCGTGTTTCAAAGGCATCAGCCTTCTGAACATGTGTGTTTGTTGTGTTGAAATTGTAATTTTCAACAGTGACAAGTTTTTATTTGCATTCCTACATTTACACAAGCCTAAACCAGTCAGGAGCAGGTGTGATTTTGTTGTGTTACTAACAAATCTCCTATAAAAGTTGTGTTTGTTGTGTTTTACACACAAATCTGTGCTGCTCACGTTTCATGAATGAGACCCAATGTGTGTTTGTTGTGTGTCCATGTGTAGACAGCCTCCTATGTGTGTTGTTGTGTGTCCGTGTGCAGACAGCCTCCTATGTGTGTTTGTTGTGTGTCCGTGTGTAGACAGCCTCCTATGTGTGTTTGTTGTGTGTCCGTGTGTAGACAGCCTCCTATGTGTGTTTGTTGTGTGTCCGTGTGCAGACAGCCTCCTATGTGTGTTTGTTGTGTGTCCGTGTGCAGACAGCCTCCTATGTGTGTTTGTTGTGTGTCCGTGTGTAGACAGCCTCCTATGTGTGTTTGTTGTGTGTCCGTGTGTAGACAGCCTCCTATGTGTGCATTGACACACATTGAACCAGGATGTACAAACATGAAACAGGTGCTAGCATAGCCTAGCGTAGCCTTCCTGCATCCACTGATGTTGATGTGTTTATTTTTGTTGCATGTCCAATCAGCTGGCTCTGCCTGCAGGTGCAGACGTGATCACGAAGGATTGTTTCCTATGCACTGGTAGAAGTGCTGTTAGAGAACGAGCTTGCATTCATGCATCGACAGGATGTGTGCTTGAAAAGTATGACTGCAGTGCTGCTGCTGGGGTTTCCTCCAGTCTGGGGCCGTTGACTCGCTGGCAGGAAACAGAATCAGGGCCAGAGACACAGGCCTTTCTGTCAAAATAAAAGCACCTAGCTGATAAAATGTAAAAGGTGAAACTCTGTAATTTAAGGAATATAATTTACAAGAAAGTCCCCGAGCCGTTAAGTTAACATTTTGCTTTCATTGTATTACAAGTTATTGTCTATTTTATAAAGTTATTGTCTATTTTATAAGTTTTATGTTGATGAACACTTTTATTTTGGTGAATTTGGTGATGTCGGTGTCCGTTACAGACGGGAACCGGAGTAAACAGACACCAGGCTCTTCTCTTGTCTGAAGAGCTGGTGACGCCAGGCGAGGTTATCTCTAACCTTCATGTTACCACAACATTCACAAAACTGGCAAAAATAAATAATCTAAAACTCTATATGTGTATTTTTCTCTGCCATGTTTGATCAGCACTGTGTATTTGTCTCTCTGTCCTGTAAACAATGCAGACTTCATTCAGTTGCTGCTTTGCGGGCTGATGGGGATGATCAGTTAGTTTGTCTCAACAGAGATGTGAGAAGCAGCACAAGCAGCTGTTTGTTAGGATTCGTTGATATGACTCAGAAGGAGCAGAAACACTACAACACAGCTGTCCTGGGGAGGGATCCTCCTCTGTTGCTCACCCTGAGCTTTCTCCTGGTCAAAGGGTTTTCTATGGAGTTTTTCCTCAGTGGACGTGAGGGTCTAAGGACTACGAAGGAGTATTAGGGCCAGCCAAAAAAAAAAATCCAGCACGAGGGAAAAAAGCAAGCAAGCAAAAAAAAAACACACACACACAAAAAAATCTGGTGAAAAAAGAAAATCAGGCAAAAAAAAAGAAAGGAAATAGCGCGAGCAACCAAAAAAAAATCAGGTAAAAAAGATTTATTTTTTTTTGTCTGGCCCTAATACTCCTTCGTAAAGGACAGATGATGTCGTTATGATGGGATGTAAAGCCCTTTGACACAAACTGGGCTATACTAATAAAACTGCCTTGATCTTGTTGTCTCTGTTGTTCTCAGGCTGGGATGTCGCTGACGGCAGACATGGAGGTTTTCTAACTGGACCGGAGAAGAAGCTGAGATCCTCCAGCAGCTCCGAGCTCGTCTCCCGCCACTGCATCCTGGCCATACGTTCTGGCGGTAGCTCCGTACCTCCTGGCGGTAGCTCCGTACCTCCTGGCGGTAGCTCCGTACCTCCTGGCGGTAGCTCCGTACCTCCTGGCGGTAGCTCCGAGCTCGTCTCCCGCCGCTGCGTCCTGGCCGTACCTCCTGGCGGTAGCTCCGTACCTCCTGGCGGTAGCTCCGTACCTCCTGGCGGTACCTCCGTACCTCCTGGCGGTAGCTCTGTCCTGGCGGTAGCTCCGTACCTCCTGGCGGTAGCTCCGTACCTCCTGGCGGTAGCTCCGTACCTCCTGGCGGTACCTCCGTACCTCCTGGCGGTAGCTCCGTACCTCCTGGCGGTACCTCCGTACCTCCTGGCGGTAGCTCCGTACCTCCTGGCGGTAGCTCCGTACCTCCTAGCGGTAGCTCCGTACCTCCTGGCGGTAGCTCCGTACCTCCTGGCGGTAGCTCCGTACCTCCTGGCGGTAACTCCGTACATCCGGTAGCTCCGTCTCCCGCCGCTCTGCGTCCTGGCGGTAGCTCCTGGGCGGTAGCTCCGCTCCGTCTCCCGCCACTGCATCCTGGCCGTACCTCCTAGCGGTAGCTCCGTACCTCCTGGCGGTAACTCCGTACGTCCTGGCGGTAGCTCCGTACATCCTGGCGGTAGCTCCGTACCTCCTGGCGGTAACTCCGTACGTCCTGGCGGTAGCTCCGTACCTCCTGGCGGTAGCTCCGTACCTCCTGGCGGTAGCTCCGTACGTCCTGGCGGTAGCTCCGAGCTCGTCTCCCGCCGCTGCGTCCTGGCCGTACCTCCTGGCGGTGAAGGATGGGTGATGGGGCTGTGACTGCTGCTCTGCCTTGTTCCCTTCAATGGAGCCGACGTGGAACTCCTCCCAGCAGCTCATGTCCAACCGGTCCGGCTCGTCCTCGCTGCCGGAGGGCTGGGCGCTGTCCCGGGCGCTAGCGCTGCTCGCCATGCTGCTCATGGACCTGCTGGCCGTGGTGGGGAACGTGGCCGTCATGGCGGTGATCGCCAAGGCGCCGCAGCTCCATAAGTTTGCCTTTGTGTTCCACCTGTGCGTGGTGGACCTGCTGGCGGCGCTGGTGCTGATGCCGTTGGGAATGCTGTCCAGCGGCGCCTTCTTCGGCGAGGCGCTGTGCCGCAGCTACCTCTTCCTCAGCGTGTGTCTGGTCAGCGCCGCCATCCTCTCCATCTCCGTCATCAACGTGGAGCGTTACTATTACATCATCCACCCGATGCGCTACGAGGTGAAGATGACGGTCGGCCTGGTGGCGTCCGTGCTGGTGGGGATCTGGGTCAAAGCGCTCGCCATGTCGGCTCTGCCGCTGCTCGCCTGGTTCCTGCAGGGTGGAAGAACTCCTCTTCTGGCGAGCAGCGGTGGCGTTGGAGGAGGGGGGGGCGGGGCTGTACCCCCTCCCCCCGCTCAGGGTCACCGCCGCTGCTCGCTGCACTGGACTGGCGGCGGATCCAACCGCCTGGCGTTCATGGTCCTCTTCACGCTTGTCTACTTCCTGTGTCCGCTGCTGGTCATCCTGGTCGTTTACTGCAACGTGTTTAAGGTTGCGCGCGTGGCCGCCATGCACCACGGGCCGCTGCCCACCTGGATGGACACGCCTCGCCGCCAGCGCTCTGAGTCGCTCAGCAGCCGCTCCACCATGGTGACCAGCTCTGGGACGGGGACGGGGACGGGACGGGCAACGCCGCAGCGCCCGTTTGGCGGGGGAAAGGCTGCGGCGGTGCTGGCGGCGGTGGGGGGGCAGTTCCTCTGCTGCTGGCTGCCATACTTCACCTTCCACCTGTACTCGGCGCTGGCGGCGAGCCCGCCCGCCACGCTGGCCTCGCTGGAGGAGGTGGTCACCTGGATCGGATACTTCTGCTTCACCTCCAACCCGTTCTTCTACGGATGTCTGAACAGGCAGATCCGGGAGGAGCTGGGAAAGCACCTGCCCTGCCTGTTCCGCCGCGCGGGGGCGGAGCTGGACGACCGGCTGCCCAGCCGGGAAGGATCCATCGAGGAGAACTTCCTCCAGTTCCTTCAGGGCACCGGCTGCAACCTGGATCCTCAAAACTCCCACAGCACCTCCAGCCCGAAGGGCGAGGCCTGCTGCCCGCTGGCTCAGTCCCAGCTCGCCGAGCAGCCGCAGCCCATTCCCATCGACTTCCGTATCCCAGGACAAATTGCAGAAGAGACTTCAGAGTTTCTTGAGACCGAGCAGGAGAAAAACAACCACATCTATACAGACAATTAAGTTGATAATTAAATGTCTTTATTTCCTGTGGGTCAACAAAATATGAAGTGTTTCAGGAAAACATGCTGGTATCTTTGAATCGTTGCACTTTGCCTCATCAGGTTCCATCCTAGTTTTAAAACAGTGGGTGGTTTATAAGGAGGTACTGCAGATGTTTGACAGCTGCCTCCAGCAGGTTGCTGCTGACCAGGGAACTTCATGGTAGATAAAAAAGAAAAGAGGCTGTATGCCGGCCTTCCTCACTAGCACACAGCTCTGTACAGTCAGTGATCCATTGAATTTATAGTAGTGTAACTTTATTAAGTAAAAAACTACATCAAATAAATGTTTGATCCTGTGATGGGGCAAGTGGATGCTTGGTGCACTAACCCTAAACCTGTTCACTGAACCACTTCACTCAGGTGAAATGCTCCAACACTGTTCCTGTAACGCCGGGTTCACACCGGACGCCGAAGCGCCGCGAATAGCCGCGGAGCGGAGTCCGCTTCCATTCGGCGCCCTCGTTAACTGGTGTTGTAGTTCAGACTAGACACGGAGCGCCAGTTTCGGCGTCTGCTCTATTTTGTGCGTGAGCCGCGGCCGACCGCGTCAATTCTGGCAGGAAGTCACACCAGGAAACACGAGAGAATTCGGTCAATTTTCAAAATAAAAGCGATTTTCAAAATAAAATACCGCGATTGACAAATACTATACCATTGTGAACCCGGCGTAACGGTCCGTTTTAGACTCTGGCATCTTGATTATTTTCTTTAAAGGGATACACCGACTTTTTTTTCATGTCTTGCCTCACTCCCGAGTCCATGACCAGCAGATAGACTCCATCCCTTCCACTGTGCGTGCAGTAACCATGGAGATAGAGCCGTACTACTGTAATTAGCTTAGCTCAAACACTGGAAGTGTATGGGTAGTGGTAGCCTGCCCCCACCTAAAGTTAGCTTAGCCTGTGCTTATTCTCGTTTGTCCAGGTCATAGTATTTCAAAAGGAGTTTAAATCGAACGCAACTGGACTTGGTTTTTGTCTGGGATTTTAATTAGCTAATTAGCTTAGCTCAAACACTGGAAGTGTATGCAGTGTTCCTCCACTTTAGGTGGAGGCAGGCTAGTGTTTGAGCTAAGCTAATTGGCGACTTTGGGTGCAGGAAGGCTAACACTACCCATACACTTCCAGTGTTTGAGCTAAGCTAATTAGCGATATTAGGTGCAGGCAGGCTAACACTACCCATACACTTCGTTTGAGCTAAGCTAATTACAGGTGAAGGCAGGCTCTATCTCCAGTGTTTGAGCTAAGCTAATTGGCGCTTTGGGTGCAGGAAGTCTAAAGGATGTCTATCTGCTGGTCATGGAATCAGGAGTTAGGCAAGACACACAAAAAATGTTGGCGTGTCCCTTTAAAACTAGTTTTATAAATTACTGCAAGAAAAGTTGTGGCAAAGAAGACACAGCAATAAAATACACAAAAACATTTAGGGGACCTTTCACCTCTCTAACCCTCTGGTCAGTCCGGTTTATCTCCATGGTTACTAACCCCCACAGTCTAACCCTCTGGATCTGTTTAACTGACCCCCCTCAACCCTGGAACCCTCTGGTCAGTCTGGTCAAGACCCCCAAAAAACCCTCTGGTCAGTCTGTCCCTTTAAAACTAGTTTTATAACCCTCTGGTCATCTGGTCTAACCCTGCAAGAAAACCCTCTGGTCAGTCTGGTCTAACCCTGACCCCAATAAAATACCCCCAAAAAACCCTTGGGTCTGGTTTAACCCTGACCCCCCCTAACCCCCCCAACCCTAACCCTCTGGTCAGTCTGGTCTAACCCTGACCCCCCCCAACCCCCCCCCCCCAACCCTAACCCTCTGGTCAGTCTGGTCTAACCCTGACCCCCCTAACCCCCCCCCCCCCCCTATCAGTCTGGTCTAACCCTAACCCCAACTGGTCAGTCTGGTCTAACCCTGACCCCCCCCAACCCCCCCCCCAACCCTAACCCTCTGGTCAGTCCGGTTTAACCCTGACCCCCCCTAACCCCCCCAACCCTAACCCTCTGGTCAGTCTGGTCTAACCCTGACCCCCCCTAACCCCCCCAACCCTAACCCTCTGGTCAGTCTGGTCCCCCCCTAACCCCCCCCCCCCCAACTATCAGTCTGGTCCTGTTGGATCAGGAAGCAGACTGAGGCTCTTTACACACTCACTTTGGTCTTTGGTGCTAACACAAGGGTACACAACAAGTACACACTAATACACATTAATACTGAATTATTCATTTACACCACATGAATACTCATTAGTATGTAGTTTATAAACAAAGGTAGTGCTGATCAATGATTTTTTTTAAAGTATATTTTTGGCTTTTCATGCCTTTATTTGATAGGACAGTTGAGAGTGTGACAGGAAATGGGAGGCAGAGATGGGGGGAATGACATGCAGGACAGGGCCGTCCGACGCGGGATTCGAACCGGGGCCGCCTGCAGTGAGGACTATAGCCTCAACACATGCTAGTGAGTATTCATATGTTATAGTATTTAAAGCCTGACTAATGGTTAAAGGGACAACCAGGAGTTTCTCCAGCGGCAGAGCCAACAATAAAAGAGTCTGATATTAATGTGGATGAATCTACGTTACCACTTGTTAACGGCTCCATTTAGATAAATACATGGTTATTTTGTTGTTATTATTAGTGGAGGTGGAAACGCTGGGCGAACTGACCAGCATTGGTCTGCCCGGCGGGTCATGAGAATAACGCCGCCGAATCACCGTTTATGGTCAGAACTACGATGGTATCTGATGTCTTCGAACCTCTGACTTTCATTCTTGATGAAGGAAAACATTCTGGGCCAGACGTCTGTCTGGCGCCGGTCCAAGAATTTCACGGTGTGCGCTGAGGCTCATGGGAAATGTAGTGAAAACACTTTGCTTTCTGAAACTCCTGGTTGTCCCTTTAACAGTGTGTACTTGTTATAAAGTGTCAGCCAACCCAGGTGTGCTGTGACTTGGTTTAGGATGCAGGTTGTCTTTAGAACTCATCTCGCGGGTCGCGGCTCTCTGCTCTGTGATGTATTAATAGTATATTTGGATACCGGTCTTAAAAGTCAGTATTCTATCGATTCGATGCGTAACAGTCACATGATCCTAATTCTTGCATTTGTTAAATGTACTAAACTGTATGTTATGTTTAGTAGAAGTGTATAAATCAGGGCTGTGTGCGCCAATCAACACGCCCATTTCCCTTTTATTAGTCAGTGTAAGTATTTGTTATGAATCATTACGAAGAGGCTGATGTACTTGGACACGTATGCAGTAACGTATGCAGTAACTGCCTTCTTTGTGTGTGTTTCAGCTGTGGACATGTTTTATCAGAGAAGGAGAATACGTGTGAGTCTGTTTGACCGCCCTGCTCTTCAGGGTTTTACAGTACCTCAGATACAGAACAAGAGAAACCGCCCTGCAGCTGGTTATTCTAGCCCTGCAGCTGGTTATTCTGATGCTGCAGCTGGTTATTCTGATGCTGCAGCTGCAGCTGGTTATTCTGATGCTGCAGCTGGTTATTCTGATGCTGCAGCTGGTTATTCTAGCCCTGCAGCTGGTTATTCTGATGCTGCAGCGGGTTATTCTGATGCTGCAGCTGGTTATTCTAGCCCTGCAGCTGGTTATTCTGATGCTGCAGCTGGTTATTCTGATGCTGCAGCTGGTTATTCTGATGCTGCAGCTGGTTATTCTAGTGCTGCAGCTGGTTATTCTGATGCTGCAGCTGCAGCTGGTTATTCTAGCGCTGCAGCTGCAGCTGGTTATTCTGATGCTGCAGCTGGTTATTCTGATGCTGCAGCTGGTTATTCTGATGCTGCAGCTGGTTATTCTGATGCTGCAGCTGGTTATTCTAGTGCTGCAGCTGGTTATTCTGATGCTGCAGCTGGTTATTCTGATGCTGCAGCTGCAGCTGGTTATTCTGATGCTGCAGCTGGTTATTCTGATGCTGCAGCTGGTTATTCTAGTGCTGCAGCTGGTTATTCTAGCGCTGCAGCTGGTTATTCTGATGCTGCAGCTGGTTATTCTGATGCTGCAGCTGGTTATTCTGATGCTGCAGCTGGTTATTCTAGTGCTGCAGCTGGTTATTCTGATGCTGCAGCTGGTTATTCTGATGCTGCAGCTGCAGCTGGTTATTCTGATGCTGCAGCTGGTTATTCTGATGCTGTAGCTGGTTATTCTGATGCTGCAGCTGGTTATTCTGATGCTGCAGCTGCAGCTGGTTATTCTGATGCTGTAGCTGGTTATTCTGATGCTGGTTTATTCTGATGCTGCAGCTGGTTATTCTGATGCTGCAGCTGGTTATTCTGATGCTGCAGCTGGTTATTCTGATGCTGCAGCTGGTTATTCTGATGCTGCAGCTGGTTATTCTGATGCTGCAGCTGGTTATTCTGATGCTGCAGCTGGTTATTCTGATGCTGCAGCTGCAGCTGGTTATTCTGATGCTGCAGCTGGTTATTCTGATGCTGCAGCTGCAGCTGGTTATTCTAGTGCTGCAGCTGGTTATTCTGATGCTGCAGCTGGTTATTCTGATGCTGCAGCTGGTTATTCTAGCGCTGCAGCTGGTTATTCTAGCGCTGCAGCTGGTTATTCTAGTGCTGCAGCTGGTTATTCTGATGCTGCAGCTGGTTATTCTGATGCTGCAGCTGGTTATTCTGATGCTGCAGCTGGTTATTCTGATGCTGCAGCTGGTTATTCTGATGCTGCAGCTGGTTATTCTGATGCTGCAGCTGGTTATTCTGATGCTGCAGCTGGTTATTCTGATGCTGCAGCTGGTTATTCTGATGCTGCAGCTGGTTATTCTGATGCTGCAGCTGGTTATTCTGATGCTGCAGCTGGTTATTCTGATGCTGCAGCTGCAGCTGGTTATTCTGATGCTGCAGCTGGTTATTCTAGCGCTGCAGCTGGTTATTCTGATGCTGCAGCTGGTTATTCTGATGCTGCAGCTGCAGCTGGTTATTCTGATGCTGCAGCTGGTTATTCTGATGCTGCAGCTGGTTATTCTGATGCTGCAGCTGGTTATTCTGATGCTGCAGCTGGTTATTCTGATGCTGCAGCTGGTTATTCTGATGCTGCAGCTGCAGCTGGTTATTCTGATGCTGCAGCTGGTTATTCTGATGCTGCAGCTGCAGCTGGTTATTCTGATGCTGCAGCTGGTTATTCTAGTGCTGCAGCTGGTTATTCTGATGCTGCAGCTGGTTATTCTGATGCTGCAGCTGGTTATTCTGATGCTGCAGCTGGTTATTCTGATGCTGCAGCTGGTTATTCTGATGCTGCAGCTGGTTATTCTGATGCTGCAGCTGCAGCTGGTTATTCTGATGCTGCAGCTGCAGCTGGTTATTCTGATGCTGCAGCTGCAGCTGGTTATTCTGATGCTGCAGCTGGTTATTCTGATGCTGCAGCTGCAGCTGGTTATTCTGATGCTGCAGCAGACTAGAGGAGATGTGAGCTTTTCAGCCTGGGTATTCTGATGCTGCAGCTGGTATAATTTTCTAGCAGATTGTTGATTGATTAACTGTGTGGTTGGTTGTTGAGTGGTTGAAACATTTTGTAACGTGCAAACAGGGTTTTTAAATATTTTTTCAGTGACAAAGCCCAAATGAAAAGCCTCATCACCACGTCTACATATTCCAAACTGTGAATGACATTGAATGTTTGTGTTAGGGTTTTCACTCGTTCAGATTGTTGTTTTTTTAAAGCTGTGATTCAAATAAAATCAAACTTCCACTGCGATGAGATGAATGTGGTGAGAACAGAACCAGAGTGAGACACGCTGTTGTAATAAAGAGTTTCTATGTTTGTACAACATTTTCAATGCATTGTCATGATTTAATCAACAGTGTGAGACTGTTGTCATGGAGACGGATTGACCTGCTGCTGGTTATTCTGATGCTGCAGCTGGTTATTCTGTCTGTGTGCTGCAGCTGGTTATGATGTGTGTGCAGCTGTGCTGTGTATTCTGATGCTGCAGCGTGTTATTCCCATGCTGCTTTGATTTTTCTGATGCTGAAACAGTTCAAAGACTTTGAGCTTTATGGTTACATTTAGAGCTGCAGCTGGTTATTCTGATGCTAGAGCTGGTTAGATGATGCTGCAGCTGGTTATTCTGATGCTGATAGCTAGATAGATAGATTATTCTGATGCTGCAGCTGGTTATTCTAGCGCTGCAGCTGCAGCTGGTTATTCTGACGCTGTAGCTGGTTATTCTGATGCTGCAGCTGGTTATTCTGATGCTGCAGCTGGTTATTCTGACGCTGTAGCTGGTTATTCTGATGCTGTAGCTGGTTATTCTGATGCTGCAGCTGCAGCGGGTTATTCTGATGCTGCAGCTGGTTATTCTGATGCTGCAGCAGACTAGAGGAGATGTGAGCTTTTCAGCCTGGGTATGACGATGAGAGAGAGAAGTATAATTTTCTAGCAGATTGTTGATTGATTAACTGTGTGGTTGGTTGTTGAGTGGTTGAAACATTTTGTAACGTGCAAACAGGGTTTTTAAATATTTTTTCAGTGACAAAGCCCAAATGAAAAGCCTCATCACCACGTCTACATATTCCAAACTGTGAATGACATTGAATGTTTGTTTTAGGGTTTTCACTCGTTCAGATTGTTGTTTTTTTAAAGCTGTGATTCAAATAAAATCAAACTTTATTCTGCTGTTCAGAACAGAACCAGAGTTGAGTTCCATGTGTTTCTACATCCCAGTTTCTATGATTGACAACATTTTCAATGACATTGTCTGATTTAATCAACAGGACTCAGACTGTTCCAGAACCCAGACCTGACAGCTGGATCTGAGTCTGGACCAGAACCCAGACCTGACAGCTGTCTCTGGGAGTCTGGACCAGAACCCAGACCTGACAGCTGATTTTCTGAGTCTGGAAACAGAACCCAGACCTGACAGCTGGATCTGAGTCTGGACCAGAACCCAGACCTGACAGCTGGATCTGAGTCTGGACCAGAACCCAGACCTGACAGCTGGATCTGAGTCTGGACCAGAACCCAGACCTGACAGCTGGATCTGAGTCTGGACCAGAACCCAGACCTGACAGCTGGATCTGAGTCTGGACCAGAACCCAGACCTGACAGCTGGATCTGAGTCTGGACCAGAACCCAGACCTGACAGCTGGATCTGAGTCTGGACCAGAACCCAGACCTGACAGCTGGATCTGAGTCTGGACCAGAACCCAGACCTGACAGCTGGATCTGAGTCTGGACCAGAACCCAGACCTGACGGCTGGATCTGGGAGTCTGGACCAGAACCCAGACCTGACAGCTGGACCTGTGAGTCTGGACCAGAACCCAGACCTGACAGCTGGATCTGAGTCTGGACCAGAACCCAGACCTGACGGCTGGATCTGGGAGTCTGGACCAGAACCCAGCGCAGCTGCAGGAGCTGCTGTCACTGTGTCTGTGTGTGTCTGTGTGTGTCTGTGTGTCTGTGTGTGTCAGTGTGTGGTCGATGCCAACGGCTCCAGGAAGTTAAAGGAGGAAGTGAGACTGTGTGTGTGTGTCAGTGTGTGTGTGTGTGTGTGTGTGTGTGTGTCAGTGTGTGTCAGTGTCAGTGTGTGTCTGTGTGTGTCAGTGTGTGTCAGTATGTGTCAGTGTGTGTCTGTGTGTGTCAGTGTGTGTCTGTGTGTGTCAGTGTGTGTCAGTGTGTGTCTGTGTGTGTCAGTGTGTGTCTGTGTGTGTCAGTGTGTGTCAGTGTGTGTCAGTGTGTGTCTGTGTGTGTCAGTGTGTGTCAGTGTGTGTGTGTCAGTGTGTCAGTGTGTGTCAGTGTGTGTCAGTGTGTGTCTGTGTGACAGTGTGTGTCAGTGTGTGTCTGTGTGACAGCATGAAGAAGTAGAAATGCTGGAACAAAGACGTGTTCCATTAAAAACCTGAATGGATTCCATCCCATAATGCTTTTACCAGTTGGGACATCAACACTAACACAATACTCACAAGAACGCACAATCACTTAGAAGTGAAGTTACAGTTTTTCTCTCAGATCAGAATGAAGGTTCTCATCACTATTAGTTCAACCTCGTAGCAGTTTCTCCTCTGAACAAACTGAATCAGCTGTTTTCATACAATTCTCTGCTGGTTTATAACATTATGTCATATCAGTCAAAATGAACTGTACTTTTCAACACTGAATAGTCTTTCCCTAAAAAACTAATAGTCCTCATTTCATTGCTTCAGTCATCACATACAAAACTGTTGAACTAGTTTTCAAAATCTGTCAAACTCATTGTAAATGTTGGGAGAAGACTGTATTCAAACAGAACAGGTGTGTAGTATCCTGTTGGACAGTAATTCAGCACTAAACAATCTGCTCATTGTGTCAGGTTTTACTGTCAGATACAGTGGGACAATCATTTTTTTACATTTACTGTACATTTAGACTTTGGGCTTCACTAGAGACCAGATTTACATAAAGTTACTCAAAGAGTGTTTCTTATGTCTGTTGTAGATTAGTAGTGTACTGTTGTGTATTTTTCTATTGCACGATGCTGTGAACAAATCAGAACTGCAAAAAGCATATGCAGTAAAAATGTGAAACATACATATTCAGTATCAGTTACTCCACTACAGTAGGCTAATGTGTAACTTTACTGTGTCTGTACATAGTGTGTAGTGCTGTCTTGAACATCTTCAGGTATCATCACTTTTTGCATTGAAAAACACAGAGAATAAAGTGTTATAATGAAAACATGACAAAGCCATTTGACTCATAAACGATGATGTCAGGACTTCTCATGGTGACATCACTGACAGTTTCACTGACATCAGTTCTTGTTTTTGAGGGATGGACGATCCATTCTGAGCAAGTGACGCACTTCTGCAGGTTGTCCACTAGGTTTTGCAGTTTGTAACAAATGTTTTGAGAAATGCACTAACTGTTGTGCAAATGTTAAGAGTGAGGTGAGAAAAACTGAAACATTGACCTCTTTACCCACAATGCAACATGTTCATACTGGGAATAGTTTTCTGGCCACCGGACCTGGACTCTGCAGCGGGACCGGACCTGGACTCTGCAGCGGGACCGGACCTGGACTCTGCAGCGGGACCGGACCTGGACTCTGCAGCGGGACCGGACCTGGACTCTGCAGCGGGACGGGACCCGGACTCTGCAGCGGGACCGGACCCGGACTCTGCAGCGGGACGGGACCTGGACTCTGCAGCAGGACCGGACCTGGACTCTGCAGCGGGACCGGACCTGGACTCTGCAGCGGGACCGGACCCGGACTCTGCAGCGGGACCGGACCCGGACTCTGCAGCGGGACCGGACCCGGACTCTGCAGCGGGACCGGACCCGGACTCTGCAGCGGGACGGGACCTGGACTCTGCAGCGGGACGGGACCTGGACTCTGCAGCAGGACCGGACCCGGACTCTGCAGCGGGACCGGACCCGGACTCTGCAGCGGGACCGGACCTGGACTCTGCAGCGGGACCGGACCTGGACTCTGCAGCGGGACGGGACCTGGACTCTGCAGCGGGACCGGACCTGCAGTGGGACCCCGGACTCTGGACTCTGCAGTGGGACCCGGACCTGGGGACGGGACCCGGACTCTGCAGCGGGACCGGACCTGGACTCTGCAGCGGGACCGGACCCGGACTCTGACGGGACCCGGACTCTGCAGCGGGACCGGACCCGGACTCTGCAGCGGGACCGGACCCGGACTCTGCAGCGGGACGGGACCTGGACTCTGCAGCAGGACCGGACCTGGACTCTGCAGCGGGACGGGACCCGGACTCTGCAGCGGGACGGGACCCGGACTCTGCAGCGGGACGGGACCCGGACTCTGCAGCGGGACGGGACCCGGACTCTGCAGCAGGACCGGACCCGGACTCTGCAGCAGGACCGGACCTGGACTCTGCAGTGACCTAACACAGTGGAAATAGTTTTCAGAGGACAAACTATTGACACATTAAACCCTGTCATGTATTTATTTATTTACTGATACTTTACATTAGTGCATATTAGTAGTTTTTAAACATTGTTTTCATTGTTGAAGTTTAAAGTCTGCGACGAGGGAACGAAACGGATAGATAGATAGATAGATAGATAGATAGATAGATAGATAGATAGATAGATAGATAGATAGAACGATAGATAGATAGATAGATAGATAGATAGATAGAACGATAGATAGATAGATAGATAGATAGATAGATAGATAGATAGATAGATAGAACGATAGATAGATAGATAGATAGATGGATAGATAGAATGATAGATAGATAGATAGATAGATAGATAGATAGATAGATAGATACATAGATAGATAGATAGATAGATAGATAGATAGATAGATAGATAGATAGATAGATAGATAGATAGATAGATAGATAGATAGATAGATAGATAGATAGATAGATAGATAGATAGATAGATAGATAGATAGATAGATAGATAGATAGAAAGGTGGTAAATGTATTAAATATTTATTTATTGTTTGTTTGACAAAGAAAGTGGAAATGTGAGCAAAGAACAAAGAGGCTCCATCTGCTGCTGCTACCGGGTCAAAGGTCGTCATTCAGGACCCGCACGCTGGACTTCAGTCCTCCAAGTCCTGAGTCAGCAGACTGAGTGTGTGTGTGTGTGTGTGTGTGTGTGTGTGTGTGTGTTCCTGTTTCACTGGATGGTTATTTCAACAGAAAATACAAACCATTAAACCTGATTTAAACCTGGTCCTGGTTCTGGTCCTGGACCTGGTTCTGGTTCTGGTCCTGGACCTGGTTCTGGTCCTGGTCCTGGTCCTGGCCCTGGTTCTGGTTCTGGTCTGAGTTCATTATTATTATATAACCTAGTATTAATGATATAATGTGTGACAACATACAGTCTCCGGGGTGATGTGAGGACTGGTCCTGGTCCTGATCCTGGACTCTGGACCCTGATCCGGGTCTGAGTCTGGGGGTCTGGCGTCAGCTGGTCTGGGCCTCGCGCCGCGCCGGGGGGGGGGGCGGAGCTTCAACGGGACCAGTTCAGTCTGAGAGGAAACAGTAGAAGCGGCTGCAGCTCCGTCCCGATCCCGATCCCGGTCTGGTTCCTCGGCTGGTGTGTGTCCGTGTTGTGTGTCCGTCAGCGTCCGGAGGCTTCAGCGGCGCGTGTGACGTCAACGGCAGGTAAGTGAACGTTTCCGGTTGAAGAGTTCTGAAGTGACAGAGCGCCGTCACAGACTCCCGGTACTTCCCGGTGCTTCCCCTTGCTTCCCGGTACTTCCCGGTACTTCCCAGTGCTTCCCGGTACTTCCCGGTGCTTCCCGGTCGTTGTTTTCCCAGTCGGTCGGTTGAAGTGGAGCTCGTGTCGTGGTTTGTTTGTCTGAGTGAAAGGAAACCGATCGAAGTAACGGATCCGGTTTGTAACGGGACTCCAGACCAGTCCGGACCGGTCCGGTGGGAATCTGTTGAAAGAAGTAAAAAGTGTCTAAAAACAAGATGCTTTGAAGTAGAACTATGTACATATGTACCAGAACCAGAACCAGAACCAGTACCAGAACCAGAACCAGAACCAGAACCAGGACCAGGACCAGAACCAGGACCAGGACCAGAACTGATGTAGTCCTACATGTACATATGTACCAGAACTGGGTCAGGTTCCAGAAGCAGCTGGAGACCCTGCAACCAGGTTGTTGGTAACATTATGGTCTGTCTGCTGCAGACCAGATCTCTCATGCTGCATCATTGTGTTGCATCGTTGTGTTGTTGTGTAGAAGACCTGTTGTCGTCTTCAGCAGAGCTTCAGTGGAATTAGAGGATGATGGTCCCGGATTCCCCTGTGGTCCAGTGTGTGTCTGTCTCAGTGTGTGTGTGTCTCAGTGTGTGTCTGTCTCAGTGTGTGTCTGTCTCAGTGTGTGTCTGTCCCAGTGTGTGTGTGTCTCAGTGTGTGTCTGTCTCAGTGTGTGTCTGTCCCAGTGTGTGTCTGTCTCAGTGTGTGTCTGTCCCAGTGTGTGTCTGTCTCAGTGTGTGTCTGGTGTCCAGTGTGTGTCTGTCTCAGTGTGTGTCTGTCTCAGTGTGTGTCTGTCCCAGTGTGTGTGTGTCTCAGTGTGTGTGTGTCTCAGTGTGTGTCTGTCTCAGTGTGTGTCTGTCTCAGTGTGTGTCTGGTGTCTAGTGTGTGTCTGTCTCAGTGTGTGTCTGTCCCAGTGTGTGTCTGTCTCAGTGTGTGTCTGTCCCAGTGTGTCTGTCTCAGTGTGTGTCTGTCTCAGTGTGTGTCTGTCCCAGTGTGTGTGTGTCTCAGTGTGTGTCTGGTGTCCAGTGTGTGTCTGTCTCAGTGTGTGTCTGGTGTCCAGTGTGTGTCTGTCTCAGTGTGTGTCTGTCTCAGTGTGTGTCTGGTGTCCAGTGTGTGTCTGTCCCAGTGTGTGTCTGTCCCAGTGTGTGTCTGTCCCAGTGTGTGTGTGTCTCAGTGTGTGTCTGTCTCAGTGTGTGTCTGTCCCAGTGTGTGTCTGGTGTCCAGTGTGTGTCTGTCTCAGTGTGTGTCTGTCTCAGTGTGTGTCTGTCCCAGTGTGTGTGTGTCTCAGTGTGTGTGTGTCTCAGTGTGTGTCTGTCTCAGTGTGTGTCTGGTGTCCAGTGTGTGTGTGTCTCAGTGTGTGTGTGTCTCAGTGTGTGTCTCAGTGTGTGTGTGTCTCAGTGTGTGTGTGTCTCAGTGTGTGTCTGTCTCAGTGTGTGTCTGTCTCAGTGTGTGTCTGTCCCAGTGTGTGTGTGTCTCAGTGTGTGTCTGTCTCAGTGTGTGTCTGTCCCAGTGTGTGTCTGTCTCAGTGTTGTCTGTCTCAGTGTGTGGTGTCTCAGTTTTGTGTCTCAGTGTATTTTCTGTCTCAGTGTGTGTCTGTCCCAGTGTGTGTCTGTCTCAGTGTGTGTCTGTCTCAGTGTGTGTCTGTCTCAGTGTGTGTCTGTCTCAGTGTGTGTGTGTCTCAGTGTGTGTGTCTCAGTGTGTGTCTGTCTCAGTGTGTGTCTGTCCCAGTGTGTGTCTGTCTCAGTGTGTGTCTGTCCCAGTGTGTGTGTGTCTCAGTGTGTGTCTGTCTCAGTGTGTGTCTGTCCCAGTGTGTGTCTGTCTCAGTGTGTGTCTGTCTCAGTGTGTGTCTGTCTCAGTGTGTGTGTGTCTCAGTGTGTGTCTGTCCCAGTGTGTGTGTCTGTCCCTCGCCACTAGGTGGAGCTCCTGCTCTGTGTTGAACTGTGTGTTCCCACCAGTGGCGCTGGATTCAGAGGTGGGGGGGCCGTGGAGGTTGGGTTGTTATGGGGCATAGATTTACACACTCAGCGTCATATTGTAGCGTCATTGTGGCTTCCAGACCGTAACTTATCATTAAAAAAAGAAGCTGTATTGGGTCTGGCTGCAGGTTTGAGCAAATCAAATGTTGCTACTGCTGTTAATTGTCCTGTCAGCTGAGCCACTGATGCTAAACACACACTGATGCCCCAAAACTGAATAAATACCACACACAAGGGACAAAACTGCTTTCCTGTACAGGGAGCAGGGAGAAATAGTTATGTTTCAGATTTGTCTAAATGGTGATAGTGGCTTGATACATTTTGAAAATTCAAAAACTTAAATGAAGTTCCCTGTGGCAGCTTGCCTGTACAGGGAGCAGGGAGTAGGGAGCAGGGAGCAGGGAGCAGGGAGCAGGGAGCAGGGAGCAGGGAGTAGGGAGCAGGGAGCAGGGAGCAGGGAGCAGGGAGCAGGGAGCAGGGAGCAGGGAGTAGGGAGCAGGGAGTAGGGAGCAGGGAGCAGGGAGTAGGGAGCAGGGAGTAGGGAGCAGGGAGTAGGGAGCAGGGAGCAGGGAGTAGGGAGTAGGGAGCAGGGAGCAGGGAGTAGGGAGCAGGGAGTAGGAGTAGGGAGCAGGGAGCAGGGAGCAGGGAGTAGGGAGCAGGGAGTAGGGAGCAGGGAGTAGGGAGTAGGGAGCAGGGAGTAGGGAGCAGGGAGCAGGGAGCAGGGAGCAGGGAGTAGGGAGTAGGGATTCCCAGTGCAGGGGCAGGGAGCAGGGATGCAGGGAGCTTTTGGGTGAACAGGTAAGGATCTGTAGACATCCCAGGGTAGGGAGCCAGGAGCAGGAAGAGTTCAGGGAGACTAGGGAGCAGGGAGCAGGGAAACCATGAAAAACCAGGTGGTGTTTGTGAGACGTGTTGATGTTTATGTTTATGTTTAATGTTTATGTTTAATGTTTATGTTGATGTTGATGTTGATGTTGATGTTGATGTTGATGTTTATGTTTAATGTTTATGTTTAATGTTTGTGTTTATGTTTATGTTTATGTTTAATGTTTATGTTTATGTTTAATGTTTATGTTTATGTTTATGTTTATGTTTATGTTTATGTTTAATGTTTATGTTTAATGTTTATGTTTATGTTTATGTTTATGTTAATGTTTATGTTTAATGTTAATGTTTATGTTTAATGTTTATGTTTAATGTTTATGTTTAATGTTAATGTTTAATGTTGATGTTTATGTTTAATGTTTATGTTTAATGTTTGTGTTTATGTTTAATGTTTATGTTTATGTTTAATGTTAATGTTTAATGTTTATGTTTATGTTTAATGTTTATGTTAATGTTTGTGTTTATGTGTAATGTTTATGTTTATGTTTAATGTTTATGTTTATGTTTAATGTTAATGTTTATGTTTAATGTTAATGTTTAATGTTTATGTTTATGTTTAATGTTTATGTTAATGTTTGTGTTTATGTGTAATGTTTATGTTTATGTTTATGTTTAATGTTTATGTTTATGATTAATGTTAATGTTTAATGTTTGTGTTTATGTTTAATGTTTATGTTTATGTTTAATGTTAATGTTTATGTTTAATGTTAATGTTTAATGTTTGTGTTTATGTTTAATGTTTATGTTTATGTTTAATGTTAATGTTTATGTTTATGTTTAATGTTTGTGTTTATGTTTATGTTTATGTTAATGTTAATGTTAATGTTTATGTTTAATGTTTGTGTTTATGTTTAAAGGGGGGGGGTCATGCTACTGCTCTTTGATCAGCCATGCCGTCCTCGGGGGGGGGGGGGGTTTCCCCTGCATCGGCTACAGGAAGTTCATCCCCTGGTTGCTAGGGCAACCAAGGAGGATGTAATCGGGGGAAGCCTGGTGGCGGTGCAGCAGCAGCACGGCGCCTGCTGACCTGCTGCTGGGGGGAGGGGGGGGAGGAGCCAGCTCCTGGTGGGGGGGAGGAGCCAGCTCCTGGGGGGAGGGGGGGGAGGAGCCAGCTCCTGGTGGGGGGGAGGAGCCAGCTCCTGGTGGGTGCTGCCCCCCCCCCCCCCTCCCTCTGCTGCTCTGACTCTCTGCTCCAGTAGCAGCAGCACAGACGGAGAGATGTCTTCCTCCTCTTCCTCCTCTTCCTCTTCCTCCGCCGGCGATGGAGCCAAGACCAAACCCAAATCCCCGTTTCGCAAGAGGGGGAGTCTGCAGAGCAGCACCAGCCCCGGTGAGTGGGGGGGGGGGTCCCGGTCCCGTAGAGAGAGGGAGGGGGTTCTGCAGAGTCACTGTGGACGTTCTGTCTGTGTTGCTGTGGTAACTCTGAACATCTGGACTGGAACGGAAACGGAGCTTCTGGTGGTTTTAGAGTTCTAGAGAGGAGGTCGGGGGGGGGGGGGTTAGAGGGTCAGGGGGGGTTAGAGGGTCAGGGTCAGAGAGAGGAGCTGGATCTGAAACTCATCACAACTGGATCTGACTCTAAAGTACACAGCCTGGTCTCTGCTGGTCTGGTCTCTGCTGGTCCGGTCTCTGCTGGTCTGGTCTCTGCTCATCTTATCAGTGTCAGTTAAACAGAAGAGTTGTTTTATCTGTCTTATCTGCTGGTCTGGTTCTCTGGTCTGGTCTCCTGCTGTTTGGTCCTGCTGGTCTGGTCTGGTCTCTGCTGGTCTGGTCTCTGCTGGTCTGGTCTCTGCTGGTCTGGTCTCTGCTGGTCTGGTCTCTGCTGGTCTGGTCTGGTCTCTGCTGGTCTGGTCTCTGCTGGTCTGGTCTCTGCTGGTCCGGTCTCTGCTGGTCTGGTCTCTGCTGGTCTGGTCTCTGCAGGTCTGGTCTCTGCTGGTCCGGTCTCTGCTGGTCTGGTCTCTGCTGGTCTGGTCTCTGCTCATCTTATCAGCGTCAGTTAAACAGAAGAGTGGTTTTATCTGTCTTATCTGCTGCTTCTCGTCTCCAGCTGTTTGACCCCAAACCGCATTCGTCCTGTTGAGCTGCAGATACAGAGACTGAGACGTCGTCCCGTCGTCCCGTCGTCCCGTCGTCCCGTCGTCCTGTCCAGTCATCTGGGTCTTAAATGTTTTACTATTTGACTGAGTTGTGTCCTTCCTCTGGACTTCAGGTCACTTCAGGACTACAGTCACTCCAGAAACCTCAGTGACTGACCTGAGGTCTGTGGCAGCAGCTTCAGCTGTTTGATGTTTTATGAGCAGTGCCATCACTAGAACAGATATTTAACCTCAGTCAGAGCCGTGGTCTCAGGAATCAGTTTATGAACATGTTGGAGTGATAGGAGACGGGCCAACCGCTGCAGCGCTCTCATCTGATTGGCTCTCAGGCCGTCTGTCTGGGCACAAACTAAAAGTTAGTTTATCTACAAGGCAATTAAATGTTTATATTGATTTAATGTGAAACGCTGCCATGTAGCAGCACAGCGCTGCGTGTTGGAGGGATGCAGCAGCAGCAGCAGCAGCAGCAGCAGCAGCAGCAGCAGCAGCAGCAGCACAGTGCTGCGTGTTGGAGGGATGCAGCAGCAGCCGCAGCAGCAGCAGCAGCAGCAGCAGCAGCAGCAGCAGCAGCAGCAGCATGTTGTGTTGCAGAGGAAGCCTGACTCTGCTGCAGTAATAAATAACTTAGAGGATCTCCATCCATGCAGACGTTTCGGCCTCTCAATTAGTCGCTTGGCTGAGCTGCTGCACTCGCAGTCTGTCATAAAGCCTCGGTATGGTGTCTCCACCTGGCCACGCAACACAACAACCCACTGCTGCAACACAACAACCCACTGCTGCAACACAACAACCCACTGCTGCATGCAACACAACAACCCACTGCTGCATGTGACACAACACTCCACTGCTGCATGCAACACAACAACCCACTGCTGCATGCAACACAACAACCCACTGCTGCAACACAACAACCCACTGCTGCAACACAACAACCCACTGCTGCAACACAACAACCCACTGCTGCAACACAACACTCCACTGCTGCATGCAACACAACAACCCACTGCTGCAACACAACACTCCACTGCTGCATGTAACACAACACTCCACTGCTGCATGCAACACAACAACCCACTGCTGCATGCAACACAACACTCCACTGCTGCATGCAACACAACAACCCACTGCTGCATGCAACACAACAACCCACTGCTGCATGCAACACAACACTCCACTGCTGCATGCAACACAACAACCCACTGCTGCATGCAACACAACACTCCACTGCTGCATGTAACACAACAACCCACTGCTGCATGCAACACAACCCACTGCTGCATGCAACACAACAACCCACTGCTGCATGCAACACAACAACCCACTGCTGCATGCAACACAACACTCCACTGCTGCATGCAACACAACACTCCACTGCTGCATGCAACACAACAACCCACTGCTGCATGTAACACAACAACCCACTGCTGCATGCAACACAACAACCCACTGCTGCATGCAACACAACAACCCACTGTTTCAGTGTTTCCACTGCTGCATGCAACACAACTCTGCTGTTTCTTTACTGCTTGGAAACATTGATTAGCAACAGTTTGCATGCAACACAACAACCCACTGCTGCATGTAACACAACAACCCACTGCTGCATGCAACACAACAACCCACTGCTGCATGCAACACAACCCACTGGACACAACAACCCACTGCTTGCATCACTGCTGCATGAACACAACAACTGCTGCATGCAAATGCTGCATGCAACACAACAACCCACTGCTGGATGAACACAATGTGCTGCTGTGCTGTTCTGCTGCATGCAACACAACACTCCACTGCTGCATGCAACACAACAACCCACTGCTGCATGCAACACAACAACCCACTGCTGCATGCAACACAACCCACTGCTGCATGTAACACAACAACCCACTGCTGCATGTAACACAACAACCCACTGCTGCATGCAACACAACAACCCACTGCTGCATGCAACACAACACTCCACTGCTGCATGCAACACAACACTCCACTGCTGCATGCAACACAACACTCCACTGCTGCATGCAACACAACACTCCACTGCTGCATGCAACACAACACTCCACTGCTGCATGCAACACAACACTCCACTGCTGCATGCAACACAACAACCCACTGCTGCATGCAACACAACACTCCACTGCTGCATGCAACACAACACTCCACTGCTGCATGCAACACAACACTCCACTGCTGCATGCAACACAACACTCCACTGCTGCATGCAACACAACAACCCACTGCTGCATGCAACACAACACTCCACTGCTGCATGCAACACAACAACCCACTGCTGCATGCAACACAACAACCCACTGCTGCATGCAACACAACAACCCACTGCTGCATGCAACACAACAACCCACTGCTGCATGCAACACAACACTCCACTGCTGCATGCAACACAACACTCCACTGCTGCATGCAACACAACAACCCACTGCTGCATGCAACACAACCCACTGCTGCATGTAACACAACAACCCACTGCTGCATGCAACACAACAACCCACTGCTGCATGCAACACAACACTCCACTGCTGCATGCAACACAACAACCCACTGCTGCATGCAACACAACAACCCACTGCTGCATGCAACACAACACTCCACTGCTGCATGCAACACAACACTCCACTGCTGCATGCAACACAACAACCCACTGCTGCATGCAACACAACCCACTGCTGCATGTAACACAACACTCCACTGCTGCATGCAACACAACACTCCACCGGAGCTGCAGCTTGAGCTCCTTGTTTCAGTGTTTCCTGTCAGTCAGTTCTCTGCTGTTTCTTTACTGTTGGAAACATTGATTAGTCAGTTTTCTCCCCTGCAGCCCCCCCCCCCCCCCCCCCCCATCCCACCCATCCCACTGGACCCTGGTTGCATCACATGAAGCAGAATGTGTAATGTGCTGGTGTTGCAGCTGGATGACGTGATGTGTGCTGTGCTGTTCTCTGGAGGAGGGGATTCCTCTGCAGCGTCGCTCTCTGCAGCGTCGCTCCCTGCAGCGTCGCTCCCTGCTGCTGCTGCTGCTGCTGAACTGACACCTGCTCTCATGCTGCGTTCAAAACAACACGGAAGTCAGAAAAACCCAGCTCCAAGTTGTCAAAAAGGAATTGAACGGCGTCAAACTCGGAAATCAGTCAGAAACTCGGGTATTATATATAGTATGTGTACAGTATGTGTATATACAGTATATGTATATGTATATTATGTATATACAGTAGCAGCTATCCATCTACCTGTGAAGGTCCAGTGCTGACTGTGCTGTAAACTTTGATTCTGACTGTCGGCTCCATGAAGCTCTACTGGAGGAATCTTTCATTGGTGATAGTATTGTATAAAGTATTTTCTGAGGACATGTTTTTACATTTGAATGGTATATTTAATGGTATATATAATATTTAATAGGCACGTCTCTACTTCCTCAGCTGTTGTTAAGTGTTTTCTTGTCTCTGTCCTGGGGAGGGATCTTCCTCTGATCCCACCCTGAGCTTTCTCCTGGTTTTCCCTGTTAAAGTAGCCTCGTAAACCAGCCTCCCCCGGAGTCTGGCCTCATCCCCGTTGAAACCGTTTCGCCAGAAATCGTCCGTCTACCGAGCCAATCAGCGTTGCCACTGTGATTGACACAGCACGTTGGCCAATCAGGGCCTGAAAACATCACTACATGGACTGGACTCACCTACAACAAACAGCAGTAAGGGAAGTTCTAAATGAAATACCATCAATTACAGAACTTAAACAAGAGCAAGAGTCGGCGCTTGTTGAGTTTCTTGGAGGAAAAGACGTTATCGTTGTTCTTCTTCGGTCCCTGATTGGCCAACGTGCAACGTGCTGTGATTGACACAGCTGTGTCAAAACAACACGGAATCAGGGAAAACCCAGCTCCAAGTTGTCAAAAAGGTTTGAACGGGGACGTCAAACTCCCCTGTGAAATGAAATGAAATGCATTTCGGGGGATTATATATAGTACTGTTAAAGGGTTTTCCTGGTGTTTTTCCTCAGTGGATGTGAGGGTCTAAGGACAGAGGATGTTGTTATTATGGGATGTAAAGCCCTTTGAGACAAACTGGTGGTAAAAACGGGCTATACTAATGTAAAATGGCCTTGCCTCTATCTGACCTCTAGAGGGAGCACTTGGCATAAAAGTCCTTCATTTAATCCACTCAGATTCTGTCTCTCTGTAGATGCAAACACACACAACATTACAACAGTAACACACTCAACACTCACACAGCTCTGTTTACTGCTGCAGCTCTGATCCCTGACACCTTCAGTCTCAGGAAGTGGGTTTTTACCTCCCAGCAGCGCTAAGCCCAGTGTGTTACTGTGTGTTACTGTGTGTTACATGTCCACTGTCAAGTGGGGGTCATCCTATGTTCCCCAATTTGTACGGGACCGGGGAACAACGATACCTGGAAGTGGAGTTGTGACTTTCTATTTGTAAAGTATATATTTTTTTGGCTTTTCATGCCTTTATTGATAGGACAGTTCAGAGAGTGACAGGAAATGGGAGGCAGAGATGGGGGAATGGGAGGCAGAGATGGGGGGAATGACACGCAGTATAGGGCCGTCCGAGCCAATGGAGAAAGGCAGTTGGTTAAGTTTATTTCTATTTTTGCATGAGAAGTTGAGTTGTCCCATCGGTTGGGTTTAGCCAATGGAGAAAGGAGTTGGTTAAGTTTAGTAAAAAGAGCAGGTAGAGGCTGGACAGGCCAGAGAGACAGAGACAGGCCAGAGAGACAGAGACAGGCCAGACAGACAGAGACAGGCCAGACAGACAGAGACAGGCCAGACAGACAGAGACAGGCCAGAGAGACAGAGACAGGCCAGACAGACAGACAGAGACAGGCCAGACAGACAGAGACAGGCCAGACAGACAGAGACAGGCCAGACAGACAGAGACAGGCCAGACAGACAGAGACAGGCCAGACAGACAGAGACAGGCCAGACAGACAGAGACAGGCCAGACAGACAGAGACAGGCCAGAGAGACAGAGACAGGCCAGACAGACAGAGACAGGCCAGAGAGACAGAGACAGGCCAGAGAGACAGAGACAGGCCAGACAGACAGAGACAGGCCAGACAGACAGAGACAGGCCAGACAGACAGAGACAGGCCAGACAGACAGAGACAGGTCAAACAGACAGAGACAGGCCAGACAGACAGAGACAGGCCAGAGAGACAGAGACAGGCCAGACAGACAGAGACAGGCCAGACAGACAGAGACAGGCCAGACAGACAGAGACAGGCCAGACAGACAGAGACAGGCCAGACAGACAGAGACAGGCCAGACAGACAGAGACAGGCCAGACAGACAGAGACAGGCCAGACAGACAGAGACAGGCCAGACAGACAGAGACAGGGTCCTATGTTCCCCAGTAGCCTAGGAAGAAAGTAGGAACAAAGGACCTTTTCGAGGAAAACGGGGGACATAGGACTCATTTTCAAAAAGAGGGTCCTATGTGGACCGGGGGAATAGAGGCTCGCTCTCGTCAAGTGACACGCTGCTGCTCGTTGCTGTATTCAGATACGGTGAGAGCTGCACTGACAGGAACTGGACTGAGTCCGGATCCAGTGTTTGGAGAACAGCGTCGGTCTGAACGCTGAGAAGTGTTTAGTTTGAATAATAATAATTAATAATAATAATTAAAGTGTTTTAGTTTGAATCTTTGTACAGTTGTTTTCTTCTCCCGTGCAGATCAACTATAACAGCAGCTGTTGTGTGTCTGTTGTGTTTCTGTGGGAGAGAGGGAGTGAAGAGGGAGGGTTGATGAGTCTCGTGGGAAAGAGACGAGTTGAACTCAACGAAGGTAAAAGCTTCGAGGCTAAAAGCAAACAGTCTGAAATCAGGTTAAAGCTGTCACTCAGTGCTGACCCAGATGTTGACAACACGCCTGGAGCTGGTTTAGAAACCTGATGCGTGGCCACGCCCACCAACACTATGGGATGTCTGTCAGTCTCAAAAATCAGAGAGAAGAAAGACATGAAACACTAGTTCCATTAAAACCTGGTTAATAAGTGAATGGATTCACTCAACATATACAGTAGTTAGTGGCAGCTCCATGTGTCCCTCAGCTCTATGTGTCCCTCAGCTCTATGTGTCCCTCAGCTCCATGTGTCCCTCAGCTCCATGTGTCCCTCAGCTCTATGTGTCCCTCAGCTCTATGTGTCCCTCAGCTCCATGTGTCCCTCAGCTCCATGTGTCCCTCAGCTCCATGTGTCCCTCAGCTCTATGTGTCCCTCAGCTCTATGTGTCCCTCAGCTCCATGTGTCCCTCAGCTCCATGTGTCCCTCAGCTCTATGTGTCCCTCAGCTCCATGTGTCCCTCAGCTCTATGTGTCCCTCAGCTCTGTGTCCCTCAGCTCCATGTGTCCCTCAGCTCCATGTGTCCCTCAGCTCCATGTGTCCCTCAGCTCTATGTGTCCCTCAGCTCCATGTGTCCCTCAGCTCTATGTGTCCCTCAGCTCTATGTGTCCCTCAGCTCTATGTGTCCCTCAGCTCCATGTGTCCCTCAGCTCCATGTGTCCCTCAGCTCCATGTGTCCCTCAGCTCCATGTGTCCCTCAGCTCCCTCATGTGTGTCCCTCAGCTCCATGTGTCCCTCAGCTCCATGTGTCCCTCAGCTCTATGTGTCCCTCAGCTCTATGTGTCCCTCAGCTCCATGTGTCCCTCAGCTCCATGTGTCCCTCAGCTCTATGTGTCCCTCAGCTCTATGTGTCCCTCAGCTCCATGTGTCCCTCAGCTCCATGTGTCCCTCAGCTCCATGTGTCCCTCAGCTCCATGTGTCCCTCAGCTCCATGTGTCCCTCAGCTCCATGTGTCCCTCAGCTCCATGTGTCCCTCAGCTCCATGTGTCCCTCAGCTCCATGTGTCCCTCAGCTCTATGTGTCCCTCAGCTCTATGTGTCCCTCAGCTCTATGTGTCCCTCAGCTCCATGTGTCCCTCAGCTCCATGTGTCCCTCAGCTCCATGTGTCCCTCAGCTCTATGTGTCCCTCAGCTCCATGTGTCCCTCAGCTCCATGTGTCCCTCAGCTCTATGTGTCCCTCAGCTCCATGTGTCCCTCAGCTCCATGTGTCCCTCAGCTCCATGTGTCCCTCAGCTCTATGTGTCCCTCAGCTCCATGTGTCCCTCAGCTCCATGTGTCCCTCAGCTCCATGTGTCCCTCAGCTCCATGTGTCCCTCAGCTCCATGTGTCCCTCAGCTCCATGTGTCCCTCAGCTCTGTGTCCCTCAGCTCCATGTGTCCCTCAGCTCCATGTGTCCCTCCGCTCCATGTGTCCCTCAGCTCTATGTGTCCCTCAGCTCCATGTGTCCCTCAGCTCCATGTGTCCCTCAGCTCCATGTGTCCCTCAGCTCCATGTGTCCCTCAGCTCCATGTGTCCCTCAGCTCTATGTGTCCCTCAGCTCCATGTGTCCCTCAGCTCCATGTGTCCCTCAGCTCTATGTGTCCCTCAGCTCCATGTGTCCCTCAGCTCCATGTGTCCCTCAGCTCCATGTGTCCCTCAGCTCCATGTGTCCCTCAGCTCCATGTGTCCCTCAGCTCTATGTGTCCCTCAGCTCTATGTGTCCCTCAGCTCCATGTGTCCCTCAGCTCCATGTGTCCCTCAGCTCTATGTGTCCCTCAGCTCCATGTGTCCCTCAGCTCTGTGTCCCTCAGCTCTATGTGTCCCTCAGCTCCATGTGTCCCTCAGCTCCATGTGTCCCTCATCTCTATGTGTCCCTCAGCTCTATGTGTCCCTCAGCTCCATGTGTCCCTCAGCTCCATGTGTCCCTCAGCTCCATGTGTCCCTCAGCTCCATGTGTCCCTCAGCTCTATGTGTCCCTCAGCTCTATGTGTCCCTCAGCTCTATGTGTCCCTCAGCTCTATGTGTCCCTCAGCTCTATGTGTCCCTCAGCTCCATGTGTCCCTCAGCTCCATGTGTCCCTCAGCTCCATGTGTCCCTCAGCTCCATGTGTCCCTCAGCTCTATGTGTCCCTCAGCTCTGTGTCCCTCAGCTCTATGTGTCCCTCAGCTCCATGTGTCCCTCAGCTCTATGTGTCCCTCATCTCTATGTGTCCCTCAGCTCTATGTGTCCCTCAGCTCCATGTGTCCCTCAGCTCCATGTGTCCCTCAGCTCCATGTGTCCCTCAGCTCTATGTGTCCCTCAGCTCCATGTGTCCCTTTCCACCCTAACTCTGTAGTATTTCCACTAAAAACGGTGAATGGGGAAACATGTACTTGCTTTATTAAAGGAGAAGTCCGTGTAATCCACCTCGAGGTTTTTTAAATGACTGGTCGTGTCTTATTTATGGTGAATCTTTGTGTTTTCAACCTTCCACTGGATATCCAGATGTTAAAGACCTGTGTGTGTGTGTGTGTGTGTGTGTGTGTGTGTGTGTGTGTGTGTGTGTGTGTGTGTGTGTGTGTGTGTGTGCGTGCGTGCGTGCGTGTGTGTGTGTGTGTGTGTTGCTGACATCAGTTTTAAATAAAGTCTGTTTTGAAGTGAAATCCTGAAATAGATGTTGTTCTCGGTGCTGTGGTGTAGTTGGGTGTGGGAGGTGACCGGCTCCTCTCGGCCGTAGAGCTGCAGCAGCAGAGACACTGCGCTGTGTATCTAGGTCAACGTGTCTCTGTTGCCGTGGGTGATGGGGTTGAGGTGTTGACTGTGGTTAGGACAGAATCTGGGATGTTTGTTGGGAGGAGAAGAAAACTTTTCTCTGTTGTTGAAAAGTCAAATATAGAGAGAGTTGGAGTTGGAGTCGGACAGAAACAGAAACAGCTTTTAGAGCTGGGTTTAGATTCAGAGTCTGACATGAAGAACAACATGAAGAAACATGAAGAACAACATGAAGAAACATGAAGAACAACATGAAGAAACATGAAGAACAACATGAAGAACAACATGAAGAAACATGAAGAACAACATGAAGAACAACATGAAGAACAACATGAAGAAACATGAAGAACAACATGAAGAACAACATGAAGAACAACATGAAGAACAACATGAAGAAACATGAAGAACAACATGAAGAACACGAAGAACAACATGAAGAACAACATGAAGAAACATGAAGAACAACATGAAGAACAACATGAAGAAACATGAAGAACAACATGAAGAAACATGAAGAACAACATGAAGAACAACATGAAGAACATGAAGAACAACATGAAGAACAACATGAAGAACAACATGAAGAACAACATGAAGAAACATGAAGAAACATGAAGAACAACATGAAGAAACATGAAGAAACATGAAGAACAACATGAAGAACATGAAGAACAACATGAAGAACAACATGAAGAACAACATGAAGAACAACACGAAGAAACATGAAGAACAACATGAAGAAACATGAAGAACAACATGAAGAACAACATGAAGAACAACATGAAGAAACATGAAGAACAACATGAAGAAACATGAAGAACAACATGAAGAACAACATGAAGAAACATGAAGAACAACATAAAGAACAACATGAAGAAACATGAAGAACAACATGAAGAACAACATGAAGAAACATGAAGAACAACATGAAGAAACATGAAGAACAACATGAAGAACAACATGAAGAAACATGAAGAACAACATGAAGAACAACATGAAGAACAACATGAAGAAACATGAAGAACAACATAAAGAACAACATGAAGAAACATGAAGAAACATGAAGAACAACATGAAGAACAACATGAAGAAACATGAAGAACAACATAAAGAACAACATGAAGAAACATGAAGAACAACATGAAGAACAACATGAAGAAACATGAAGAACAACATGAAGAAACATGAAGAACAACATGAAGAACAACATGAAGAAACATGAAGAACAACATGAAGAACAACATGAAGAAACATGAAGAACAACATGAAGAACAACATGAAGAACAACATGAAGAACAACATGAAGAACAACACGAAGAACAACACGAAGAACAACATGAAGAACAACATGAAGAAACATGAAGAACAACATGAAGAACAACATGAAGAACAACACGAAGAACAACATGAAGAACAACATGAAGAACAACATGAAGAACAACATGAAGAACAACATGAACAACATGAAGAAACATGAAGAACAACATGAAGAACAACATGAAGAACAACATGAAGAACAACATGAAGAACAACATGAAGAACAACATGAAGAACAACATGAAGAACAACATGAACAACATGAAGAAACATGAAGAACAACATGAAGAACAACATGAAGAACAACATGAAGAACAACATGAAGAACATGAAGAAACATGAAGAAC
>CM064896.1:125000-180000 GCA_030347415.2 Decapterus maruadsi
TTTCCATCGTAGTGGTTCAACCTGCTGTTGGAGTGAAACCCTGGGGCCAATCAGAGCTCAGCTCTGCTGTTGGAGTGAAACCCTGGGGCCAATCAGAGCTCAGCTCTGCTGTTGGAGTGAAACCCTGGGGCCAATCAGAGCTCTGCTCTGCTGTTGGAGTGAAACCCTGGGGCCAATCAGAGCTCTGCTCTGCTGTTGGAGTGAAACCCTGGGGCCAATCAGAGCTCTGCTCCAGCTTGTCTGACTCCAACCCTGTGAACCCACTGAGCCGACGCAGCTCAGCTGGCTCTTTCCCACCAACACAGCGGTGAAGGAACGCTTTCTTCCAGGTGTCACCAGCTCTTCATTCCAGCTTCTCGTCTGTGATTGATGTGATTTACGTAAATGTAAGAAGCGTCTGTTCCAGCTCCAGGTTCAAGATGCTCCGGTTCCACCGTGTGGCTCCAGATCTGAAGGAGATACCAGGAAACATGTCTGACTCTGAGTCTTGTCTGTTCCCAGATCTGTTTGGAGCGTCCGGGTCCAAACCGCTCCGACCCCAGCGATCCCTCCCAGGAACCCCCGTCTCTCTGACGCACATCGACCTACGAACGTCCATGGAGGAAAAGTACAAAGAGATCGCTGAGGTAGGAACGCCAGGAACGCCAGGACAGCTGGACACAGCTGGTCTGGATGAACCTGAGCTTTATCTCTTCATCAGCTTTTTATAGGAATAAAGGTTGAAAGGTTTGGAAATCATTCCCAGAATAAAGTCCAACCCTAAGAGACAACAAGACAAGACATGGAAACGTCAAATCATTCAAGGTTTTTATTGTCACTTAATGTCCCACGGTGACAGAATGAAATACACAAGACAGGACGTCCCTTCACAAGTAGTAGTATACTTGAAGTATAGCAAGTATGCTATGGAGTATGGACCATGTACTAGATTTAATGCTTCTTCTGACTAAATGAGAACATTTTAAGTTTATGAAAGTATACTTTATAGGTAATTTAAAGTATACGAAAGTACACTTGCAAGTTTACAAAAGTATACAACAAGTACACTCATCTACTCCTAGTGTACTAAGTATATACTTCTAGTCCACATTGTAGTTTATTAAAGTATACTTCATTAGGTCATTTTAAGTTTACAAAAGTACACTTCCAAGTATACTGCCTCAGTTTTAGTATAAAATGAGTATATTTCTATTACACTTTATAAACGACTATTTGCGAAGGGATTACCCAACGCTAAAGTGAAAATACACAAAGTGCACAACAGATACGACATTAGCTGTTAGAAACCATCAGAAACCAGGTCCCTGATCTGCACCAGGAACTGGTCTACTTTGTCTCTGGGACTTCCTTCGTCCACATGGAAATAAATATTGCTACTACTACTAATAATAATACATGTTATGTATGATGTGTAATACTACTACTACTACTAGTACTAATAATAATACATGTTATGTATGATGTGTAATACTACTACTACTACTAGTACTAATAATAATACAGGTTATGTATAATGTATGGTGTGTAATGGTGGTGTGTTTGCGCCACCAGGAGCTGTTCACTCGCAGCATGGCGGAGAGCGAGATGCGGAGCGCTCCCTACGAGTTCCCTGAGGACAGTCCCATCGAGCAGCTGGAGGAGCGACGGCACCGGCTGGAGCGGCAGATCAGCCAGGACATCAAGTACGCACACGCACACACACACACACACACACACACACACACACAGCTCCCCTCACCTTTTACACACTCCTGCTTCTGACCGGCCGGTCTGTGGCCGACTAACGCTGGCAACCAGCTAACGGGGCTAACGGGGCTAACGGGGCTAACGGGGCTAACACCCCGTCCTGACGTACAGCGATGCGACAGCGACGCGACAGCGAGGAAAAGTGATTAGAACGTGTACTTCTCAGTCAGCCTGTCCTGACGTGCCGCGTGCGACGTCGCGACGTCCAGCGATGTCGCTCAACCCTGAAATTATCGCTTGCGTTGTCTCTATCTGGACGACATTTCACGGCGGTGCCCCGCCCCTAAACACTTCTTATTGGTTGAAAAGTACACGGTGCTTTCTGTTGACAAGCTAGTTATCAGAGAGAGGAAAAAACACTCAGAGATGTGAAAAACAGCAACCAGGAAATGCCAAGAATCTCAAAATAGCGCCACAAGTTTGTGTACGACCCTTTATAATTTGATTGGTTTGGATTCTGAACCAATAGAATGTACTCGTCTCGCTGCACATCAGGACGCCCTCGTGTGGTTTCGCTGGCTGTCAGGACGAGGTGACACAGCAGTGGCTCCTGTCCTGCCTTCAGTCTGAGCTTCATGGCTGTTGGATCCCTTAGCAAAAAGTATTTATCAAAGTGTACTACAAGTATACTCATTTTATACTAAAACTGAGGCAGTATACTTGGAAGTGTACTTTTGTAAACTTAAAATGACCTAATGAAGTATACTTTAATAAACTAAACTGTGGACTAGAAGTATATACTTAGTACTCTAGGAGTATATATGAGTGTACTTGAAAGTGTACGTTTGTATACTTGAAAGTGTACTCTTACAACCTTCAAATGTTCCAATTTAGTCTGAAGAAGTATTAAATTAGTATACCTTCTAGTATGCTACAAGTACGTGGTCCTTGTACTTATACCCAAGCATACTTAATAAAGTGTACTTCTAGTATATACTTTTTGCAAAGGGATGGTTCGGCGCCGTCTGCAGCTCTAAGCCAATCAGTGGAGGGCTGAGCTCCACCAATCAGGTCGATCACTAACGGACTGATTCTGCTGTTTTTCTCTGTGTGTGTGTGTGTGTGTGTGCTCTTGCATATATTTGGTCTCTCTCCCTTTGTGTGCTTCATTCCTTCTCACTACCTCTGGTACCCCCCCCCCCCCCCCCACTACGCTGCGTCGCTGCAAACACCCCAGGCTTGAGCCAGAGATCTTGCTGCGTGCCAAACAGGACTTCATGAAAATCGACAGCGTCACAGACCTCGAGTGAGTCGTTTCTGTCTTGTCTTCTTTAAATGTGTCTCTATTGTGTCTCTTCGTTGCTCTCAGACGCACAACTGACTGTTTATATTCAGTGTTTTCCTCCACATCCTCCCCCTGCTGGTGGAGCCGGGGACTGACTCAGGAAGCATTCAACTCTGTCCTTCAGCGACTTCACTACTGACAGAAGAACGTTGTTCCTCCGTCTCTAGATCGGAGTCCAAGGGACAAACACTAAGGTTTCCAAAGGACCGTCCAGTAAAATAAAAACCAGAAGACATAGTAAAAAAGGCAAAAATACTAAATATAAAAAACACAATAAATAAATAAATGGACTGTCCACCCCAGATAAAATACCTGTAAATACCTACGTAGCTGAAAACCAAACAAAAGAGCGTGAATCTGTCAACTTTTGTATTAATAGAGAGATAGGTTTGATTTGTCATTCTTATGCGTCACATAAAGTTCATGGGGGGGGGGGGGGGTTAATGGAGGACTGGGTGGCAGACTGGTTCATGGGGGGGGGCTGGTTAATGGAGGACTGGGTGGCAGACTGGTTCATGGGGGGGGGGACCTGAAGGAGCAGCTGCTGTAGTGAACAGAGCCTCATGTCCACGTGTCCTTGTCTTTGTCTGAGTGAAGGCTGATGAAGGACCAGAGTGACGACACGGTGGACATGGGCTTCAAAGGGAGGCAGATGCCGATGGAGCGGGAATACCAGCGGGTTTCCATCTCCGGAGAGGAGAAGTGTGGGGTGAGCAGCTCCGACTCTGACTCTGACTCTGACTGGACTGAACCGGTTCCTCCTGCAGACGTCCTCAGGTCTGTCCTTGTCTGTCCAGGTTCCCTTCACCGACCTGGTGGACGCAGCCAAGTGCGTGGTGAAGGCCTTGTTCATCCGGGAGAAGTACATCAACCGCTCCATGCAGAGCTTCTGTAAGACCACCATGCACGCCCTGCAGGACCTGGGCATGACGCTCCAAGGCGTGGGCGTGTTCGACGACATCCCGGAGACGCCCGTCGACGCCGGTACGTTGGCGCCAAACACGCCACTCAGCTATTCGTCACAATGTAGAGACACGTCCAAACCAGTGCAGCTGCAGCCTGATGAAGGTCAGAAGGTCAGGTCTGTGTCAGCGCCAGAGGGACGTCAGAGTTTATACAACTAACTAACTCTTTATTTAGACATTAGTGTTTTAGTACAGAGACTAAACAACTACACAACACCTCATCAACAGTCTCACCATCGTTTTCACCCTCATCTTTTGTTTTACAACGTTAACACATTTGTCTGGACTCGTCACACTGTGTTCCCATAGTATGACATCATTTATTGGAGGTCAGGACTACGTAATGAAACGGACACAACAGTTGTGTGTTTGTTGTTGAGTCAAACAGAGACGCCTCGGCTCCTTCTGTGTCTTCTCATGTGGAAACTGAATTAATGTCCACGCCGTCCTGTTTTCCCAGACGCCCCCGTCCACCCGCCGGTCTCAGAGACTCATCCCTATGACAACCAGGACCCCAAGAACATGCCTCCAGACACGGGATACGGCTGCAAGATGGTGGACGGCGTGGTCCACGTGTACACCAAGAAGACCAACATGGACAAGTAGGTTTCTGCAGGACGCCACGTCCTCAGACAGAGACGGGTTCGTCTGCAGCTCATTGTCCTCCTCCCGTCTCTGTGTCTGTGTCCAGGAGCTCGGAGCTGGACCTGCCCTACCCCGACCTGAAGGAGTACATCGCCGACATGAACGTCATGATGGCGCTCATCATCAACGGCCCAGTGTGAGTGTCTGCTGCAGCTGTCAGCACGGTTCCTCTGGTTCCTCCTGGTTCCTTTGGTTCCTCTGGTTCCTCCTGGTTCCTTTGGTTCCTCTGGTTCCTCCTGGTTCCTTTGGTTCCTCTGGTTCCTCCTGGTTCCTTTGGTTCCTCTAGTTCCTCACGGTTCCTCTGGTTCCTCTGGTTCCTCACGGTTCCTCTGGTTCCTCACGGTTCCTCTGGTTCATCTGGTTCCTCACGGTTCCTTTGGTTCCTCTGGTTCCTCCTGGTTCCTTTGGTTCATCTGGTTCCTCACGGTTCCTTTGGTTCCTCTGGTTCCTCCTGGTTCCTCTGGTTCCTCTGGTTCCTCCTGGTTCCTTTGGTTCCTCTGGTTCCTCCTGGTTCCTTTGGTTCCTCACGGTTCCTCTGGTTCCTCCTCGTTCCTCTGGTTCATCTGGTTCCTCACAGTTCCTTTGGTTCCTCTGGTTCCTTTGGTTCCTAACAGTTCCTCGTGGTTCCTCTGGTTCCTGACGGTTCCTCGTGGTTCCTAACAGTTCCTCTGGTTCCTGACGGTTCCTCGTGGTTCCTAACGGTTCCTCTGGTTCCTAACAGTTCCTCGTGGTTCCTAACAGTTCCTCTGGTTCCTAACAGTTCCTCGTGGTTTCTCTGGTTCCTTTGGTTCCTCTGGTTCCTCACGGTTCCTCTGGTTCCTAACAGTTCCTCTGGTTCCTCACGGTTCCTCTGGTTCCTAACGGTTCCTTGTGGTTCCTAACAGTTCCTCATGGTTCCTCTGGTTCCTGACGGTTCCTCTGAGTTCACTGTCTGTCTCTTGTCTCCCGGACAGGAAGTCCTTCTGCTACCGACGGCTCCAGTACCTGAGCTCCAAGTTCCAGATGCACATCCTCCTCAACGAGATGAAGGAGCTGGCGGCGCAGAAGAAGGTTCCTCACCGAGACTTCTACAACATACGCAAGGTGCTGCTCGCTGACCTCTGACCTCTGACCTCTGACCTCTGACCCTAGAACAGAGAGAACGGACTCTTCTTCTCTCTTTATTAATCTTTAACCATGTGACCACCTGAACCTCTCTGTTCGTCTCCAGGTGGACACGCACATCCACGCCTCGTCCTGCATGAACCAGAAGCACCTGCTGCGATTCATCAAGAGAGCCATGAAGAAGTATCCGGAGGAGATCGTGCACATCGAGCGCGGCCGCGGCCAGACGCTGAAGGACGTGTTCGAGTCCATGAACCTCACGGCCTTCGACCTGAGCGTCGACACTCTGGACATGCACGCGGTGAGAAACCAGCGGCGCTTTGGTTCATTACAGGAGATACTGATGAAGACGTGGTAGAGGTTTTAATAATGAACCTGTTGTCTCCTTCCTGCTGTCTCCATCCTGCTGTCTCCATCCTGCTGTCTCTGTCCTGCTGTCTCCGTCCTGCTGTCTCCGTCCTGCCGTCTCCATCCCGCTGTCTCCGTCCTGCCGTCTCCGTCCGTCTCTTCAGGACCGGAACACCTTCCACAGGTTTGACAAGTTCAACGCCAAGTACAACCCCATCGGAGAATCCATCCTCAGAGAGATCTTCATCAAGACCGACAACCACGTGGAGGGAAAATACTTTGCTCACATCATCAAGGTGAGGAGACACTCAGCGTGTCCTCTCTGTCCCTGTCTCTGACTCTGTCCCTGACTCTGTCTCTGTCTCTGTCTCTGACTCTGTCCCTGACTCTGTCTCTGACTCTGTCCCTGACTCTGTCCCTGACTCTGTCTCTGTCTCTGACTCTGTCCCTGACTCTGTCTCTGACTCTGTCTCTGACTCTGTCTCTGACTCTGTCCCTGACTCTGTCTCTGTCTCTGACTCTGTCCCTGACTCTGTCTCTGACTCTGTCCCTGACTCTGTCTCTGTCTCTGTCTCTGACTCTGTCTCTGACTCTGTCCCTGACTCTGTCTCTGTCTCTGACTCTGTCCCTGACTCTGACTCTGTCTCTGACTCTGTCCCTGACTCTGTCTCTGACTCTGTCTCTGTCCCTGACTCTGTCTCTGACTCTGTCCCTGACTCTGTCTCTGTCTCTGACTCTGTCCCTGACTCTGTCTCTGTCTCTGACTCTGTCCCTGACTCTGTCTCTGACTCTGTCTCTGACTCTGTCTCTGACTCTGTCCCTGACTCTGTCTCTGTCTCTGACTCTGTCCCTGACTCTGACTCTGTCTCTGACTCTGTCCCTGACTCTGTCTCTGACTCTGTCTCTGTCCCTGACTCTGTCTCTGACTCTGTCCCTGACTCTGTCTCTGACTCTGTCCCTGACTCTGTCTCTGACTCTGTCCCTGACTCTGTCTCTGACTCTGTCTCTGTCCCTGACTCTGTCTCTGACTCTGTCTCTGTCCCTGACTCTGTCTCTGACTCTGTCCCTGACTCTGTCTCTGTCCCTGACTCTGTCTCTGACTCTGTCTCTGACTCTGACTCTGACTCTGTCCCTGTCTCTGTCTCTGACTCTGTCTCTGACTCTGTCTCTGACTCTGTCTCTGTCTCTGTCCCTGACTCTGTCTCTGACTCTGTCTCTGACTCTGACTCTGACTCTGTCCCTGTCTCTGTCTCTGACTCTGTCTCTGACTCTGACTCTGTCTCTGTCTCTGTCTCTGTCCCTGTCTCTGTCTCTGTCCCTGTCTCTGTCTCTGTCCCTGTCTCTGTCCCTGTCTCTGTCTCTGTCTCTGTCTCTGTCCCTGACCCTGACTCTGTCTCTGTCTCTGTCCCTGTCTCTGTCTCTGTCCCTGTCCCTGTCCCTGTCCCTGTCTCTGTCTCTGTCTCTGTCCCTGTCTCTGTCTCTGTCTCTGTCTCTGTCTCTGTCCCTGTCTCTGTCTCTGTCTCTGTCTCTGTCTCTGTCCCTGTCTCTGTCTCTGTCTCTGTCCCTGTCTCTGTCTCTGTCCCTGACTCTGTCTCTGTCTCTGACTCTGTCCCTGACTCTGTCTCTGACTCTGTCTCTGACTCTGTCCCTGACTCTGTCCCTGACTCTGTCTCTGAGCAGGAGGTGATGTTCGACCTGGAGGAGAGTAAGTACCAGAACTCCGAGCTGCGTCTGTCCATCTACGGACGCTCCCGGGACGAGTGGGACAAGCTGGCTCGGTGGGCCGTCCAACACCGCGTCTACTCTGACAACGTGCGCTGGCTCATCCAGGTGCCACGGCTCTTGTGAGTGGATGAGAGTCATTTATAGAAGATACAGTTTATCGTCTCATGTATTTATTCAACTCTGTTTGAAGCAGCAGCAGGTTCTGATCAGCTGTAGTGTTTTATTATAGGGAGACAGATGTCCTGAAGGGAGACAGGTGACGTAGTCTCCAGTAAACTCTGGACTGTCTCCCGTCAGGACACGTGGACTGCAGTGGACGAGCAGTGTGGAGGAATATTAAAGGGTTGTTCTGTAGTTTTATGGCCCTATTCCCCTCATATAAAGTGTACACTTTTTGGTGAACTATTCCTTTAATTTAACTCCATGTAAAACCAACCAGTGTGTAAAGTAGACTGAGCTCTAACGTGTCCCCGTGTCTGTCCTGGTCCAACGTGTCCTGGTCCAACGTGTCCCCGTGTCCGTCCTGGTCCAACGTGTCCCCGTGTCCGTCCTGGTCCAACGTGTCCCCGTGTCCGTCCTGGTCCAACGTGTCCCCGTGTCCGTCCTGGTCCAACGTGTCCCCGTGTCCGTCCTGGTCCAACGTGTCCCCGTGTCCGTCCTGGTCCAACGTGTCCTGGTCCAACGTGTCCCCGTTCTCCGTCCTGGTCCAACGTGTCCCCGTGTCCGTCCTGGTCCAACGTGTCCTGGTCCAACGTGTCCTGGTCCAACGTGTCCCCGTTCTCCGTCCTGGTCCAACGTGTCCTGGTCCAACGTGTCCGTCCTGGTCCAACGTGTCCCTGTGTCCGTCCTGGTCCAACGTGTCCCTGTGTCCGTCCTGGTCCAACGTGTCCTGGTCCAACGTGTCCTGGTCCAACGTGTCCCCGTGTCCATCCTGGTCCAACGTGTCCCTGTGTCCGTCCTGGTCCAATGTGTCCTGGTCCAACGTGTCCTGGTCCAACGTGTCCCCGTGTCCATCCTGGTCCAACGTGTCCTGGTCTAACGTGTCCCTGTGTCCGTCCCGTGTCCAGTGACGTGTACCACACCAAGAAGCAGCTGGCCAACTTCCAGGAGATGCTGGAGAACATCTTCCTGCCGCTGTTCGAGGTCTCTGTGGATCCGGGTTCTCACCCCGAGCTGCACCTCTTCCTCCAACACGTGAGTCTCACGAGGCTTCCCGCTCACACGCAGACGCTCGCCGTCAGAGGACGCCGTCGAGGACGCCAGACTGACTGACTGACTGACTCACGGCGTGTGTGTGTGTGTGTGTGTGTGGTCAGGTGGTGGGCTTCGACAGCGTGGACGACGAGTCCAAACCGGAACACCACATCTTCAACCTGGACAGCCCGCTGCCGGCCGACTGGACGGAGGAGGACAACCCGCCGTATTCCTACTACCTGTACTACACCTACGCCAACATGACCACGCTCAACCACCTGCGCAGGTACACACACACACACACACACACACACACACACACACACACACACACACACACACATCTGTGACCTCATTGAAGCTCCGCCCACCGCCACAGAGAGGTCAGTGACTGGACAGGACCGTCATGGTTCCGCTCCATGTTTTCATCTCTACACCTGGAGGTCAAACGTTCCGGAGCCGGACTCGTTGTTTATGGAGAACCTAAAACTAACGACATCATCTGTTTCTAACGGCTGTCGGCAGTTTTCCATGTTCTAGGGAAAAACCACTGTCTCCTCCGACCTCCGACCTTTATGTCTTCTTTGTATACGGATATAAATTATTTATATATATTATTGTCCATTCCAGCTCCATGTTGTCTGATGTTGTATTGACTGTAGCCACGACAACCTGCTGTTAATAAGCGTGGCGCTGTAACGCTGTGGTTGTGTTGACAGGAGGCGGGGCTTCCACACCTTCGTGCTACGACCTCACTGCGGGGAGGCGGGGCCGATCCACCACCTGGTGTCGGGTTTCATGCTGTCGGAGAACATTTCCCACGGACTGCTGCTCCGGAAGGTCAGAGCTGGGAACACTAGGCTCTCCTGGTGGGAACGTTTAGACGTTAGGAAAGGATGGGAACACTAGGCTCTCCTGGTGGGAACGTTTAGACTTTAGGAAAGAATGGGAACACTAGGCTCTCCTGGTGGGAACGTTTAGACTTTAGGAAAGGATGGGAACACTAGGCTCTCCTGGTGGGAACGTTTAGACTTTAGGAAAGGATGGGAACACTAGGCTCTCCTGGTGGGAACGTTTAGACTTTAGGAAAGGATGGGAACACTAGGCTCTCCTGATGGGAACGTTTAGACTTTAGGAAAGGACGGGAACACTAGGCTCTCCTGATGGGAACGTTTAGACTTTAGGAAAGGACGGGAACACTAGGCTCTCCTGGTGGGAATGTTTAGACTTTAGGAAAGGACGGGAACACTAGGCTCTCCTGGTGGGAACGTTTAGACTTTAGGAAAGGATGGGAACACTAGGCTCTCCTGGTGGGAACGTTTAGACTTTAGGAAAGAATGGGAACACTAGGCTCTCCTGGTGGGAACGTTTAGACTTTAGGAAAGGATGGGAACACTAGGCTCTCCTGGTGGGAACGATTAGACTTTAGGAAAGGATGGGAACACTAGGCTCTCCTGGTGGGAACGTTTAGACTTTAGGAAAGGACGGGAACACTAGGCTCTCCTGGTGGGAACGTTTAGACTTTAGGAAAGGATGGGAACACTAGGCTCTCCTGGTGGGAACGTTTAGACGTTAGGAAAGGACGGGAACACTAGGCTCTCCTGGTGGGAACGTTTAGACTTTAGGAAAGGATGGGAACACTAGGCTCTCCTGGTGGGAACGTTTAGACTTTAGGAAAGGATGGGAACACTAGGCTCTCCTGGTGGGAACGTTTAGACTTTAGGAAAGAATGGGAACACTAGGCTCTCCTGGTGGGAACGATTAGACTTTAGGAAAGAATGGGAACACTAGGCTCTCCTGATGGGAACGTTTAGACTTTAGGAAAGGACGGGACCACTAGGCTCTCCTGGTGGGAACGTTTAGACTTTAGGAAAGGATGGGAACACTAGGCTCTCCTGGTGGGAACGTTTAGACTTTAGGAAAGGATGGGAACACTAGGCTCTCCTGGTGGGAACGTTTAGACTTTAGGAAAGGATGGGAACACTAGGCTCTCCTGGTGGGAACGTTTAGACGTTAGGAAAGAATGGGAACACTAGGCTCTCCTGGTGGGAACGTTTAGACTTTAGGAAAGGATGGGAACACTAGGCTCTCCTGGTGGGAACGTTTAGACTTTAGGAAAGGACGGAAACACTAGGCTCTCCTGGTGGGAACGTTTAGACTTTAGGAAAGGACGGGAACACTGTGGTGGTAAATATGATTTATAGCTAAACTCTACTGTTCCCATTGAAATTACAGCTGGTTTTCCACCCGGAAGTAGAATGTAAACAACAAGGAGATTTGGTCTATATTACATACGTAGAACTAATTAACATAATGATGACTGGACTGGATTAAAGGAATAGTTCACCAAGAAACCACCTCATGCTGATGAAGACTCTGCAGTCGTGTTTTATTCCTCAACGTGCTTCTGGACCCGGGAGGCCGCTTCCTAGTCCAAACTAAACTTTATATGAGAGGGATAACAACCATAAAACTACAGAACAAACCTTTAATATTCCTCCACACTGCTCGTCCACTGCAGTCCAGAGTCCTGGAGGAGACGGTCCAGAGTTTACTGGAAACGACCATGAGGACGTTTTTACAGAATAAGCTCTCATGGTTTTTGGTGAACTATTCCTTTAAATCAGATCAGAGCCTCCTTTATGAACCTGTTGACATGTGATGATGATGATGATGATGATGATGAACGTGTGCCCCCCCCCCCACCCCCACCCCCCCCCCCAGGCCCCCGTGCTGCAGTACCTGTACTACCTGGCCCAGATCGGCATCGCCATGTCTCCCCTTAGCAACAACAGCCTGTTCCTTAGTTACCACCGCAACCCGCTGCCTGAGTACCTTTCCCGCGGCCTGATGGTGTCGCTGTCCACCGACGACCCGCTGCAGTTCCACTTCACCAAGGTGGGTGGGGCTTGTCTCCATGGCAACACGCTGCACTCTGAGCTGCAGGTGTGTAACATGTGTGTGTGTGTGTGTGTGTGTGTGTGTGCGTGTCTCTGTGTGTGTGTGTGTGTGTGTGTGTGTGTGTGTGTGTGTGTGTGTGTGCGTGTCTCTGTGTGTGTGTGCGTGTGTGTGTGTGTGTGTGCGTGTGCGTGTGTGTGTGTGCGTGTGTGTGTGTGTGTGTGTGTGTCTCTGTGTGTGTGTGTGTGTGTGTGTGTGTGTGTGTGTGTGTGTCTGTGTGTGTGTGTGTGTGTGTGTGTGTGTGTGTGTGTGTGTGTGTGTGTGTGTGTGTGTGTGTGTGTGTGTGTGTGTGTGTGTGTGTGTGTGTGTGTGTGTGTGTGTGTGTGTGTGCGTGTGCGTGTGTGTGTGTCTCTGTGTGTGTGTGTGTGTGTGTGTGTGTGTGTGTGTGTGTGTGTCTCTGTGTGTGTGTGTGTGTGTGTGTGTGTGTGCAGGAGCCTCTGATGGAGGAGTACAGCATCGCCACTCAGGTCTGGAAGCTCAGCTCCTGTGACATGTGTGAACTGGCCAGAAACAGCGTTCTGATGAGCGGCTTCTCACACAAGGTAACACACACACATCCCATAATAACAACATCCTCTGTCCTTAGACCCTAATATCCACTACGGACTGTACCTTTAACCGCCTGCAGCGCCCCCTCCCGCCACACGGGGGCCCCTACTGGTTAACTGTGAAACTGCAACACAGTCTGGACCGTTCAGACTCCTTTCCTACGGACTGTACCTTTAATGAGTCTGCAGACACACGCCACTCTGCAGCTGACCGTGTCCCCTGTTCGATTCCCCCCAGGCCAAGAGCTACTGGCTGGGCCCCAGCTACCAGAGGGAGGGGCCGGAGAGCAACGACATCCGCCGCACCAACGTCCCCGACATCCGCGTGGCGTTCCGCAGCGAGACGCTGTCCGAGGAGCTGCAGCTCATCACACACGCCGTCCGCACCGAGGAGCTGGACACCATCCACGAGGAGCTGGACGCTCTGTCCATGGCGCCCGTCCCGTCCCAGCGCTGACGTCCTCCCGCCGCCTCCCGTCCCGCCACCGAGGTCCAGCTGCATCTCGTCACCATGGAAACACACACACACACACACGGGTCCAGTGTCTCCGTCGCCTCCACGCTGGAGGACGCCACCACCCTGCAGGACGCCATCACGCTGGAGGACGCCATCACGCTGGAGCACGCCATCACGCTGGAGCACGCCACCACGTCGGGACCGTGTTGTGTTCACAGACACACAGAAACCCAGGACATCTCAGCGTCTTCCTCGTCACCGTACCTCAGTCTGTCCCGTCACGCTGCAGCTGATTGGCTGCTGCTGATTGGCTGCAGCTGATTGGCTGCTGCTGGTCGGGGGCGGAGCCGCCGGCCGCGCTGCCAGCTCATTGGTCGGTAACTTGCACACACTGATTAGTGTTTCTGTGATTTAGATTTTATTCACATCGAGAGGAAAGAAACGTGTCCTTCACTGTAAAAACTCAACGTCTCATTTCTAACAAAACTAAACTCTTTTCTCTTAAAATCAGACGAAAACCTAAACATGAACTTGTTTTCAGATCATTTTCACTTGTTTCAAACTCATTTTCTCTGTAAATCAGTTAAAAATCTGCAGCGAAGCAGGTTTTTGTGTTTGTAATAAGAAAGAAAAACTTGCTCCACGTTGAGATTTTTCTACTGATTTACAGTGAAAATCTGTTGAAAGAAGTAAAAAGTGATAAAAACAAACTGCTTTAATGTGAAGAGTCTGATTTTAACTGAATGAGGTTTTAGTTTGGACTGAAATGAGATGAATGTTATTGGTGAAACTGGATCAGCAGCTCCACCTCACCACGTCCCTCCGTCTCCGTCCCTCCAGCTTCCTGCTCGTCCTTGTCCTCTGCTCCGAGCCGACTCTCACTGTGCCTTTTCATTTCCAGCTTCCAGACTCTTCACGTCTAGAGGTTTCTGTGTTTCCAGGTGGAGGCTCTGAGCTGCTGCATGCTGAGCCGATCCGAGTCGATCCGATTGGAGTCGATCTGATCCAATCCGATCCGATCCGATCCGAGCCAAGTCGATCCGAGCCGATCCGAGCTGATCCGATCCATTCCGATCCGAGCTGATCCGATCCGATCCGATCCGATCCGAGCTGATCCGATCCGATCCGAGCTGATCCGAGCCGATCCGAGCTGATCCGAGCCGATCCGAGCCGATCCGATCCGAGTCGATCCGAGCCGATCCGATCCGAACCGATCCGATCCAAGCCGATCCGATTCGATCCGATTCGATCCGATTCGATCCGATTCGATCCGAGCCGATCCGAGTCGATTCGATCCGATCCGAGTGTGTGTCTGGTCTGCATGGCTGCATGGAGAATGACGGAGAACGACCCACAGCTTCGCCACAAACAGCTTCACACTCAGAAACCAGTCTGATCACCATGGAGACGTGAACAAAGCGCCGTGCTGGGACGTGGTTGAACCGTCGCCATGGCGCCCGTAGCATTCGTTTAGTTTAAACAGCCAATCAGAACACCTCGCCTTCATCTGGGAGAGACTCTACATCCATCCCATAATATTCATCTCATTTCAGTCCAAACTGATCTCATTCTGTTAAAATCAGACTCGTCTCATTAAAGCAGATTTTCACTGGAATCAGTAGAAAAATCTGTTTTTCTTTCTAATTAAACACAAAAACCTGCAGATTTTTAACAGATTTACAGAGAAACTGAGTTTGAAACCAGTTCCTGTTTCTGTGACGAGTCTGAGTTTAAGAGGAAAGAGTTTAGTTTGGTTAGAAATGAGACTCGTAGAGTTTCTGCCGTGTTCAGGTCGGCGTAGCGACGATGAGGATGGAGCGTCGCTACGGTAACGTACGGTAGTGAACTCAGTGAATCTGTGAGGTTTCGTGTATAAAGTGTATTTTTTTAAAGGCGTTAAAAGAGATTTTATATTCGCAATAAATGGACGTGGGTTCGAACCAGAGGAGGATGAAGATGATGATGATGATGATGATGATGAAGATGATGATGATGAAGATGATGATGATCATGATGATGATGATGATGATGATGATCATGATGATGATGATGATCATGATGATGATGATGATGATGATGATGATGATGATGATGATGATCATGATGATCATGATGATGATCATCATGATGATGATGATGATGATGATGATCATGATGATCATGATGATGATGATCATGATGATCATGATGATGATGATGATCATGATGATGATGATGATCATCATCATGATCATCATCATCATGATGATCATGATGATGATGATGATCATGATGATCATGATGATGATGATGATGATGATGATGATCATCATGATCATCATGATGATCATGATGATGATGATCATGATGATGATCATGATGATGATGATGATGATGATACCTCTGGATTTAAAGCCAAACGGACAGTACCCCCCCCCAGAAGAAGAAGAATCCGCTCTGAACCGGTTCCATCCATCAGCTCCACGCTACCTCATCAACACTGCACTCTTAGAAATAAAGGTTCTAAGTAGAACAATATAAGGTTCTTCGGCTTGTCCTCATAGGAGAACCCTTTTTGGTTCCAGGTAGAACCTTTTATAAAGGTTTCACCTGGAACCCTTTTGGAGGGTTCTCCCTAGAACCCAACTTATACCAAGAACCCTTGAAAACCCCTTTATTTGGTGAAAGGGTTTTTAAGGGTTCTCTGGATCAAAATGGTTCTTACTGGAACCCTTAGTGGTACCAAGAACCCTTTCAGAAGCCACTGGTTCCAGGTAGAACCTCAGCCCTTGTAGAAGAACCCTTTTGGAACCCTTATTTCTAAGAGTGTAATCTCTGACAACGACTGTGATCAATGCTCTTTATCTGTTGTTTATCTGTTAACCAATCAGCTGTTTGGAGCTGCCTGGTGATGTCATCGACGGTGATGTCATCACCAATCAGCTGTTGGGAGCTGCCTGGTGATGTCATCGACGGTGATGTCATCACCAATCAGCTGTTGGGAGCTGCCTGGTGATGTCATCGACGGTGATGTCATCACCAATCAGCTGTTTGGAGCTGCCTGGTGACGTCATCGACGGTGATGTCATCAGCAGAGAAACGACAGAAACACAGTGTAACTATAACTATTACCAGTTATTATTCATATAGCCTATAATATCCAGTCATTAATACTGAAGTGTCTCCATGGGAACTGACCTGTTGTCATGACGATCACCTAAATCCACTAACTCTCATCTTTTATTTGTGTTTTTTTTTTCTTGTAATTTTTTCACATGACATGAATTTTTTATTTTGAATTCTGCCTCTTTTTCTTTCTTCTCTGTCCATGGACCTGTAGCCATATTATGGTCTGTCGGTGGATGGTCTGATGAGGTTCATGTGTAACGTCTGAACAATGAAATAAAGCATGTTTATTTACAGGTGACATTAAAACACTCACATCAGGCTCCTGTTGTTGTTACGCTTCTCAATAATTTACTGTTTCATTGGCATTTTTATCTTTAACGTCTGTTTCTATGGTGACATTAAATTATCGATACAACGTGCAGCAGATTTATTGTAGATGTGACCAAAGGTTTCAGAAGAATATACATGTAAATATGTAAATATGTAAATATGTGATATAACTCTAGTCTGATTGTATTGCTCTATTAATATTAGGCTTAAAGGGACAGTTCAACATTTAGTCAAACTGTCCCATCACCATAACCCCTATAGTCACAGCAGTAGGTTCGTTACCTTTAATTGTCGGTGCAAGCTATTTTTAGAACGGCGGAGCAGAGCCGTGAGCTGCTCAGAGCTACGCTACGGAGGCTCATGGGATTTCTTGGTTTCCCTCATCAAACTCATCAAATACACAATCCAACAACTCCACAACGCTCTGGTGGACAAGTTGTGACCTGCACATTCACCACGCTATGAGATAATAACACAACGTTACCACACAGAGTTGTTTTAGAGGGAAATTCAGAGACTGATGATGAACAACTGTCCCTGAAGGCAACGTGCATCAGAGGTTTTACATGAATTTCCCTGTTGAACTGTCCCTTTAAGATAAGATATAAGTTATTAGTTATTCCTTCATTAGTCCCATGATACGAAATGTTCATTTTGTACAGTATCTATAACCACCGGTGACCATGATTCCTCCTCCTCTTCTTCCTCCTCAATGATTCGTCTTCCTCCTGCTCCTCCTCCTCCTCCTCCTCCTCTTTTTCCTCAATGATTCGTCTTCCTCCTGCTCCTCCTCCTCCTCCTCCTCCTGCTCCTGTTAACTGGCGGCCTGCAGCATTGAGACACAGAGCAGACGGAGGTTAGGTTCTTTGTCTCAGACGGGACAGACAGTTTGTCTCTAACTCACCAGGGAGGAGCGGACGGCCTGGAGCTGGAAGAAGACTCGTCCTCCCTGCTCGGGACAGATGGACTTCAGCTCCTCTCTGCTCATCCCCAGCAGGGCGGCGCCGCTCAGCACGCCCAGGCAGCGCACGGTGCTGCAACGGATCAACAACCAATAACTTGCTTTCACTGGCAGATTTTTCTACTGATTTCAAGTGAAAATGAGTTTGAAACAAGTGAAAATGATCTGAAAACAAGTTCATTTTAGGTGATGAGTCTGATTTTAAGCCTGGAGCCTACATTTCCCATAATGCACTGCAGCAGCAGTTTGATCCACCTCTCCTCCACACAGAGCTGACATTACAGACTCACATCCTGCTGAAGTCCTTGTCCTCCAGCCAGGCTCGGACCTCGGCCGGTCTGGACCTCTTGGTGAGGACGGGAGACGCGTCGCTGATCTGAGGACACGAGAAGAGTCGTTGTTGTTGTTATAAAACACACCCACAGGTGAGGTGAAGGTCAAAGGTCACGTGTCCCGTCTCTGTTAACCTGCTCAGGCTGTGGTCGGTCTGGATCCTCCAGGACGTTGTTGGGGACGTAGCCCTCCTCCCCCCCGACGCTCCTCACCCTCCACCACTGCTTCGCCGTGTCCAGCACCTGCAGGTCAGTCGTTGCTTCAGTTTATGACATCACTACGATGACTGGGGGGTTAACACCACACTGACTCGACGCCGCCTTCTGCCGGCGCGTCAACACGGCGGCCATCTTGGGCAGGGGTTTCTGACCATAGACATTAACGTCTGAGCAGCGGTCAGACCCTGAGAACACGTTTCAGTGCATGTTTAATATAAAACATCTATGTTGTGTCATAAATAACATTTATAAGAAACCAGGCAGCTCGAGAACGGGTTGAATGTTCAGTGAGTTGTGATGTTAGTGGTTGATAGACACGGCTTCCCCCTGCCAAGATGGCCGCCGCGTTGACGCATCGTTCCAATGGACAGCAGCGTCAGAGGTGCTGGTGGTAGTCGGGATAGTTAGGGTAGTCGGGGTAGTCGGGGTAGTCGGGGTAGTTAGGGTAGTCGGGGTAGTCGGGGTAGTCGGGGTAGTTAGGGTAGTTGGGGTAGTCGGGGTAGTCGGGGTAGTCGGGGTAGTTAGGGTAGTCGGGGTAGTTGGGGTAGTCGGGGTAGTTGGGGTAGTCGGGGTAGTCGGGGTAGTCGGGGTAGTCGGGGTAGTCGGGGTTGTTAGGGTAGTCGGGGTAGTCTGGGTAGTCGGGGTAGTTAGGGTAGTTAGGTACCTGCACCGTGTCTCCCTTGCGGACCGTCAGCTCTCTGTGGTTCCTGGAGATGAAGTCGTAGAGAACCAACATGCGCCGCGGCTCCGGCTCCGGCTCGTCGGGCCTGAAGAACACACAAAACTTTAACCTCCATGTGTAACGTTCCCGTTCTGCTCAAGTCTGCAGCGCGTGGTCACTACCGTGCTTTCTGTGGACGGACTGGAGCTGGAGGCGTCCTATTGGCTGGAGCTGGAGGCGTCCTATTGGCTGGAGCTGGAGGCGTCCACTTGGCACAGACAGAGAAGATGGAAGAGGTCAGGGTGATACTGAGATCACACAACAACATGCTCTGCTCCTGTCGGGCTGAAAGGCCGCGAGGACCCAACGAGGAGACGAACCTCCTTCAGAACACATGCAGCCTTTGATACCAGACTAGATTTCTCTGGAAAGACCAGGACCTGGTACCAACGGTCTGAACGACCTCTTTACAGACACAGTGATGAAGATCCTGCAACTGGCTGAACTGTATAAGACCTGACCAGGACCAGGACCAGGACCTCTGAGTCCACTGCTGTGGATCCAAACCTCATATCACCTGGACTGGACTAGACTGAACCGGACCAGACCTGGTTCTAGTTCTGGTTCTGGAGGTTTACCTGGCTGGGTGCTGGTGCTGGTTCTGGACTCTCCTGTCTGCTCACAGACCCACTGGGACCAGGTTCGAGCCCCGCGGTGGCCTGGGGGGGCTGCCAGCCGTCAGAGAACTGCAGGCTGTAGGTGGGGATGTCCTCGTCGTCCTCCGGCCACTTGGTGCTGGAGGACCAATCACATCGCAGCGTTTCAGTTTGATGTGTTCCGTCCATGGTTTACATATGACACATGGTTGCACATGTTTACGTAAAGCATTCACATGGTGATGTGATGATGTCATGTCATGTCATGTCGTCATGTCATGATGTGATGTCGTGATGTGATGTGATGTCGTGATGTCGTGATGTGATGTCGTGATGTGATGTCGTGATGTGATGTGATGTCGTGATGTGATGTCGTGATGTGATGTCGTGATGTGATGTCGTGATGTGATGTGATGTCGTGATGTGATGTCGTGATGTGATGTGATGTCGTGATGTGATGTCGTGATGTGATGTCGTGATGTGATGTCGTGATGTGATGTGATGTGATGTCGTGATGTGATGTCGTGATGTGATGTGATGTCGTGATGTGATGTGATGTCGTGATGTGATGTCGTGATGTGATGATGTGATGTGATGTCATGTCATGTCATGTCATGTCATGATGATTTGATGTGATGTCGTGATGTGATGTCGTGATGTGATGTCGTGATGATGTGATGTCGTGATGTGATGTCGTGATGTGATGTGATGTCATGTCGTGATGTGATGTCGTGATGTGATGTCGTGATGTGATGTCGTGATGTGATGTCGTGATGTGATGTCGTGATGTGATGTGATGTCATGATGTGATGTGATGTGATGTCGTGATGTGATGTCGTGATGTGATGTGATGTCGTGATGTGATGTCATGATGTGATGTCATGATGTGATGTGATGTCATGATGTGATGTCGTGATGTGATGTGATGTCATGATGTGATGTCATGATGTGATGTCGTGATGTGATGTGATGTCGTGATGTGATGTCGTGATGTGATGTCGTGATGTGATGTCGTGATGTGATGTCGTGATGTGATGTGATGTCGTGATGTGATGTCATGATGTGATGTCGTGATGTGATGTGATGTCATGATGTGATGTCGTGATGTGATGTGATGTGATGTCGTGATGTGATGTCGTGATGTGATGTGATGTCGTGATGTGATGTCGTGATGTGATGTCGTGATGTGATGTCGTGATGTGATGTCGTGATGTGATGTGATGTCGTGATGTGATGTCGTGATGTGATGTCGTGATGTGATGTCGTGATGTGATGTGATGTTGTGATGTGATGTCGTGATGTGATGTCGTGATGTGATGTGATGTCGTGATGTGATGTCGTGATGTGATGTCGTGATGTGATGTGATGTCGTGATGTGATGTCGTGATGTGATGTCGTGATGTGATGTCGTGATGTGATGTCGTGATGTGATGTGATGTCGTGATGTGATGTCGTGATGTGATGTCGTGATGTGATGTCATGATGTGATGTCGTGATGTGATGTCGTGATGTGATGTGATGTGATGTCGTGATGTGATGTGATGTCGTGATGTGATGTCGTGATGTGATGTCGTGATGTGATGTCGTGATGTGGTGTGATGTCGTGATGTGATGTGATGTCGTGATGTGATGTCGTGATGTGATGTGATGTCGTGATGTGATGTGATGTCGTGATGTGATGTCGTGATGTGATGTGATGTCGTGATGTGATGTGATGTCGTGATGTGATGTGATGTGATGTCGTGATGTGATGTCGTGATGTGATGTCGTGATGTGATGTCGTGATGTGATGTCGTGATGTGATGTCGTGATGTCGTGATGTGATGTGATGTGATGTCGTGATGTGATGTCGTGATGTGATGTGATGTGATGTCGTGATGTGATGTGATGTCGTGATGTGATGTCGTGATGTGATGTCGTGATGTGATGTCGTGATGTGGTGTGATGTCGTGATGTGATGTGATGTCGTGATGTGATGTGATGTCGTGATGTCGTGATGTGATGTGATGTCGTGATGTGATGTGATGTCGTGATGTGATGTCGTGATGTGATGTGATGTCGTGATGTGATGTGATGTCGTGATGTGATGTGATGTCGTGATGTGATGTCGTGATGTGATGTGATGTCGTGATGTGATGTCGTGATGTGATGTCGTGATGTGATGTGATGTGATGTCGTGATGTGATGTCGTGATGTGATGTCGTGATGTGATGTCGTGATGTGATGTGATGTCGTGATGTGATGTCGTGATGTGATGTCGTGATGTGATGTCATGATGTGATGTCGTGATGTGATGTCGTGATGTGATGTGATGTGATGTCGTGATGTGATGTGATGTCGTGATGTGATGTCGTGATGTGATGTCGTGATGTGATGTCGTGATGTGGTGTGATGTCGTGATGTGATGTGATGTCGTGATGTGATGTCGTGATGTCGTGATGTGATGTGATGTCGTGATGTGATGTGATGTCGTGATGTGATGTCGTGATGTGATGTGATGTCGTGATGTGATGTGATGTGATGTCGTGATGTGATGTCGTGATGTGATGTCGTGATGTGATGTCGTGATGTGATGTGATGTCGTGATGTGATGTCGTGATGTGATGTCATGATGTGATGTCGTGATGTGATGTCGTGATGTGATGTGATGTGATGTCGTGATGTGATGTGATGTCGTGATGTGATGTCGTGATGTGATGTCGTGATGTGATGTCGTGATGTGGTGTGATGTGATGATGTCATGTCATGTCGTGATGTGATGTCGTGATGTGATGATGTCATGTCATGTCGTGATGTGATGTCGTGATGTGATGTCGTGATGTGATGTGATGTCGTGATGTGATGTGATGTCGTGATGTGATGTGATGTCGTGATGTGATGTCGTGATGTGATGTCGTGATGTGATGTGATGTCGTGATGTGATGTCGTGATGTGATGTCGTGATGTGATGTGATGTCGTGATGTGATGTCGTGATGTGATGTCGTGATGTGATGTCGTGATGTGATGTGATGTCATGATGTGATGTCGTGATGTGATGTCGTGATGTGATGTGATGTCGTGATGTGATGTCGTGATGTGATGTGATGTCGTGATGTGATGTCGTGATGTGATGTCGTGATGTGATGTGATGTCGTGATGTGATGTGATGTCGTGATGTGATGTCGTGATGTGATGTCGTGATGTGATGTGATGTCGTGATGTGATGTCGTGATGTGATGTGATGTGATGTCGTGATGTGATGTCGTGATGTGATGTCGTGATGTGATGTGATGTCGTGATGTGATGTCGTGATGTGATGTGATGTCGTGATGTGATGTCGTGATGTGATGTGATGTCGTGATGTGATGTGATGTCGTGATGTCATGTCATGTGATGTCATGTGATGTCATGTGATGTCATGTCATGTCATGATGATGTGATGTCGTGATGATGTGATGTGATGTGATGTCATGTCATGTCATGATGATGATGATGTGATGTCGTGATGTCATGTCGTGATGTGGTGATGTGATGATGTCATGCGTCCCACCTGGGGATGTTCCAGGCGTCTCCCAGACTCTGCCACAGCTGGTCTTCCTCCGTGGACGCCTCCTCGCTCATGAGGCGGATGCACTGAGGCTCCAGCAGAGGAGCCACAATGGAGGGAGGGAGCACCTCAGAGCAGTGGCCCGTCACCTGCTCAGGGAACCGGGGGGGGGAGGAGGGGGGGGTCAGGGTGACTGACATATGACTCATATTAATTCATATATTAATATTAATTATAACAAAGACTCACAAACGCTAACGTGGAGAAGAGGGAGTGAACGAAGTCGGCAGCGCTGGGATTATTGATCCTGCCGTTGAGCTCGCCCTGTCACAACACGACAACACAACAACACACTGTTACACACTGTTCACCACAGCCTGCGTGTGTGTGTGTGAGTGTGACTCAAGACACAAACCAGGAGGTTGAAACCACATTTGATTTTATGGAGACACTCTGCAAACTCCTGTTCAGACGGCATCCCATCCACGGCTGGAGGAGAGAGGAAAACACCATGAAGACATATAGGATTATAGATATGTGATTATAGAGAGATTATATATATAGATATATGATTATAGAGATTATATATATAGATATGTGATTATAGAGATTATATATATATAGATATGTGATTATATAGAGATTATATATATAGATATGTGATTATATAGAGATTATATATATAGATATGTGATTATAGAGATTATATATATAGATATGTGATTATAGAGATTATATATAGTATATAATATTATAATATGTTTAAGACCTTTCCCTTTCTTCAGCTTTTTCTTCTTCTTGGTATTTTTAGCTACGACTGCAGCAACGTGTCCCATGAAGATCTCAATGTCATTGAAAATATGATTCAAGATGTCCTGTGAAGGGGGGGAGGGGGGGGAGAAGGAGGGAAGAGAGGGAGGAAAAACAGGATAATAAATAAAGGTGATCTGCTTCCTGTGTTAGACGGTGAGTCATGTGACTGACCACGCTGCGGTCCAGGTCTGTGTACGGTCTGAGCTGTGATGAAGGTGGAGCCTCCTCCTCCTCCTCCTCCTCCTCCTCCTCCTCCTCCTCCTGCGGCAGCAGCAGCTCCGGCTCCTGGACGTCGTCGTCTGACAGAGAGACAGGAGACAAGGACAGGAGAGGTGAGACGTTTGGTCAGGACGCAGGAAGCAGAGGACGGATGATGTCATGATGTCCACGCTGCGTCCTCACAGTCAGGAGACGTCCACAGAAGAGCAGGACTCTGGTCTCTGGTCCCGTCCCGATGGGTCCTCGCTCCTTCAGGAGCAGAGCCGAGTCCTGAGCTGCTGGTGCAGAGGGACAGACAGAGACCGTCTTAGTGGAGACATCATCTACAGAGACCGACCATCTGCTGGTCTAACTGCAGTATTACACTCAAGATGGTTCATTAAACTCATGATCTATGAAACTACAAACAGGCTTTGGTGAGTTTTAGATTCAAAAGGTCAAAAGGTCAAAGGTCTCTTTATTGTCATACAACACATGTTAAAAACATGGGATGGACGACAGTGCAGCTGTACTGGGGGTCGATGGAGGAGCTGGAGGAGTTAAATCAGATCTGAGGTGAATGTTGTAGTTCCTCTAAGTCCTAAATGTTCCTATTTTCCATGGTCAGCATCACTTCCATAGAGTGTCTGGTCTCTCCGTCACTCTGCTCTGCTGTAAACCAGGAGAAAACTTTCCTCCAATGAGGAGAGAGAACGGCATGAAGGGCTGTGTGTGCAGCCAAGGGATGCATCGCTGCATCGTGAATGTGGTGACGTAGGGACGAGGACCAATAGATGCCTGACGAGGGCGGGGGCTGCTAACTCATGGTGCCTTCAAGGAAACTCCTAACTTGTGTTTTTCCTTCCTGTGAAGTCGTACCGGTTCCATCTGGTACGAGTTCACGGGTCGGAAGTTACGAGAGGCCGTTATAGTGACTTTCACAGACAACAGGACGGTAAAAACACGAGCTACGGGTTACCTAGGTTACCTGGAACGCTACAGGATCGCTGACTTCTGCTTTAACTCCCACTAACCTCTGGATGGAGCCACACACTGTTCTATGACAAACACAACACTTATAATGGTGAAATGTGAGACCCAGAGAATACTTTGACCATCAGGCCGACACGCTGACATCACACATACTGCTGCCTGGACGCCATCTTGAAAAATGGCCGTCATATTGAATTTCTGTGAGTGCTGATCAGCTGATCTGCGGCGCCGCTACCTGGAGGCCTTCAGATCTTCCCGTGCTCTCGACAGCGTGCGCGCCAGATCCCTCTGGACGTAGTCGGCCTGTCGATCAGAGGAAAACCTTGGTTACGTCGTCTCATCGTCTCTAACGGACGTCTCTGTCCGTCTGGGTGTGTTTGACCTCACCCTGACGTCCTCGCACTGGAACAGGAAGACGCTGGTGCTCCTCTTCCTCCTGGACCGGACCGACACCGTGAGCAGCGAGTTGTAGACGCCGGCGTCCAGCACGGCCGTCAGCTCCACCACGTCGCCGACGGACACCGACTCCAGCTCCTCCTGAAAAACACATTTCACCATGAAACTTCCCAAGTTTATCTCTCATAATACTTTTTGCATTTTTGCAAGTTTTGACCCAAAGAAACGGCCTATTTTCACGGAATAAAAGAGGTTTGACCTGAAAATAAAAACACAGTTCCATTGTTGCTATAATATAATGTTTTCCAGCCCTTCAAAGTGCAGGAAAAACCAGTTTTTATTTGGAAACTCAACTCACGTATCCCTCCGCCCAGGGTCCCTCCGCCCTGGGTTAGCGCCTCGTATCCCTCCGCCCCCAGGGTCCCTCCGCCCTCCGCCCAGCGTTAGCGCCTCACGTATCCCTCCGCCCAGGGTTAGCGCCTCACGTATCCCTCGCCCAGGGTTAGCGCCTCACGTATCCCTCCGCCCAGGGTTAGTGCCTCACGTATCCCTCCGCCCAGCGTTAGCGCCCAACGATCAGCAGGTGGTTAGCTCCGAATAAAAACAGTGTTTTTCCTGCACTTTGAAGGGCTGGAAAAAATTATATTATAGCAACAATGGAACTGTGTATTTATTTTCAGGTAAAACCTCTTTTATTCCGTGAAAATAGGCCGTTTCTTTGGGTCCATTCACAACAATGTATGTTGTAAATCTCTGGGCAGGGCTATTATGGGCTGGCGTTGCTAACGGGAGGAGTGCAGAGAGTCTTCTACTGCAGTTAAAGTACTTAGGGGCTATTTGGAGATCATACAACCACACTTTAAAAACATGGTACTGTCCCTTTAACCATGTTGAAACCATGTCAACAGTGGTTTTCATGCTCAGTCCAGACCCTGCTCTACGTATGTATCATCCACCTTGGTCTCGTGGTCGGTGAGCAGCAGCTGCACGCCGTGGACCTCCAGCACCATGTTCTGACCCCAGACCCGGCCCAGCTGGTCCAGCAGTGTCAGGCGCTCCACGCAGTCCGACACGGTCTGCAGGTCCTTCCCATCCAGCTCGCAGGTGAACAGGTGCTGCAACACAACAACAACAACAACAGCAGCACAGTGAGTCACATCTGGACCGATCCACCAGGCTGATGATGTCATACGATGATGTCATACCTCCACTCTGTACTGAAGCCTGTTGATCATCTTGTTGACAGAGTCTGCGTACTCCTTCCTCTGCACTGAGGGAACATCATCATCATCATCATCATCATCATCATCATCATCATCATCATCATCATCATCATCATCATCATCATCATCGTCATCATCATCATCATCTTCATCATCGTCATCATCGTCATCATCACCAGGCCCCGGGCCGTCGCACCGGGCCCTGGTGGAACATCAACAACTCACTATAATCATCATCATCATCATCATTAGTGTGAATGCTGAAAGCTTCCACACTATTGTTCTTCTGGTCGGCCATTTTGTTTCTTTATACTTATTCTTACGTCTTCCGCGCACCTAACTACTCCTTCATACTTTGTGCTGTTTCAACAATTCATATATCAAAATGTGCAGCTTCTTGAATACTTTTATGCTATGACTTTTCTCTTTCATACTATTTATACTTTTTACAATATTTAACTTTTTCTGCAATTCAGCTGAAATCCTACTCTGCTCTGCTCTCCTCTGTGTAGTGCATGAAATTCACCACCTGTCTCTGTCTGACCAACTCTGTCTGTAGTGTAGGGGTTAAGGTGCCTGCTCTGCAACTCACAGATTCCTGGTTCGAATCCCAGTTGCGTATTGTTGTTATGTTGTGTTGAATTCTGCTCCCCTCCGTCACCTTCAATTGGTTTCAGGTGGTCGTTAAGAGACACAGTGATTACATTTGCTTGGTTACAGGTGTTTGTTATCACATTGATCAGTGTCACATCAGCATCAGTTGCTCTCTGTGGCATTCCATTACCAACTCTGGTGGTAGACTAGGGGTTAATGTACCTGCTTTACAATGCAAAGATCCCTGGTTCGAATCCAGGATGGGTGATGTTGTTATGTTGTGTCTCTTAACCTCTTTCAATCTTACATGTTTCTACTACTGCACTCAGATTGATTTGCACTGGAACTTTACACAGCAGAGAAATGTAAAGCACTTAAATTATTCTTATCCATCATTTCTTGTCCTGCGCTGCCCCCTGTGACCGGCAGAATTAACCTCCCCTCCCCCGCCTTCAATTAGTTACAGGTGTTTGTTATCACACTGATTACTCCAACCAAAGTTTGCCAAATATGATCACATTAGAATAAATGATAACAGGTATCAGTGTGCTCTCTGTGGCTGAGTGGTAGAGTAAATGGTTGGAGATCATGAGGTTGTGGGTTCAAAACCAGCCTCTGTCATGTTGTTTCAAGCTTTCTTGCTTTCTTTCCATCTAACTAAATGCAAAGTCTCTGTCATGTCACATAGTATCTTGACTTTTCATTCAAACTATTCAGCTGTCATTAGACAGTCTTTGAATCTTGACGGTATAAAGCTGGGTACAAGTCAGGTCCTCTGTAGCCATGTGGTTAGTGTCTCAGACTATCACTCACAAGGTCACGGGTTCAAATCCTCCCTTGGACATGTTACTTGCATGTCTACGTCAACTTATTCAGCAATGGCTTTCAGCTTCCACACGCATTTTCTGCAGGAAATGCTGTTTCTAGTTATTAGTTTTATCTGAGCGTGACTCACTGTAGATGGACTTAGCACTGAGCCGGGACAGACCGGAGACCTGGGACCCGAGACCGGAGACCTGGGACCCGAGACCGGAGACCTGGGACCCGAGACCGGAGACCTGGGACGAGTCCTCGTCCACCGTGTCAAAACCGCTGCAGGAGAAAGAAGGAGGTATTGATCGTCTACTGATGATGATCAATAATCGACTGATCACAGCAAACACACACTCACTCACTTTGACCGGATCGATCCTGTGTAGCTGCTGGTGTCGTTGCCATGGAGACCGTTATGTTCAAACATCCTTGGAGCCGAGGCAGCGACTGTGTTTGTCAATAATCAACAATCAATAAAGAATCATTTGACTGTTTCAGATTCAGACGACGTCATTGTTTCAGTTTCACACGTTGGAATGTTTCACAGCAAAACCACAACACAACAACTACACAACAACTACACAACAACTACACAACAACTACACAACAACTACACAGCAACTACACAACTCCTCCTCGACGCTTTGAACTGGTTTCTGTCGCCTAGCAACGGAGCATGTGACATGTTAAAGGCTGGTTTGGTTGTAACAGACTTTATTACTGTTCACGTTATTGTCTGAATAAAGTTTCAACATTTTGAACGAGTCGTTCGTCCACATTGAAACTGTTTTAATGGTTTTACTCTGATCCACGTCCGACTCTTCACCTCACCTTATCTACACACAGACACACACAGACACACACTCAGTCAGGTGTCCTGACCTGTAGCGCTCAGCCAGGTGAGTCCAGGTGAGTCCTGGTGAATCAGGTGAGTCCAGGTGAGTCCAGGTGAGTCCAGGTGAGTCCAGGTGAATCAGGTGAGTCCAGGTGAATCAGGTGAGTCCAGGTGAGTCCAGGTGAATCAGGTGAGTCCAGGTGAGTCCAGGTGAGTCCTGGTGAATCAGGTGAGTCCAGGTGAGTCCAGGTGAATCAGGTGAATCTTCCTCCGGGTCGTCTCCTCGTCTCTGAGCCTCCTGCTCGTCGGTCGATGACGGGAGACAAGAGGAACTTCCTGATCCCGCTCCAGGACAAAGTCCAGACCAGCAGCTGGAGACGGAGGGAGGAGCTGCTCATCCAGGCGGAGGTCAAAGGTCACAGATACGATCCCTTCCAGCTCCCAGGTCGTAAACCAGACCTGGTTCTTATCAGGTTTAACCCTTTACGTCTGTGTTGATGCTCCACGTCCAGGTATAAATGTGTTGCAACAACCCTTTAACCCTTTACTGTGAAACCATGGTGACAGTGGGCGGAGCCTCAGCGTCAACACAACCTCATCAAGTCAACAGAGATCATGAGACACATCCATGACACCAGGCTGACTGGACCGGACCGGACTGGACTTCTTGAGTGATAATGTCATCAAGTGACAGGAAACAACGTGACCATATTTAGACTGGACAGTAAAACAGAGCAGAGCTGGTTTCTTGTCCTGTGAACCTGACAGGAGATAAACTAGATAAACTCAGTTAAACTGTGACGTCGTCACCCTGAAGGTGACGCTGTCTCCATCTCACTTGACCAGCTGTTGGTGTCATGACAACAGCTGCTCAGGTGTCATCCTCCAGCATCTGCACAAACAGCTGGACAGACAGACAAACAACTGGACAAACAGACAAACAGCTGGACAGACAGACAAACAGCTGGACAGACAGCTGGGCAAACAGCTGGACAGACAAACAGCTGGACAAACAGACAAACAGCTGGACAAACAGACAAACAGCTGGACAGACAGACAAACAGCTGGACAGACAGACAAACAGCTGGACAAACAGCTGGACAGACAGACAAACAGCTGGACAAACAGCTGGACAAACAAACAAACAGCTGGACAGAGACAAACAGCTGGACAGAGACAAACAGCTGGACAGACAAACAGCTGGACAAACAGACAAACAGCTGGACAAACAGACAAACAGCTGGACAGACAGACAAACAGCTGGACAGACAAACAACTGGACAAACAGACAAACAGCTGGACAAACAAACAGCTGGACAAACAGCTGGACAGACAGACAAACAGCTGGACAGACAGACAAACAGCTGGACAGACAGACAAACAGCTGGACAAACAAACAGCTGGACAAACAGCTGGACAGACAGACAAACAGCTGGACAGACAGACAAACAGCTGGACAAACAAACAGCTGGACAAACAGCTGGACAGACAGACAAACAGCTGGACAAACAGCTGGACAGACAGACAAACAGCTGGACAAACAAACAGCTGGACAAACAGCTGGACAGACAAACAAACAGCTGGACAGAGACAAACAGCTGGACAAACAGACAAACAGCTGGACAAACAGCTGGACAGACAGACAAACAGCTGGACAAACAAACAGCTGGACAAACAAACAAACAGCTGGACAAACAGCTGGACAAACAGACAAACAGCTGGACAGACAAACAGCTGGACAAACAGCTGGACAGACAGACAAACAGCTGGACAGACAGACAAACAGCTGGACAAACAAACAGCTGGACAAACAAACAAACAGCTGGACAAACAAACAGCTGGACAAACAAACAGCTGGACAGACAAACAAACAGCTGGACAGACAAACAGCTGGACAGACAGCTGGACAAACAAACAGCTGGACAGACAGACAAACAGCTGGACAGACAGCTGGACAAACAAACAGCTGGACAGACAAACAAACAGCTGGACAGAGACAAACAGCTGGACAGACAGCTGGACAAACAAACAGCTGGACAGACAGACAAACAGCTGGACAGACAAACAAACAGCTGGACAGACAAACAAACAGCTGGACAGACAGACAAACAGCTGGACAGACAGACAAACAGCTGGACAGACAAACAAACAGCTGGACAGACAAACAAACAGCTGGACAGACAAACAAACAGCTGGACAGAGACAAACAGCTGGACAGACAGCTGGACAAACAAACAGCTGGACAGAGACAAACAGCTGGACAGACAGACAAACAGCTGGACAAACAGCTGGACAGACAAACAAACAGCTGGACAGACAAACAAACAGCTGGACAGACAGCTGGACAAACAAACAGCTGGACAGAGACAAACAGCTGGACAGACAAACAAACAGCTGGACAGACAGACAAACAGCTGGACAAACAGCTGGACAGACAAACAAACAGCTGGACAAACAAACAAACAGCTGGACAGACAAACAAACAGCTGGACAGACAAACAAACAGCTGGACAAACAAACAGCTGGACAGACAAACAGCTGGACAGACAAACAAACAGCTGGACAGAGACAAACAGCTGGACAGAGACAAACAGCTGGACAGACAGACAAACAGCTGGACAGACAGACAAACAAACAGCTGGACAGACAGACAACAAACAAACAGCTGGACAGCTGGACAAACAAACAGCTGGACAAACAAACAAACAGCTGGACAAACAAACAGACAGCTGGACAAACAAACAGCTGGACAGAGACAAACAGCTGGACAAACAGACAAACAGCTGGACAAACAAACAGCTGGACAGACAAACAAACAGCTGGACAAACAACTGGACAAACAGCTGGACAAACAGACAAACAGCTGGACAAACAAACAGCTGGACAGACAAACAGCTGGACAGATAGACAAACAGCTGGACAGACAAACAAACAGCTGGACAGACAGCTGGACAAACAGCTGGACAGAGACAAACAGCTGGACAGACAGCTGGACAGACAGACAGCTGGACAGAGACAAACAGCTGGACAGACAGACAAACAGCTGGACAGACAGCTGGACAAACAAACAGCTGGACAGAGACAAACAGCTGGACAGACAAACAAACAGCTGGACAAACAAACAAACAGCTGGACAGACAAACAAACAGCTGGACAGACAAACAAACAGCTGGACAAACAAACAGCTGGACAGACAAACAGCTGGACAGATAGACAAACAGCTGGACAGACAAACAAACAGCTGGACAGACAGCTGGACAAACAAACAGCTGGACAGAGACAAACAGCTGGACAGACAAACAAACAGCTGGACAGACACAAACAAACAGCTGGACAGACAAACAAACAGACAACAAACAAACAGCTGGACAGACAAACAGCTGGACAGACAAACAAACAGCTGGACAGACAGCTGGACAAACAAACAGCTGGACAGAGACAAACAGCTGGACAGACAAACAAACAGCTGGACAGACAAACAAACAGCTGGACAGACAAACAGCTGGACAGACAGCTGGACAAACAAACAGCTGGACAGAGACAAACAGCTGGACAGACAGCTGGACAAACAAACAGCTGGACAGACAAACAGCTGGACAGACAAACAAACAGCTAAACAAACAGCTGGACAGACAAACAACTGGACAAACAGCTGGACAAACAGACAAACAGCTGGACAGACAAACAAACAGCTGGACAGATAAACAACTGGACAAACAGCTGGACAAACAGACAAACAGCTGGACAGAGACAAACAGCGGGACAAACAGCTGGACAGACAGACAAACAGCTGGACAGACAGACAAACAGCTGGACAAACAGCTGGACAGAGACAAACAGCTGGACAGACAAACAAACAGCTGGACAGAGACAAACAGCTGGACAGACAAACAAACAGCTGGACAAACAGACAAACAGCTGGACAGACAAACAAACAGCTGGACAGACAAACAAACAGCTGGACAGACAAACAAACAGCTGGACAGACAAACAAACAGCTGGACAGACAAACAAACAGCTGGACAGACAAACAAACAGCTGGACAGACAGCTGGACAAACAAACAGCTGGACAGACAGACAGCTGGACAAACAGACAAACAGCTGGACAGACAAACAGCTGGAAAAACAGCTGGACAAACAGACAAACAGCTGGACAGACAGACAAACAGCTGGACAAACAATCAGCTGGACAAACAGACAAACAGCTGGACAAACAATCAGCTGGACAGACAGACAAACAGCTGGACAAACAATCAGCTGGACAGACAGCTGGACAGACAAACAGCTGGACAGACAGACAAACAAACAGCTGGACAGACAGACAAACAGCTGGACAGACAGCTGGACAAACAAACAGCTGGACAAACAGACAAACAGCTGGACAGACAGCTGGACAAACAAACAGCTGGACAGACAGACAAACAGCTGGACAGACAGACAAACAGCTGGAAACAGCTGGACAGACAGACAAACAGCTGGACAGACAAACAGCTGGACAAACAGCTGGACAGACAGACAAACAGCTGGACAAACAGCTGGACAAACAAACAAACAGCTGGACAAACAGCTGGACAAAAACAGCTGACAAACAAACAGCTGGACAACAAAAACAGCTGGACAGCTGGACAGACAAACAAACAGCTGGACAGACAAACAGCTGGACAAACAGCTGGACAGACAAACAAACAGCTGGACAGACAAACAGCTGGACAAACAGCTGGACAGACAGCTGGACAAACAAACAAACAGCTGGACAGACAGACAAACAGCTGGACAGACAGACAAACAGCTGGACAAACAGACAAACAGCTGGACAAACAACTGGACAAACAGCTGGACAAACAGACAAACAGCTGGACAGACAAACAGCTGGAAAAACAGCTGGACAAACAGACAAACAGCTGGACAAACAGACAAACAGCTGGACAAACAGACAAACAGCTGGACAAACAGACAAACAGCTGGACAGAGACAAACAGCTGGACAGAGACAAACAGCTGGACAGACAGACAAACAGCTGGACAGACAAACAAACAGCTGGACAGAGACAAACAGCTGGACAAACAAACAGCTGGACAAACAGACAAACAGCTGGACAAACAGCTGGACAAACAGCTGGACAGACAGACAAACAGCTGGACAGAGACAAACAGCTGGACAAACAGCTGGACAAACAAACAAACAGCTGGACAAACAGACAAACAGCTGGACAGACAGACAAACAGCTGGACAAACAAACAGCTGGACAAACAAACAAACAGCTGGACAAACAAACAAACAGCTGGACAGACAGACAAACAGCTGGACAGACAAACAAACAGCTGGACAAACAGACAAACAGCTGGACAGACAAACAAACAGCTAAACAAACAGCTGGACAAACAGCTGGACAAACAGACAAAAAGCTGGACAGACAGACAAACAGCTGGACAGACAAACAAACAGCTGGACAAACAGACAAACAGCTGGACAAACAGACAAACAGCTGGACAAACAGACAAACAGCTGGACAAACAGCTGGACAGACAGACAAACAGCTGGACAAACAGCTGGACAAACAGCTGGACAAACAGACAAACAGCTGGACAAACAGCTGGACAGACAGACAAACAGCTGGACAAACAGCTGGACAGACAAACAGCTGGAAAAACAGCTGGACAAACAGACAAACAGCTGGACAAACAGACAAACAGCTGGACAAACAGCTGGACAGACAGACAGCTGGACAAACAGCTGGACAGACAAACAGCTGGACACAGACAAACAAACAGACAGACAACAAACAGCTGGACAAACAGCAAACAAACAGCTGGACAGCTGGACAAACAAACAAACAGCTTGACAAACAGCTGGACAAACAGCTGGACAAACAAACAAACAGCTGGACAGACAGACAAACAGCTGGACAAACAGCTGGACAGACAGACAAACAGCTGGACAAACAGCTGGACAGACAGACAAACAGCTGGACAGACAGACAGCTGGACAGACAGACAAACAGCTGGACAGACAGACAAACAGCTGGACAAACAGACAAACAGCTGGACAGACAGACAAACAGCTGGACAAACAGACAAACAGCTGGACAAACAGCTGGACAGAGACAAACAGCTGGACAAACAGCTGGACAGACAGACAAACAGCTGGACAAACAAACAGCTGGACAGATAAACAACTGGACAAACAGCTGGACAAACAGACAGCTGGACAAACAGCTGGACAACACTTTAATGAAGACATTCTCCCATGAACTCGTAGTTACGTTGGTGTTTTTATTGATAAAATAAACGTCCAATCACGTCCAACCAGAGATTAAACACCGTCCACAGTAAAACAATGTCTCTGGTTGCCTGGATACAGCAGATGACTTAAAATCACAGACACAAATACAAAAATATCCAAAACTATAAATGTAAAAATAGAATGACTTCCTGTCACTCAGAGCTAATTCCATGATGGGATGTCAAACAGCTGGAAACCATGGAAACCACTTCCTCCATGTTCCTAGTTGGACAAACAGACAAACATGATGGAAAATAAACAATCACGTCCACAAACAGCTGGACAAACACAAACAGCTGGACAGACAAGTATACAGACAGATGACTTAAAATCACAGTGTATATAACAGAATATAACAGAATATAATATAATATAATATAATATAACATAACGTAACCCCCTGCCAGACGACGTGTTGCTTTAAGACACAGACTGGATAGAGACAGACGGCGTTCTGAGCCCGGTCACTAGTTCACACGGCTGTCACTCATTAACTAAGTTACATGTTGCCTGGCAACAGCAGGACTTTGGCCCACAGACACCATGTCCACGGTGTGTCTGTCGCTAAAGCAGGTCAAGGTTCCTGCAGAACGCTGCAAAAACATAGAATATGAAGAATATTCATCTCATTTCAGTCAAAACTGAACTCCTTTCACTTCAAATCAGACTCTTCACATTAAAAGCAGTTTGTTTTGAACACTTTCTACTTCTTTAAAGCAGGTTTGCACTGAAATCAGTAGAAAACTCTGAACGTGGAGCAAGTTTGTCTTTGTTATTACAAGTGATATTACAATCTACTGATTTACAGTGAAAATGATCTAAAAACAAGTTGATTTTTCGCTGCTGAGTCTGATTTAATGTGGAAAGAGTTCAGTTTTGACAGAAATGAGACGTAGTTTTACATCAGCGTCTTGTCGACGGCCGAGCAGAGAGAAGCAGAAAGCAGATGAATCTACGCTACATTAGTCTAAGTCCTGGTGCAGCGGAGCCGAGGGTCACTGGGCCTGCAGGGCCTGGGCCAGGTTCAGGCCGGGGCCGGGGCCGGAGCCGGGGCCGGGGCCGGGGCCCAGCGGCCAGCCGTCCTGGCCCTGGTGGGTCTGCAGGAGACAGTACAGCTGCTTCAGGTGGGTCACGATGTTGTCCTTGATGTCTGGGATGGAGATCTGCAGCCGCACGCTGCCGCTGTCAAAGGAGCGCGTGCTGTCTCCTGAAAACATCTCACTGATCATCCGGGCCACCACCGGGATCACCTGGAGGACACGGAGACAGAGACGGAGTTTATTATCAGGCACATGGATGGATCATTTATTTATTTAAAGGTTTAAAAATCAGGGACAGTGCACATCAATAAAAACATTTTTAAAAAATGTAAATATGCCAGAATTAGCCGAGGGTTATTTTGCATCTGTAGTAAAAACAACAGTGTCATCAGCGTACACCATGATGTTGGAATTAGGACACACAGTTGGCAGATCATTCACATATACTGAAAATACAAGCGGACCCAGAATAGATCCCTGGGGAACACCTGCATCTGACTGATGAGACTTTATTTGAACAAACTGAGACCTGTTTGTCAAGTAGGACTGGATCCAACTGGTGGAGAGTTTATGGAGAAGAATGCCATGATTTATAGCATCAAAGGCCTTCTTCAGGTCTAAAGAGACGGCACCAACCACTCCACCTTTATCTAACATTGACTTCAATGAAATAGCGATTAGCCGCGTCCGTGGAGCGGTTGCTGCGCGTGCAGACAATAAGAGCTGGTATTTAAATGAGTTACAATTTGTTCGGCAACAAGTTTTTCCACCACTTTGGAAACTAACTGGTCTGTAGTTACAGATGGGGAACCCTAACCCTAACCCCCAGGTGTTGATCACCACCTTTAAAAATGGGTGAAACAGCAGCTCATTTCCAAACATCAGGGAAAATCCCTTGAGCAATTGACAGATGAACTAATTGTGTAATCGGGCGTTCTAACGATGATTGTGTTCACACCAATGACGTCTGTGGCTCTAGACGACCTGAGAGAACCAGTTACTGTCCCAACATCAGACTCAGTGACAGTTTCCACATTAAAAGCTGGTTCAGTGTTTCTACCTTGGCTGGATTTAAGATTATCATCTACTGAACCAATGAACTGATGAAGAGCAGCTGCTGCATCAGGTGGCTTTCCACTGGTTTGGTCTTAGTAGAATTTTGCCCCATTAGTTTTCTTAGTTGGTTCCAAATATGTTTTGTATTATCTAAGCATCTTTAAAGCCACGTCTGGTTCTTTCATTAAATGTAGGATATTTGTATTCATGTTATCAACCGTGTCCTGGTGCTGGACCCCCCCTCACCTGGACCATGATGAGCTTCCTGTCCCGCGGTCTCCCGTCAGGCCACTCCTCCCCGAAACACAGGCTGATCTCAAAGCTGGGGGGGGCGGGGGTCTGTCCCCGCTGGTGGGTGATCACACCTGCACAGGACAGACTGCGTTACTTCACTAGAAACCACTACTGAGCCCTCAGGGTCGCAGTACTAACGCAGTACTAATGCAGTACTAGTAGTACTAGTAGTACAACGAGGATGAAGATGATGAAGCTGCGTCTCTCACCGCTGAGGAAGGACTCCAGACAGAAGAGCTTGACCCTCCTCTGCCTCTCGATGAGGTTGGGGGCGGCGGGGTGGGGGGCGCAGGGCCCCGACCAGTACACCTTACACTGGCAGAGGCGCACGGCGTAGATGTCGTGGCCGCTGACCTCCAGGATGAGGCCGCGGTCCATGACGTCCAGCAGCCGGCCCGTGAAGACGCGCTGCTTGTCGTTGGCGATGTGCTCGGTGGTCGGGAAGCGAAGCTGCTCCAGGTGCACGGGACCAAACAGCTCCTCCTGGTTCACCATGGGACCCAGGTCCCCGTAGAACAGCCTGCAGCCCTGGGGGTTGGACACCGTCAGCGTGGGACACATCTCCTTCCCCCGGTACAGGAACTGCACCTCCAGGTCCGTCACTAGACGGAGAGATGGAGACAGACACGGAGAGATGGAGACACAGACAGAAACAGAAACAGAGACACAGATGGAGACGGAGACGGAGATGAAGATGAAGACACAGAGACACAGTCGTATCACAGCTTTTGTCAAATTTTATATTTAACCTCCTGTCGTCCTTCCAGGTCAAATTGACCTAATATGTTCCCTTCCTCCATCCATCCTTCCTTCCTTTTTTGTCCCAATCTGTTCCTTCCTTCCTTCCTTCCTTCCTTGCCCCAGGAGGACAACAGAAGGGTTAGTCTGTCCTAACGGAAGTGCGCTGCTGCGATCAGCCTCTGATTGGTCGGAACGAGCCACCCAGCGGAAGTCCTGCCTCCGTGTTGCAGCGTTCCCAGGGAAACATCAACAACAACAGGAACAGATCCGTGGATCGGTTGCCGACCGCCGTTACACCGCCGACCCAAATCCAGTTTCCAACCGACAATATTTTGCAAGCGCGCCGCTGCTACGGTGTTGCTACGGCGTTGCTACGGCGTTGCTACGGCGCCGACCACAACGATTGTGACTGGTTGAAAAAATTCCAAACGGCCGGAGCGTTTTTTTGTGTGACGGCAGGATGAGGCGGAGCAGCCAGACGACAGAGGGTTAAATATGTAAATGAGGTCATATCTAATTAAATATGCACTAATTTGCATACCCCCCCCCCCCCCCCGACCCCCCCTACTCACTGGGGAGGGAGCTGATCCAGGTTTCTGGGGAGGCGAACAGGGCGTCGGGGAGGGAGGGGGGGTGCATGATGATGGGGTCTGGCAGAGCGGCCGGGGGGGGCAGGTCGGCCAGGGGGGGGGTGGGCGCCATCTCCACGTCCACAGGCTCCTCCTTGGGCCAGGGTTTGGCCCCCGGCTCCTCCTTGGGGGCCCAGGCCTCGTTGGAGGGGGGGCAGCTGGGGGGCGCCATGGACGAGTCTGAGCCCATCGGAGACCAGAGGATCAGAGGAGACGGGCTGGTGCCTGGGGGGGGGGGGCAGGTCAGTGGGGGGTCAATAAAACAACCAGAGAGTTAAAGGGACACTTCACCCAAATGCACCAATCACCTCCTCTTGGCGAGACGGGGAGGAGACGGTCGGTGAATATTGGGTGAAATGTCCCTTTAAGGCCAGAAACACGTGAAGGCGTCCTCACCGTTGGACGGATACGGAGGGAGAGACTCCGGCGTGTTGGGAACGTCTTCCTCAGCTCCATCGTCATCGTGTGGCGTCCAGGAGCCGGCGTCCGACGAGCCTGGACGGAGACAGAGACGACTCTTTAAAGGGACAGTTCAACATTTATACAGAGACAGAGATTAAACCTCCATGTTGTGACTCTTTAAAGGGACAGTTCAACATTTATACAGAGACAGAGAGGAAACCTCTTTAAAGGGACAGTTCAACATTTATACAGAGACAGAGATGAAACCTCCATGCTGTGACTCTTTAAAGGGACAGTTCAACATTTATACAGAGACAGAGATGAAACCTCCATGTTGTGACTCTTTAAAGGGACAGTTCAACATTTATACAGAGACAGAGATGAAACCTCCATGTTGTGACTCTTTAAAGGGACAGTTCAACATTTATACAGAGACAGAGATGAAACCTCCATGTTGTGACTCTTTAAAGGGACAGTTCAACATTTATACAGAGACAGAGATGAAACCTCCATGTTGTGACTCTTTAAAGGGACAGTTCAACATTTATACAGAGACAGAGATGAAACCTCCATGCTGTGACTCTTTAAAGGGACAGTTCAACATTTATACAGAGACAGAGATGAAACCTCCATGCTGTGACTCTTTAAAGGGACAGTTCAACATTTATACAGACACAGAGATGAAACCTCCATGTTGTGACTCTTTAAAGGGACAGTTCAACATTTAGTCAACCTGGTCCGTACCAGCCTCCGTCCAGATGTTCTACCACATGTCGCCTGCAGGAGGAGCAGTAACAGCAGAGAGTCTATGGCGTCGTGTCTTATTGTGCTGTTAGTTGCACTAATCGTTGTGATCAAAAATAACAAAACTCGTAACTTTGACAGAAACCGTCGACCCGCGGCCCTTTCAAGGTAAACGAGAGAGAAAACAGTCCGTTGTGGATGAATGTGGATCAATAAGGTGTCGATAGATGAAGCTAAACCACAGGCAGCACAGCTGGAGCTGCAGCCAATCAGCTGGAGATGTTGCCTAGTAACACTGATGGAAACGAGCTGAGGTTAATTAACGGTTTAATTACCGCTACAGACTCAGCATCACGTCACGGTCCAGTTGTTCCAGACGTTAGACGGGTCCGTCCTCCTCCATCGTCTCTGACCAGCAGCACCGCACTAGTTTTCCTGAACATTATGGTCTGTTAAACAGCTGTAGGTAACGTTAGGGATGTACAGCGCTGGCTAACACCGCTCTGACCGCACTGATCCATGGAGGTAACCATGACAACCGGTCCTTTCTGCAGGCAGGTAAACAGGTAATCCCTCTATCGTCATAGCAGCAGGGTCGTTACCTTTAATTGTTGGTGCAAACTATTTTTAGAACGCTCTGGTGGACAAGTTGTGACCTGCACATTCACCACGCTATGACATCATAACACAACGTTATGACATCATAACACAACGTTATGAGACAACAACACAACGTTACCACACAGAGTTGTTTTAGGGACTGACGTGTGTTGCGTTCAGGGACAGTTGTTTTAGAGGGAAACACAGAGACTGGTGATGGGCCAGTTTGACTAAATGTTGAACTATCCCTTTAATGGTATTCTATCCCTTCTCTCAGGCTGGCGGTTACCTTGGTTACCTTGGGGCTGTGGGATGTCGCAGACGTCGTAGATCTTCAGCGGGTTCATGGGAACCTCCTTGGTGCCGTCGTAGATCAGGTTGAACTCCCGGCTCTTGTTCAACGCGCAGCGGAGCTGAGCTTTCCACTTGGCCGGATCCGGATCGTCCACTCCCTCCTGGAACTTCCCCGTCTCCACGGCCCAGGCCTGGAGGAGCCGGGTCGCCATGGTTACCACCATCATCATCATCACCATCATCATCATCATCATCATCATCATCACCCTGACTGTGTCCTATCAACACCCTGTTAACCCTCTACTGGGGTCCTCCTGGGTCAAGGAAGGAAGGAAGGAAGGAAGGAAGGAAGGAAAGACAAAGGGAAAGATGTCAGGAAAGAAGAAAGGGGGAAAAGGAAGGAAAGATAGAAAGAAGGAGGGAACAGATTGGGTTAATTGGGTCAAAAAGAAAGGAAGGAAGGAAGGAAGGAAGAAAGAAAGAAAGAAAGAAAGAAAGAAAGAAAGAAAGAAAGAAAGAAAGAAAGAAAGAAAGAAAGAAAGAAAGAAAGAAACAGATTTGTTCAAGGAAGGAAGAAGAAGGAGGGAAGGAGGGAAGGAAGGAAGAAAGAAAGAAAGAAAGAAAGAAAGAAAGAAAGAAAGAAGGGAAGAAAGAAAGAAAGAAAGAAAGAAAGAAACAGATTTGTTCAAGGAAGGAAGAAGAAGGAGGGAACAGATTGGGTTAATTGGGTCAAAAAGAAAGGAAGGAAGGAATGAAGGAAGGAAGGAAGGAAGGAAGGAAGGAAGGAAGGAAGGAAGGAAGGAAGAAAGAAAGAAAGAAAGAAAGAAAGAAAGAAAGAAAGAAAGAAAGAAAGAAAGAAAGAAAGAAAGAAAGAAAGAAAGAAAGAAAGAAAGAAGGGAACAGATTTGTTCAAGGAAGGAAGAAGAAGGAAGGAAGGAGGGAGGAAAGAAGGAAGGAAGGAAGGAAGAAAGAAAGAAAGAAAGAAAGAAAGAAAGAAAGAAAGAAAGAAAGAAAGAAAGAAAGAAAGAAAGAAAGAAAGAAAGAAACAGATTTGTTCAAGGAAGGAAGAAGAAGGAGGGAACAGATTGGGTTAATTGGGTCAAAAAGAAAGGAAGGAAGGAATGAAGGAAGGAAGGAAGGAAGGAAGGAAGGAGGGAAGGAAGGAAGGAAGAAAGAAAGAAAGAAAGAAAGAAAGAAAGAAAGAAAGAAAGAAAGAAAGAAAGAAAGAAAGAAAGAAAGAAAGAAAGAAAGAAAGAAGAGAGGGAAGGAGGGAGGAAAGAAGGAAGGAAGGACACCAGGAGGGTTAAGTGTGGTTCCGTCCCTCTGACGTCACTGTGACATCACTGTGACATCACTGTGACATCATCGGCAGCAGTGTGTCGTGTTCACCTTGAAGATGGTGTCCTCGTCCTCGTTCTGCGGCGAGTGGCGCGTGGCGTGTTTCCACGGGATCTTGAAGCGCATGGCGTCGCGGTCGATCCAGACCAGACCCGGGTAGCGGCCGCCGTCCACCTGGGCCACCAGCCACGGCTTCAGGCGCACGCGGCGAGCCGTCACCGACATCCTGTCCTACCTGGAGGAGGGGGAGGGGTTCAGTCACAACACAACACCATGGTGTCGCTGCAGGACACAACAACACAACAACACAACAATACACAACAACACAACAACACAACACAACACCATGGTGTCGCTGCAGGACACAACAACACAACAACACAACAACACAACAATACACAACAACACAACAATACAACAACACAACAACACAACACAACACCATGGTGTCGCTGCAGGACACAACAACACAACAACACAACAACACAACAATACACAACAACACAACAATACAACAACACAACAACACAACACCATGGTGTCGCTGCAGGACACAACAACACAACAACACAACAACACAACAACACAACAGCAGAATTAATGTAAAAAAAAAAACAAAGCTTGAAACATCTGTTAAAAAGTCAAAGTCTGGTCAAAACTAAACTCAGACTCGTCAGTGAAACGTGGTCACGTGTCCGGTTGTCACGGTGTCCGGTCGTCACGGTGTCCGGTCGTCACGGTGTCCGGTTGTCGTCCAGTTCTGGACGGATGTGACGACAGGAATTAGATCAATAACCGGCCTAAAGGTGACTCTGGATTTCAGCATCATTTAGGAAACTTGGAAAAACATGATCGATATTTGTTGCAAATATCACTAGTGAGCAGTAAAAAGTGTAAAACCAGGAAATGTCTGGACAAAGAACCCCAACAATAATAGAATGGATTGAAATAGTGAAAGAAATCCACACTATGGAAAAAATGACCCTCTCTCTAAGACGTGCTGTTGACAAATATACAACAGGTTGGAGGAAATGGAAGCATTACTTTCTTCTTTTCCCCTTTTTCATGTTTTATTTTATTATTTATCTAATACTATGGCTGTTGCTGTTGCTACAGATGTTTGTGCCTGAGGCCTCATGGAGAACCTGACAGGTCACTGTGAAGACACAGTGATAACAGATGATGGACATCCCATAATGATTCTCTTTCTTTTTCTAATCTGAACGACCTGTTGCTAAACTGTGATAACCCTCAGACTTGTTGTTGATGGACATCCCATGATGAAAAAGTGGTTCTTTCCTGATTCTGTTGATGGAAAGAAGTGTTACTAAACAACAGCAGCTTCACCGAGCAGGTTCACCCAGACCCAGACCCGGACCCGGACCCAGACCCGGACCCAGACCCAGACCTGACCGACCTGTTGTTCACGGTCTCCTACTGTGATGTCAACTGGTTCCACCTGATCAAACAAACAACTCAACTCAGCTACGACACAAACACACACCGACACACACCGACACACACACAGACACACACCGACACACACACATACCTGCGGTGAACCAGGAAGTAGGAGCTCGCGCCCGCTCGGCCTGCTGGGACCAAACTAACAACTGGGACCAGGACCAGGACCAGGACCGGGACCAGGACCGGGACCACCGCTGCAACAAGACCAGTAAGGAGGAGACGGGTCCGGGTTCGAACCCCGAGCAGAGACCGTTGCTGCTGCCGCTGCTCGACAGCCACAGGAACACGGATGTTTTCCACTCCGCTCCTCGCGCCTCGCTCCTCCCCCTCCCCTCACCGAAACTCAGGTAGGACCGTGACGTCACGCTCCTCGGCCCCTCCCCCTCCTCTCACCGAAACTCAGGTATAGGACCGTGACGTCACGCTGGTGATCCACCTTTTCCACCAGCAACAGAAACAGGACAAATCAAAGCCTCCCCGTTTCAAACTTTATTGATACAAGAACAAAGACAAAGTTTCAGTGTTTTTAACAACGAATGCCTTTGAAAGAACATGGAAACCTTTTCTTGACTATATTACTGTCAATATTTCTGCTACTGACGAGAGCATTTGTATAAAAAAAAAGGTATAGTTCATTTTATTTATTTTATTTATTTATATAGCTTCCACTGTATCACACCCTGATGTACCTGTCACATGTACCAACTATTCCCAGCTTCTTGTTGTTGTTGTTGTTGTTGTTGTTGTTGTTGTTGTTGTTGTTGTTATGTGGTATCAGTGTTTAGTCTGGTCCTGTCATTTGTTTGTTTGTTTATGAAGAAAATTCATAAACACATTAAAAATAAATAAACCATGAGGTAGAAAATGAAGCGACAGTGAGAATCAACACTGGGTCCACGAGTCCTTTAGTCCTTTAGTCCTGACCATGACAAGACCATCCAGGTCCAGGTCCAGGTCCTGGTCCAGGTCCAGGTCCAGGTCCAGGTCTTGGTCCTGGTCCTGGTCCACGTCCTGGTCCAGGTCCTGGTCCTGGTCCTGGTCCAGGTCCAGGTCCAGGTCCTGGTCCTGGTCCTGGTCCAGGTCCAGGTCCAGGTCTTGGTCCTGGTCCTGGTCCACGTCCTGGTCCAGGTCCAGGACCTGGTCCTGGTCCTGGTCCAGGTCCCGGTCCAGGTCCAGGTCCTGGTCCAGGTCCTGGTCCTGGTCCAGGTCCTGGTCCTGGTCCAGGTCCAGGTCCAGTGAGTCCTGTGTCCAGTCCTGGCTCCTGATCCTCCAGGTCTTGGTCCTGGTCCAGGTCCTGAGTCCAGACTCCAGGTCCAGGTCTGCAGCAGAACCTGGTCCTTCCTGGTCCAGGTCCATGAACTCCTCACAGGAGTGTGGTTGGCTCTGATCTCTCCCATCTTGTGGACACACGTCCAGACACACCACACACTGCACACAGAACACTGGTCCTTCTGGACACACCATGAACTCCTCACACACACACACACGCACACACACACACACGCACATACACACGCACGCACAGACACACGCACACACACACACACGCACATACACACGCACGCACAGACACACGCACACACACACACACACACACGTTTATTGCACAGTTTTCTGTAATTCATCAGATCAAATGTCATTAATTAAAGACTTTTTTCAGAATGTGTCTGGTCCTGATGCTGTCGCCTAGGTTACGGCCCTGCTCACCGTCTCCGTTGACGTCGATCTTGTCAAACACCATGTTGGCGAAGTCCTCGGCCGTCGTCTCCTGGGAAACGCCGTTGATGGCGCGAATGGACTGAACAGGACACAGAGAGAGAAGCTCTATTATGGGATGTGGTGCAGCTGTTGGCCAGCAGGGGGCGGCGCCACGCAGGGGACGGCGCCACGCAGGGGACGGCGCCACGCAGGGGACGGCGCCACGCAGGGGGCGGCGCCACGCAGGGGACGGTCTCCACCTGCAGCTCCACACCTGGGGGGGGGGGGGGGCTCTTCATCCCTCACCTTGACGATGAGGAGCAGCTCTTCATCATCTCTCACCATGACGATGCTCACCTTGACGATGAGGAGCAGCTCTTCATCATCTGTCACCATGACGATGCTCACCTTGACGATGAGGAGCAGCTCTTCATCCCTCACCTTGACGATGAAGAGCAGCTCTTCATCATCTCTCACCATGACGATGCTCACCTTGACGATGAGGAGCAGCTCTTCATCATCTGTCACCATGACGATGCTCACCTTGACGATGAGGAGCAGCTCTTCATCTCTCACCTTGACGATGAGGAGCAGCTCTTCATCCCTCACCTTGACGATGAGGAGCAGCTCTTCATCATCTGTCACCATGACGATGCTCACCTTGACGATGAGGAGCAGCTCTTCATCTCTCACCTTGACGATGAGGAGCAGCTCTTCATCATCTCTCACCATGGATGCTCACCTTGACATGAGCAGCAGCTTTCATCATCTCTCACCATGACTGCTCACCTTGACGATGAGCAGCAGCTCTTCATCATCCCTCACCATGCTGCTCACCTTGGTGAGGAGCAGCTCTTCATCATCTGTCACCATGGATGCTCACCTTGAAGGAGCAGCTCATCTGTCAAGCTGATCACCTTGAGAAGGAGCAGCTCTTCATCTCTCACCTTGACTGAGGATGCAGCTCTTCATCCCTCACCTGGAGAGGAGCAGCTCTTCATCATCTGTCACCATGACCTCACCTTGAATGAGGAGCAGCTCTTCATCTCTCACCTTGACATGAGGAGCAGCTCTTCATCACTGGACAGTCTCTTCATCATCTCTCACCATGACAGCTCAAAGATGAGCAGCAGCTCTTCATCATCCCTCACCATGACGATGCTCACCTTGACGATGAGGAGCAGCTCTTCATCTCACCTTGACAATGAGGAGCAGCTCTTCATCCCTCACCTTGACTGAGGAGCAGCTCTTCATCATCTGTCACCATGACATGCTCACCTTGAGATGAGGAGCAGCTCTTCATCACGATGAGCAGCAGCTCTTCATCATCTCTCACCATGACGATGCTCACCTTGACGATGAGCAGCAGCTTTCATCATCTCTCACCATGACGATTCACCTATTGAGCAGCAGCTTTCATCATCCCTCACCATGACGATGCTCACCTTGACGATGAGGAGCAGCTTTTCATCTCTTTGTTTTGAGTTTTCCCTCACCTTGACGATGAGGAGCAGCTCTTCATCATCTGTCACCATGACGATGCTCACCTTGACGATGAGGAGCAGCTCTTCATCCCTCACCTTGACGATGAGGAGCAGCTCTTCATCATCTGTCACCATGACGATGCTCACCTTGACGATGAGGAGCAGCTCTTCATCTCTCACCTTGACGATGAGCAGCAGCTCTTCATCATCTCTCACCATGACGATGCTCACCTTGATTCTATTCTCTTCATCCCTCACCTTGACGATGAGGAGCAGCTCTTCATCATCTGTCACCATGACGATGCTCACCTTGACGATGAGGAGCAGCTCTTCATCTCTCACCTTGACGATGAGGAGCAGCTCTTCATCCCTCACCTTGACGATGAGGAGCAGCTCTTCATCATCTCTCACCATGACGATGCTCACCTTGACGATGAGGAGCAGCTCTTCATCCCTCACCTTGACGATGAGGAGCAGCTCTTCATCATCTGTCACCATGACGATGCTCACCTTGACGATGAGGAGCAGCTCTTCATCTCTCACCTTGACGATGAGCAGCAGCTCTTCATCATCTCTCACCATGACGATGCTCACCTTGACGATGAGCAGCAGCTCTTCATCATCCCTCACCATGACGATGCTCACCTTGACGATGAGCAGCAGCTCTTCATCATCCCTCACCATGACGATGCTCACCTTGACGATGAGCAGCAGCTCGTGGCGGTCGATGCAGCCGCTGCCGTCGATGTCGTACAGCTTGAAGTACCAGCGCAGCTTCTGTTGGACGCCGGCCTTCAGCACCAGACTCAGCGCCGCCACGTACTCCATGAAGTCGATGTAGCCGTCCTGCACGACACGTCACCATGGTTACCAAACTCTACATCCATCCCATAATATTCATCTCATTTCAGTCCAAACTCACCTCATTCTATTAAAACCAGACTCGTCTCATTAAAGCTGTTTGTTTTTAACACTTTTTACTTCTTTCAACAGATTTTCACTGAAATCAGTAGAAAAAAGTTTTTCTTTCTAATTACAAACAAAAACCTGCTTCACTGGCAGATTTTTAACTGATTTACAGAGAAAATGAGTTTGAAACAAGTGAAAATGATCTGAAAACAAGTTGATGTTTATGTGACGAGTCTGATTTAAAGAGAAAAGAGTTTAGTTTTAACAGAAATGAGACAAACAGAGTTTTTGTCTCTTCTGTTATTAATAGAGACGAGCTCAGCAGTTTCCTCAGGCCACACACACACACACACACACACACGCACACACACACACACACACACACACACACTAGTTTTCAACACCAGTAACTTTTCTCTCTTAATTATTGTTTTATTCTGAGTTTGACAGGATTCACATCACCTGCTGCTGTTTGTATTTGAACCTGAACCCGTTGTGTTTCTGTGTGAAGCTGATGGATCGATGTAAAACCAGGCCACTAACCAGGTGATGGATCGATGTGTTTCAGTAACCAGGTTACCCTAACACTAACCAGGTGATGATGTCAAGAAATAGTCTCATTGTGACGTCATGCAAAAGATCAAAAAGCATCAAGCGCTCTTCGTGCTTCGGCCAGAACCTTCCTCCACCAACACGCTGCAACTGACCGGTATTATGGGCTGTTTCTACACAACCAGTCCATATTTCTAGACATTGTTATTATTTCTAGACATCATTATTATTTCTAGACATTATTATTTCTAGACATGATTATTATCTCTAGACGTGATCACTGACCAGCAGCCGTAAAGTGAAGCAACAGAAGCGTCTCACGTGGTTCATGTCGAAGGTGGTGAACATGGTGTGCACGTAGGCGTTGCTCGTCTCCGACAGGTTCCTCAGGCCGAAGAACTGCTTGAACTCGTAGAAGGTGAGGAGTCCGGACGGACACTCGGTCATGAACTTCCTGTACCACTGGTGGCTCTCGCAGGCCTGGAGCTCCTCCACCGTGGACGCGCTGCAGTTCCCCATGGCAACAGCTCTTTATTGTCCCCCAAGGACAGTGTGTAGCGCAGCCTGCAGCAAAAACACAATAACAACACAATGGTGTCTGCTCCTCAGCATGGCCGCCGCCGCCGCCGCCGCCGCCGCCGCCGCCGCTGTGCTCTCCTGCACCCAAACACCCAAACACCAGACTGGGACCAGAGAGCAGGACGGGACGTGTTCACCAGCAGCAGTCAGTGTGTTTGTGTGTTTGTGTGTTGGCCAATCTTCTCTGCAGCTGTGAAAGGCTCAGAGGTTGTAATCCTCTTTGCTCGCCAGCGAAGACTTAACTCATTATAAAGAGACCGAAGAGCAGAAATAAGTCAGAGTGACCTGATGACACCTGACCTGGAGTCAGCGCTGTCATGACAACCACTGTCACAGATCCACGCTATGAGATAAAAACACAACGTTGTTGTAGAGGGACTGATGCACGTTGCCTTCAGGGACAGTTGTTCATCAACAGTCTCTGTGTTTCCCTCTAAAACAACTCTGTGTGGTAACGTTGTGTTATTATCTCATAGCGTGGTGAATGTGCAGGTCACAACTTGTCCACCAGAGCGTTGTGGAGTTGTTGGATTGTGTATTTGATGAGTTTGATGAGGGAAACCAAGAAATCCCATGAGCCTCCGTAGCGTAGCTCTGAGCAGCTCACGGCTCTGCTCTGCCGTTCTAAAAATAGCTTGCACCGACAATTAAAGATAACGAACCTACTGCTATGACTATAGGGGTTATGGTGATGGGACAGTTTGACTAAATGTTGAACTATCCCTTTAATATTTCCACATGATTGATGATGTCATCACCACCTCTGACTCAGAGGCGTGTCCTCGTCCTCGTCCTCGTGACCGCGCCCTCTGTCTGTTTATTTCATCTCAGATATCACAGTGATTCTATTCATCTGGACTGACCGGCTGGACCGGCCGCTCCTGTCACTGTCCTGCTGTAACCACGGCAACACGCCACCACGCCGAGGCCTCCGTTTGGTAGGTGCAACATGTGGCCACAGCTGGAGGTCGCCATGGCAGCAGCAGCAGCAGCAGCGGGGTCGATGACATCACAGACACGTCAGCGTGTGGACGGTCGGACACGAAGCTCAGCTCCGTTTTTAAAGATCATAAATCTTCTTTCTCTAAGTTCTGACGCTTGACCTCGTTTCACTGAGACTCTTAACGCTGCTCCATCTGCTGACACACGCACACACACACACACACACACACACACACACACACACACACACACACACACACACACACACACATGATGGAATAACCACGGCTGCTGCTTGAAGAAAATACATTTTATTTTCCTTTTCAGATTTCAGATTGTATTTATGTTTGAAGGTATTAATGAACACTGTGTAGATGCAGCAGGTTGATGTTTAACATGAAGACAATGAAGATAAAAGCACAAGAGGCAGGACAACAACAACACAACAACACAAGAACAATGAGGCGTTCAGGACCGTGGGACAGACGGACGTCCACTCAGTTTTCACCTGTAACCTCGTCTTCTGCTGGAAGAGGGTTCAAACAAATAAATATGATTCATTATTACAAACGTATCATCATCATCATCATCCAGGACTCAGACCGGTGTCAGTGAGACGAGGGACAACCAGCATCCTGTCCCCACCGTGCAGCTTCACCTGTCCCCACCGTGCAGCTTCACCTGTCCCTGTCCCCACCGTGCAGCTTCATCTGTCCCCACCGTGCAGCTTCACCTGTCCCCACGTGCAGCTTCACCTGTCCCCACCGTGCAGCTTCACCTGTCCCTGTCCCCACCGTGCAGCTTCATCTGTCCCCACCGTGCAGCTTCACCTGTCCCTGTCCCCACCGTGCAGCTTCATCTGTCCCCACCGTGCAGCTTCATCTGTCCCCATCGTGCAGCTTCACCTGTCCCCACCGTGCAGCTTCACCTGTCCCCACCGTGCAGCTTCACCTGTCCCCACCGTGCAGCTTCACCTGTCCCCACCGTGCAGCTTCACCTGTCCCCACCGTGCAGCTTCACCTGTCCCCACCGTGCAGCTTCACCTGTCCCCACCGTGCAGCTTCACCTGTCCCCACCGTGCAGCTTCATCTGTCCCCACCGTGCAGCTTCATCTGTCCCCACCGTGCAGCTTCATCTGTCCCCACCGTGCAGCTTCATCTGTCCCCACCGTGCAGCTTCATCTGTCCCCACCGTGCAGCTTCACCTGTCCCCACCGTGCAGCTTCATCTGTCCCCACCGTGCAGCTTCACCTGTCCCCACCGTGCAGCTTCACCTGTCTCCACCGTGCAGCTTCACCTGTCCCCACCGTGCAGCTTCACCTGTCTCCACCGTGCAGCTTCACCTGTCCCCACCGTGCAGCTTCACCTGTCCCCACCGTGCAGCTTCATCTGTCCCCATCGTGCAGCTTCATCTGTCCCCATCGTGCAGCTTCATCTGTCCCCACCGTGCAGCTTCACCTGTCCCCACCGCTGCAGCAAACACCTGTCCTCACCGTGCAGCTTCATCTGTCCCCATCGTGCAGCTTCACCTGTCCCCACCGTGCAGCTTCATCTGTCCCCACCGTGCAGCTTCATCTGTCCCCACCGTGCAGCTTCATCTGTCCCCACCGTGCAGCTTCATCTGTCCCCACCGTGCAGCTTCACCTGTCCCCACCGTGCGGCTTCACCTGTCCCCATCGTGCAGCTTCACCTGTCCCCACCGTGCAGCTTCACCTGTCCCCACCGTGCAGCTTCACCTGTCCCCATCGTGCAGCTTCATCTGTCCCCACCGTGCAGCTTCACCTGTCCCCACCGCGCAGCTTCACCTGTCCCCACGTGCAGCTTCACCTGTCCCCACCGTGCAGCTTCATCTGTCTCCACCGTGCAGCTTCATCTGTCCCCATCGTGCAGCTTCATCTGTCCCCACCGTGCAGCTTCATCTGTCCCCACCGTGCAGCTTCACCTGTCCCCACCGTGCAGCTTCACCTGTCCCCACCGTGCAGCTTCATCTGTCCCCATCTGGCTTCATCTGTCCCCACCGTGCAGCTTCATCTGTCCCCACCTGGTGCTTCACCTGTCCCCACCGTGCAGCTTCATCTGTCCCCACCGTGCAGCTTCAACTGTCCCCACCGTGCAGCTTCACCTGTCCCCACCGGACAAACACCTGTCCCCACGTGCAGCTTCACCTGTCCCCACCGTGCAGCTTCACCTGTCCCCACCGTGCAGCTTCACCTGTCCCCATCGTGCAGCTTCATCTGTCCCCACCGTGCAGCTTCATCTGTCCCCACCGTGCAGCTTCACCTGTCCCTGTCCCCACCGTGCAGCTTCACCTGTCCCCACCGTGCAGCTTCACCTGTCCCCACCGTGCAGCTTCACCTGTCCCCATCGTGCAGCTTCACCTGTCCCCACCGTGCAGCTTCACCTGTCCCCACCGTGCAGCTTCACCTGTCCCCATCGTGCAGCTTCATCTGTCCCCACCGTGCAGCCTCACCCCACCGTGCAGCTTCATCTGTCCCCACCGTGCAGCTCAGAGACACGAGAGAACATTTATCAGCGTTCATCAGGTCTGGATCTGTAATAAAACCTGTGTAAAGAAATGAATGAACGGCCTCAAACCCTTCAGAAACCAGATCAGTGTGTTGGAAGCAGGGACAGACCTGGAAGTTGCTGCCAGCAACATTCCTCACATTTCAGCCGGCATCACGGAGAAGGAGGAACTGGACAGACCAGTCTGGCGCGTCTCCAGGACACTGAGGTGCAGCTGCATGGGACAAACACCTGGTGTCTCCAGGACACTGAGGTGCAGCTGCATGGGACAAACACCTGGAGCGTCTCCAGGACGCTGAGGTGCAGCTGCATGGGACAAACACCTGGTGTCTCCAGGACACTGAGGTGCAGCTGCATGGGACAAACACCTGGTGTCTCCAGGACACTGAGGTGCAGCTGCATGGGACAAACACCTGGTGTCTCCAGGACGCTGAGGTGCAGCTGCATGGGACAAACACCTGGTGTCTCCAGGACACTGAGGTGCAGCTGCATGGGACAAACACCTGGTGTCTCCAGGACACTGAGGTGCAGCTGCATGGGACAAACACCTGGTGTCTCCAGGACACTGAGGTGCAGCTGCATGGGACAAACACCTGGTGTCTCCAGGACACTGAGGTGCAGCTGCATGGGACAAACACCTGGCGTCTCCAGGACGCTGAGGTGCAGCTGCATGGGACAAACACCTGGCGTCTCCAGGACGCTGAGGTGCAGCTGCATGGGACAAACACCTGGCGTCTCCAGGACGCTGAGGTGCAGCTGCATGGGACAAACACCTGGCGTCTCCAGGACACTGAGGTGCAGCTGCATGGGACAAACACCTGGTGTCTCCAGGACACCTGAGGTGCAGCTGCATGGGACAAACACCTGGTGTCTCCAGGACACTGAGGTGCAGCTGCATGGGACAAACACCTGGTGTCTCCAGGACACCTGAGGTGCAGCTGCATGGGACAAACACCTGGTGTCTCCAGGACACTGAAGCTGCATGGGACAAACACCTGGTGTCTCCAGGACAGCTGAGGTGCAGCTGCATGGGACAAACACCTGGTGTCTCCAGGACACTGAGGTGCAGCTGCATGGGACAAACACCTGGTGTCTCCAGGACAGCTGAGGTGCAGCTGCATGGGACAAACACCTGGTGTCTCCAGGACACCTGAGATGCAGCTGCATGGGACAAACACCTGGTGTCTCCAGGACACTGAGGTGCAGCTGCATGGGACAAACACCTGGTGTCTCCAGGACACTGAAACACCTGTGCAGCTGCATGGGACAAACACCTGGTGTCTCCAGGACACCTGAGATGCAGCTGCATGGGACAAACACCTGGTGTCTCCAGGACACTGAGGTGCAGCTGCATGGGACAAACACCTGGTGTCTCCAGGACACCTGAGGTGCAGCTGCATGGGACAAACACCTGGTGTCTCCAGGACACCTGAGATGCAGCTGCATGGGACAAACACCTGGAGCGTCTCCAGGACACTGAGGTGCAGCTGCATGGGACAAACACCTGGAGCGTCTCCAGGACACTGAGGTGCAGCTGCATGGGACAAACACCTGGTGTCTCCAGGACACTGAGGTGCAGCTGCATGGGACAAACACCTGGTGTCTCCAGGACACTGAGGTGCAGCTGCATGGGACAAACACCTGGTGTCTCCAGGACACCTGAGGTGCAGCTGCATGGGACAAACACCTGGTGTCTCCAGGACGCTGAGGTGCAGCTGCATGGGACAAACACCTGGTGTCTCCAGGACACTGAGGTGCAGCTGCATGGGACAAACACCTGGTGTCTCCAGGACACCTGAGGTGCAGCTGCATGGGACAAACACCTGGTGTCTCCAGGACACTGAGGTGCAGCTGCATGGGACAAACACCTGGTGTCTCCAGGACACTGAGGTGCAGCTGCATGGGACAAACACCTGGTGTCTCCAGGACACTGAGGTGCAGCTGCATGGGACAAACACCTGGTGTCTCCAGGACACTGAGGTGCAGCTGCAGCTGCTGGAGGTCAAACCAGATATATGAGCTTGAGTTTTAGTTCTCATTCAGAAGTGAGTGACAAGACAGATTTAATAGCCTGTTTTACCACCAGTTTGTCTGAAAGGTCTTTACATCCCATCATAACAACATCTGACCTTTGACCTTCACATCCACCACTGAGGAGGAACTCCATAGAAAACCCTTTACCATGCATGTAAACCCAGTGGGTTATGGATGTAAACAGGTCTGAGGTCAGGTTAAAGTAGGCGAATGGTGCTGCAGCTCCAGGATCCTGATCCTCCTTAGTCCGGCTCTGCAGCATCGTCTTCACCTGATCCTGCTTACAGGTCACATGCTGCGCCGCTGCCGCCCCCCCGTGTCAATATTGGCGAGGAAAAGAGTGATGGTGCAGATCAGTCAGAAAGATAAGAGGTGGATGATGATAAATCTAATTATGTTTAATTCACTTCTTCATTTCAGTGTTTAATTCCTTCTGTCAATAGTAAACGCTTGTGTCAATACAGCCAGTATTGTTTTTATAAGTTCATTTGTTTGATCATTTGTTCACTTTCTTAAAGGGATACGCCAACTTTTTTTCCGTGTTTTGCCTCACTCCCGAGTCCATGACCAGCAGATAGACACCATCCTTTCCACTGTGTGTGCTGTAACCATGGAGATCCGTATCGCCGTAATTAGCTTAGCTCAAACACTGGAAGTGTATGGGTAGTGTTAGCCTTAGCTTAGCTCAAACACTGGAAGTGTATGGGTAGTGTTAGCCTGCCTCCTACCTACTCAAACTAGCTGTTGTGACCAAC
>CM064896.1:185000-222500 GCA_030347415.2 Decapterus maruadsi
TTAAAAACTTGCTCCACGTTCAGATTTTTAACTGATTTCAGTGAAAATCTGTTGAAAGAAGTAAAAAGTTGCTTTAATGTGAGGAGTCTGATGTTGAGGATAATGAGGTTATTTTTTGTTTTGCAGTAAAGAGCAACGCGGCCTCGGCTCCGTCACGTCTAGTTTTCACTTTCTCTGCTTCACATCAGATTCCATTTAACAAGTGATGACTGGGAACGAGAGCAGTCGCAATGCAAATCTACTACATTTGTCTATTCAAATCAGGCTGTGATTGGACAGACTGGTCTGGACTCCAGACCTGGACTCCAGACCTGGACTCCAGACTCCAGACCTGGACTCCAGACCTGGACTCCAGACTCCAGACCTGGACTCCAGACCTGGACTCCAGACCTGGACTTCCAGACCTGGACTCCAGACCTGGACTCCAGACCTGGACTCCTGTGGTTTCTGTTGTTGAGTGGCAGCTTCAGTCTGATTGTTGAAAGAGAAACTCTTTGCTTTAATAACCGGTTCCAGCGCGACAGCAGCAGCAGTTAATGACTCTGACTGTCAACAGTCACTGATTGAAGCGACAACGTGAGCCACGCTGGAATGAGCAGCACAGGAATGTGATGTTCCTGTAGCCGTCACCGGGACGACCACGTCCAGAACAAGGCTCCTGATTGGCTGAAGAAGAGCACGTTCACTAACATTCATGAAGACACAGTGTTTAGGGGGCAGTGTTTATGCTGCACAGCTTCAGACCACGTTCTACTGTCGACTAGAGGACATGGAGTCACATCAGTGACACGTCAGGATGGAAGTCGTCTGTTCCTCTGGACAGACACACTGCAACACAACTGTAACACAACTGCAACACAACTGTAACACAACTGCAACACAACTGTAACACAACTGCAACACAACTGCAACACAACTGTAACACAACTGTAACACAACTGCAACACAACTGTAACACAACTGCAACACAAGGCTGACTGCGTCTGCAGACCAACACTGACAGTCAGTGGATGCTCCTGCTGGTGGTTCTGAGCAGATCCAGGTCCAGATGTTCAGGTCCAGACGTTCAGGTCCAGATGTTTAGGTCCAGACGTTCTGGTCCAGATGTTCAGGTCCAGATGTTCAGGTCCAGATGTTCAGGTCCAGACGTTCAGGTCCAGATGTTCAGGTCCAGACGTTCTGGTCCAGATGTTCAGGTCCAGATGTTCAGGTTCTGGTCCAGACGTTCAGGTCCAGATGTTCTGGTCTAGATGTTCTGGTCTAGATGTTCAGGTCCAGATGTTCAGGTCCAGATGTTCTGGTCCAGATGTTCAGGTCCAGATGTTCAGGTTCTGGTCCAGACATTCAGGTCCAGATGTTCAGGTCCAGATGTTCTGGTCCAGATGTTCTGGTCCAGATGTTCAGGTCCAGATGTTCTGGTCTAGATGTTCAGGTCCAGATGTTCAGGTCCAGATGTTCAGGTCCAGATGTTCAGGTCCAGATGTTCTGGTCCAGATGTTCAGGTCCAGATGTTCAGGTTCTGGTCCAGACGTTCAGGTCCAGATGTTCAGGTCCAGATGTTCAGGTCCAGACGTTCAGGTCCAGATGTTCAGGTCCAGATGTTCAGGTCCAGATGTTCAGGTCCAGATGTTCAGGTCCAGATGTTCAGGTCCAGACGTTCAGGTCCAGACGTTCAGGTCCAGATGTTCAGGTTCTGGTCCAGACGTTCAGGTCCAGATGTTCAGGTCCAGATGTTCAGGTCCAGACGTTCAGGTCCAGATGTTCAGGTCCAGATGTTCAGGTCCAGACGTTCAGGTCCAGATGTTCAGGTCCAGATGTTCAGGTCCAGACGTTCAGGTCCAGATGTTCAGGTCCAGATGTTCAGGTTCTGGTCCAGACGTTCAGGTCCAGATGTTCAGGTCCAGATGTTCAGGTCCAGACGTTCAGGTCCAGATGTTCAGGTCCAGATGTTCAGGTCCAGACGTTCAGGTCCAGACGTTCAGGTCCAGATGTTCAGGTTCTGGTCCAGACGTTCAGGTCCAGATGTTCAGGTCCAGATGTTCAGGTCCAGACGTTCAGGTCCAGATGTTCAGGTCCAGATGTTCAGGTCCAGATGTTCAGGTCCAGATGTTCAGGTCCAGATGTTCAGGTCCAGATGTTCAGGTCTCTGACGTGTCTCCTCCTCCTCCTCAGACAGCGACAGCGTGGAGCTGGTGCTGGACGCCGGCGCCATCCCAGAGTCGGGCACCGCCAGCGTCCGGGCGCGACCCACCGTCAAACACCGCACGGTGAGTCACACACACACACACACACAGTTAGCACCAGACCATGAGCTCTGACATCCCATAACTACACAACTACACAACTCAGTGTTTCCCACACATTCATTTATTCGTGGTGAATAACGCCCCCCCCAGCCCCCCGGCCGGTCGTTGCGTTCATCTCTGCATAGAGACGGCTTCCTGTTTCATCAGAGGATGATCACTAGTGATCCAGACGTCGGCTCAGGTCTTCCAGGCTCCAGGGTGCCATTCCGAAGGGTCGCCATCACACCATGGTGCACACATCGTAGTGTAGGACAGCGGTGAGAGCATCAGGGTTCGACTCCTGGAGGATCTTGGCCTCGATCTGATTCTTTTACTGAACTTAACCCTCTCCTGTCTACGTCGCCCGTCCCCGGGGTCAAACCACATTCGGAACAGCGACCCGTCGGAATGGCGGTCCTTCGGAATGGGGATGGCCCCCCGGTCTTCAACAGGCACGGGTCGGACCAGGTCTTAATGTCCAGGTCCGTTAGCTGTAGTTAGCTGTAGTTAGCTGTAGTTAGCTGCATTAGCTGCGTTAGCTGTAGTTAGCTGCGTTAGCTGTAGTTAGCTGCGTTAGCTGCGTTAGCTGTAGTTAGCTGTAGTTAGCTGCGTTAGCTGTAGTTAGCTGCGTTAGCTGTAGTTAGCTGTAGTTAGCTGTAGTTAGCTGCGTTAGCTGTAGTTAGCTGCGTTAGCTGCGTTAGCTGCGTTAGCTGTAGTTAGCTGCGTTAGCTGTAGTTAGCTGCGTTAGCTGCGTTAGCTGTAGTTAGCTGTAGTTAGCTGCGTTAGCTGTAGTTAGCTGCGTTAGCTGTAGTTAGCTGTAGTTAGCTGTAGTTAGCTGCGTTAGCTGTAGTTAGCTGTAGTTAGCTGTAGTTAGCTGTAGTTAGCTGCGTTAGCTGTAGTTAGCTGCGTTAGCTGTAGTTAGCTGTAGTTAGCTGTAGTTAGCTGCGTTAGCTGCGTTAGCTGTAGTTAGCTGTATATAGCTGTATATAGCTGCGTTAGCTGTAGTTAGCTGCGTTAGCTCCTTAGCAGTGGAAAAACAAACAGAAAACTGAGATAATCTACAGCCAATTACAAAAAAACAAACAGAATATTGCAACGGATGGGTAGATATTCTATTTTAAATAAGTGATAATGCTGTGAGGTTGTAATGTGAAGTGATCGAGCCACATTGTTGGACGGCACCCATAGACAGGACATTATCACTGAGCGCTTTTTGCCGTCCAACATGGCGCCGCCCCCGGTGCCACGTCATAATGGTGACGTAGCTGCACGGGGTCGATACTATTTACACATTCACAATAAACAGTAACATTGAAGTATTTCTACTTCATTTAAAGCAGTTTCATAAACAGTTCATCAGCTCAGGTTTTAATGCTGAACGACCTGATCTGATCTGGGTTCAGATCTAGACTCTGTTTATACCTGCACCTGATGACCTCATCTGATGACATCATCTGATGAGGTCATCTCGCCTCCTGCATGTGTGTGTCTGTGCATGTGTTGGACGGGGCACACCCAGCAGACCTGGACCTCTGCTGCTCCTCCTCATCCTCCTCCTCCTCCTCCTCCTCCTCCTCCAGAACCAATCCGACTGGATATTCTGGCGCCACACCCTCCGTGCTGCTGCAGCCGCTCCGTACAGGAAGTAACTAGTGTGGTTGTTCTCACGCCCAGGGGAGTGGCTGGCGGCGTCGGCGCCGGCGCTGCAGTCAGAGTTTCACTAATGTTGTGGTTTAGTTGTGTAATCGAACACGTTACACTGTAAAAACTCCACATCTCTAGTTTCAGTCAAAACTAAACTCTTCCATTTAAAGCAGGGATTCCCAACGTGTGGTGGGCGAGCCGCCGCTAGGGGGGGGGGGGGGGGGGGGCGTGGGGGCCCCCGCCCTCGTCAGGCATCTATTGGTCCTCGTGCTACGTCACCACATTCACGATGCAGCGATGCATCCCTTGGCTGCACACACAGCCCTTCATGCCGTTCTCTCTCCTCATTGGAGGAAAGTTTTCTCCTGGTTTACAGCAGAGCAGAGTGACGGAGAGACCAGACACTCTATGGAAGTGATGCTGACCATGGAAAATAGGAACATTTAGGACTTAGAGGAACTACAACATTCACCTCAATCAGACTCGTCTCATAAACATCAACCTGTTTTCAGATCATTTTCACTTGTTTCAAACTCATTTTCTCTGTAAATCAGTTAAAAAATCAGTTCAAAGCAGGTTTTTGTTTTAATGAGAAAGAAAAACTTGCTCCACGTTCAGATTTTTCTACTGATTCCAGTGAAAATCTGTTGAAAGAAGTAAAAAGTGTTAAAAACAAACTGCTTTAACAGAACGAGGTTAGTTTGGACTGAAATGAGATGAATATTATGGGATGGATGTGGAGGTTTTTACAGTGAATCATTTAAACGTTTTGTCGTTGGTGTGAAACTTCACCAGAGTTACACAACGAGTCGCCACGGTTACAGAGTTGTGTTGTGTGAAGGATTCTGTGAAGGACGTGTGTGTGTGTGTGTGTGTGTGTGTGTGTGTGTGTGTGTGTGTGTGTGTGTGTGTGTGTGTGTGTGTGTGTGTGTGTGTGTGTGTGTGTGTGTTGTGTCAACAGTCTGTGTTTGTCACTGGCGTTTGAAGAGAACAGCAAATCTCTGCACACACACTCACACACACACGCACACACGCACACACACACACACACACACACACACACACACACACACACACACACACACACACACACACACACACAGGTTTGTGAACAATAATAAAAGGTGTGTTTCCTCTGATTCACCAGCTGATCCTCATCACTGAACTATGTGAGCGTGTGTTTCCGTAGCAACGTCGTGTCACCTCCAGTTTCACTAACTGACTGTAGATCAGAAACAGACCAGAGCTCCGTCTCCGTGACGACGTGAGCCGAGCCGAAGGAAGCGCGTCGACGTGACCTCGGCTCAGAGCTGAACCGGTCTGAACCGGTCGGGTCAGTTCAGGCTCTGCTTCACAAACACACAAACACACAACACTTGTCAGGCCATCATTGCTAATAAGAACCTGTTCTTAATGATTTTTTGCCTGGTTAAATAAAGGTTAAATAAAAAAATAAAAAAATAAACTAACGTGTATCACAAAGACACTGAGACGCTGTCGGAGAATCAGAGGACGACTGTAAAAGACACAGGACAGACGGACAGACAGGAAGGAGGAGAAAGTCATGAATGAACAGATAAAGGTGTAAATGAAGTGAACTGACGCCGTCTCCCCCTCCCTCACAGACGTCCGACAGCTTCCAAGGCTTCGCCGTGCCGACCCCCACCGTGCCGGTCCTGCCCCCCGCCGACGGCCCCAAGGTCAACGGCCCCAAGCTCAACGGCTCAGGTGAGCGACCTCTGACCTCCGATACGACTGTTGTTGGTTCAACACCGTGAACCGTGACGGACGGAGGTTCCTTCACCTGTCAACGTGTCCAAACAGCCAATCAGCTGCTACTTCCTGTACTGCTCTCTAAATGCAGCAGACCAGGGTTTGAATCCCACTGTGAGCCTCATGTTTTGACGTTGCTGCCTCCGTCTCCCCTGCGCTGATCGTTCACTGCATTTAAAGTTGTTTATCTTTTAGGACACCATCCTTTCCACTGTGCATGCAGTAACCATGGAGATAGAGCCGTAATTAGCTTAGCTCAAACACAGGAAGTGTATGGGTAGTGTTAGCCTTAGCTTAGCTCAAACACAGGAAGTGTATGGGTAGTGTTAGCCTTAGCTTAGCTCAAACACTGGAAGTGTATGGGTAGTGTTTGCCTTAGCTTAGCTCAAACACAGGAAGTGTATGGGTAGTGTTAGCCTTAGCTTAGCTCAAACACTGGGAGTGTATGGGTAGTGTTAGCCTTAGCTTAGCTCAAACACTGGAAGTGTATGGGTAGTGTTAGCCTTAGCTTAGCTCAAACACTGGAAGTGTATGGGTAGTGTTAGCCTTAGCTTAGCTCAAACACTGGAAGTGTATGGGTAGTGTTAGCCTTAGCTTAGCTCAAACACTGGAAGTGTATGGGTAGTGTTAGCCTTAGCTTAGCTCAAACACTTCCAGTGTATGGGTAGTGTTAGCCTTAGCTTAGCTCAAACACTTCCAGTGTATGGGTAGTGTTAGCCTTAGCTTAGCTCAAACACTGGAAGTGTATGGGTAGTGCTAGCCTTAGCTTAGCTCAAACACTGGAAGTGTATGGGTAGTGTTAGCCTTAGCTTAGCTCAAACACTGGAAGTGTATGGGTAGTGTTAGCCTTAGCTTAGCTCAAACACTGGAAGTGTATGGGTAGTGTTAGCCTGCCTCCACCTAAAGTCATCAGAGGAACTCTTCAGCAACTCTAAACGGAAACTGGCGGCCGATCTTCGGTTTTCTGTATTTATTTTGTGAAAGTAACGTTGGTCACAACAGCTAGCTTGAGCAGCACCGAATTCGTCCGAACAAAATAGTAAACAGCTGGTATTTAGACAAATTAACGACACACTGCTGATCTAAACGGCTACTTTCTCACCTAAACATGTTTGAAATGTTGATAAAGTGATATATTTACAGAGTTTAGAGCTAAAATGAAATCAGCTTCTGATTGAGCTCAGGTAGGAGGCAGGCTAACACTACCGATACACTTCCAGTGTTTGAGCTAAGCTAATTAGCTACTTTAGGTGGAGGCAGGCTAACACTACCGATACACTTCCAGTGTTTGAGCTAAGCTAATTAGCTACTTTAGGTGGAGGCAGGCTAACACTACCCATACACTTCCAGTGTTTGAGCTAAGCTAATTAGCTACTTTAGGTGGAGGCAGGCTAACACTACCCATACACTTCCAGTGTTTGAGCTAAGCTAAGGCTAACACTACCCATACACTTCCAGTGTTTGAGCTAAGCTAAGGCTAACACTACCCATACACTTCCAGTGTTTGAGCTAAGCTAAGGCTAACACTACCCATACACTTCCAGTGTTTGAGCTAAGCTAATTAGCTACTTTAGGTGGAGGCAGGCTAACACTACCCATACACTTCCAGTGTTTGAGCTAAGCTAAGGCTAACACTACCCATACACTTCCAGTGTTTGAGCTAAGCTAAGGCTAACACTACCCATACACTTCCAGTGTTGGAGCTAAGCTAATTACGGCGATACGGCTCTATCTCCATGGTTACTCCATGGTCTACCTGCTGGTCATGGACTCAGGAGTGAAGCAAGACATAAATGTTGTCGTGTCCCTTTAACCCTGAAGCAGCAGCAGCAGCGTCTCCGCTCACCGTCTCTCTTCTTCTCCTCTACAGTCGGAGGAGAGAGTCTGTCCAGTGGCTCAGTGGTTTCTGGTCTCGACCTCGGGGAGGGGGAGATATTTGTCCCCCCCCCTCCGTCCATGGCCCCCCCTCCGCCCCCCCCGGGCCCGTTCATCCCTCCTCCAGACTTCTTCGGGGACCTCAGCGATGTGGACCCGTCCCTCCGACCTCCATCCATGGCTCCTCCTCCGCCCCCCCCCACGGCGCCTAGCGTCTCCATGGCGATCCCTCCCAGCCCCCGTCGTCAACAACGTTCCTCAACATCCTAAATGGAGCCCCCCGCTGCCCCCCACAGAGATGAAGACGTATAAGACCCCCCCCCGAAGCCCATCAGACTGTCCTCCATGTCCAACATCGACTCCCCGCCGCCGACCCCCGCCCCCCCCCCCTTCGCAGACGCCGAGCGCTCCACCTTCAACCCCCAGAACGCAGCCAAGCTCTACGACGTCTCTAAGACCCCCTCCCCCCTCCTCAGCGGCCACAGGACCCCCCCCACGCCCAGAACCGTGCTGCTCCTGGAGGATTCTGGCTCTGTCCGCTCCTCCACGCCCCCCCCCAGACCGCACGCCAAGGAGCCCAAGGCCTCCACGCCCCCCCCCAGACCGCACGCCAAGGAGCTGACCCCCCTCCCACCCTCCCCCCCCGGAGCCAAACCAGGAGTGTGTGAAGGTAAACACTGTTTATTTGTTCTTTATGCAAATGCAACATTGAAACACTCATTACCCCCCCCCCCCGACCTCTCCAGCACTCATTACCCAGGGGGTAATGAGCAGAGGAGGGAGAAAGTCCCTATGTTGCAAGTCCAAGTAGAGTCTCAAGTCTTTGCTCTCAAGTCCCAAGTCAAGTCCAAGTCCTAAGATTTTTGTTTCGAGTCCCAACCAAGTCCTATTCGATGTTGTTTTAATCCCATCTGCAATTTTGGCACCACACACCTTGCACACGGCTTTCCGCCCCTTGCTGTCCACCTCATACTGCTTGAAAGCAAACGAAATTATTGTTGGAATGGACATTTTAGCTAACGTGATCTTGTCGTCTGTTAGCTGCCTGTGCGTAAGGTACGTGACGTAGGGACGTGACGTAGGGACGTGACGTGGCGACGTGGAGTACATGACAGGTGTCACTGACGGCCGGGATTTCTGGCTGGCTGCTTAAGTATAACCAAAGATACTGAATAAATGGAAAGATAGTCCATGAGCAGCTGCTCCAATGATAGAAAACTGTATACACTTCCTGTCTCTCTAAATGGGCGGGGCCAACCGTCACGCCTGTGGGGAGTAAGACCCGACCATAATCGGTGTTCACGTTCAATTGTCCCATTGGAGTCAATACACTCCAGGCTGCCTCTGGTCTCCCTAAAGGGGCGTGGCCGTGCAGAAGCTCACGTGACATGCATACAGGAAGCTGCCCGTCATGGAGGGTCTTGGTTTATAAACCGTCTTTGGTATAACATTGATGTGACACTTACTTATATATTTTAATATTTGTGCTTGCTGCATGTGACTTGACTCAAGTCAAGAGGGTTAAGTCCAAGTAGAGTCTCAAGTCTTTGCTCTCAAGTCCAAGTAGAGTCCAAGTCTTTTTTTGATTTGATCAAGCGAGTCGTAAGTCATCAAAATCGGGACTCAAGTCCAAGTCAAGTCTCAAGTCTCGAGTCCAAGTCCACACCTCTGGTAATGAGTGTTTCAATTTTGGGTGAACTATCCCTTTAATTATGTGATCTCTGCATGACGACCTACATGATAATAACGATATCTGTGACTCTTTGAAGGAGGCGAGAACGACGCAGCAGGAAGTGACCACACCCCCCCCGACTCCTCCTCCTCAGGACTCCCCTCAGCTCCCCAGAGGCCCCGCCCCCCCCTCCCCTCAGCTCCCCAGAGGCCCCGCCCCCCCCTCCCCTCAGCTCCCCAGAGGCCCCGCCCCCCCCTCCCCTCAGCTCCCCAGAGGCCCCGCCCCCCCCGCCTCCGAGAAGCTTGCAGCGTCTCCGCGGCCTCAGTTCAGTCCGCTGCTGGACCGTAAACTACGTAACCTGCGTAGCAGCGGCGAGGGCAGCGGGACGCAGCGGGACGGCCCGGTGGCGTCTCCGCTGGCGCTGCTCATGGCCGCCAAGGAGCGGGACAAGCTCCGGTCGACCCCCTCCCTGTCCCGGGAAAACAGCGGCGCCAGGAAGACGGAGCAGCCGCCGCCGCCGCGCTCCAGCATCCGGCCCAGCGACTCCAACCCCAACTCCTTCATCGTCGTCCCGCGCTCCAACTCGTCTGCCCCGCCCCCCAGGGCCGAGGCCGCCGCCCCGCCCCCCAGGGCCGAGGCCGCCGCCCCGCCCCCCAGGGCCGAGGCCGCCGCCCCGCCCCCCAGGACCGAGGCCGCCGCCCCGCCCCCCAGGACCGAGGACGGTAGAGCAGACGTCGTCGTCATGACGCTGCTGCCTCCGCCTCCAGAGTTCGACGACCTGGACGAGATCCCGGTGCCCCCCCCCTCCATGCCCCCACCTGACCCTCCTGTGAACAAGGCTCCACCTCCGCCTGCGACCCCCCCCCCTCCTCCTGCAGCTGCCCCACAGCCCCCCCCTCCTCCTGCAGCTGCCCCACAGCCCCCCCCTCCTCCTGCAGCTGCCCCACAGCCCCCCCCTCCTCCAGCAGCTGCCCCCCCCCCTCCGGCTCCATCGCCTGCTCCCAAACCTAAACCTGCGGTCCAGACGAAGCCCCCCTCCCCCGCCCCCCCCAGCCTGTCGGCCAGCCAGGCCACGCTGCTCAGCATCCTGCAGAAGAAGATGCTGGAGATGGACCACAGGATGTCTCCAGCCAAGGCCGCCGAGCCCGGCGGCAGCGGGGGGGGCGGGGGGGGCGACGACTGGGACGGCCCGTCGTCCACCGAGGACACCAAGGTCCCCGTCGTCCCCAGAGCGCCGACACCGAGCAAGGCCAGCCCCCCCGTGGTCAACAAGACCAGCCCCCCCGTGGTCAACAAGGCCGCCACCATGGACATGAGGGAACTGGAGAATAAAGTGGCCCAGAAATACCAGGAGACGTCGTCCCTGAAGAGCCCCCCCAGGTGAGTCTGGACCAGCTGCTGTTACCTAGCAACCAGCGGTGTGGTCTGGGGTTCTGTTTGACCGAGGGAGAGATCAGCTGATCAGCGGCTGTTTACTTCTCCCTGAGCGTCTCCTTTGTCTCCGCCTCCAGTTGTCCTCCCCCCGTTGCCTCGACTACAGCCTGTGTTTTATTGTAGGTTACGTTATATTATTCTACAGTCACCATTACAACACGTTGTCCACTCGCAGCAGGACAGACCATGATAATCGGCAAAGTTAATAATTAGTGTGAATGCTGAAAGCCCACCTGAATACTTTTATGCTATGACTTTTCTCTTTCATACTATTTATACTTTTTACAATATTTAACTTTTTCTGCAATTCAGCTGAAATCCTACTCTGCTCTGCTCTCCTCTGTGTAGTACATGAAATTCACCACCTGTCTCTGTCTGACCAACTCTGTCTGTAGTGTAGGGGTTAAGGTGCCTGCTCTGCAACTCACAGATTCCTGGTTTGAATCCCAGTTGTGTATTGTTGTTATGTTGTGTTGAATTCTGCTCCCCTCCGTCACCTTCAATTGGTTTCAGGTGGTCGTTAAGAGACACAGTGATTACATTTGCTTGGTTACAGGTGTTTGTTATCACATTGATCAGTGTCACATCAGCATCAGTATGCTCTCTGTGGCATTCCATTACCAACTCTGGTGGTACACTCGGGGTTAATGTACCTGCTTTACAACACAAAGATCCCTGGTTTGAATCCAGGTTGGGTGATGTTGTTATGTTGTGTTGAATTTTGCTCCCTCCTCCCACTTTTAATTGGTTTCAGGTGGTCGTTAAAAGACACAGTGATTACTGGTGCCACAATTACAATCCATGACAACATTCCACAGTGTCTGCTCTCTGTGGTGACTCAAAGTCTCAACTCTTTCAACTTTAACCAATATCACTTGGTCTGGTCACATGAGCAAACTTGATAATGCACTATTATTATTGATTTGCACTGGAACTTTGAACACAGCAGAAAAATGTAAAGCGCTTAAATGATTCTTATGCATCATTTCTTGTCCTGCGCTGCCCCCTGTGACCGGCAGAATTAACCTCCCCTTCTCTGCCTTCAATAGGTTACAGGTATTTGTTATCAGTGTGCTCTCTGTGGTGGAGTGGTAGAGTAAATGGTTGGAGATCATGAGGTTCAAAACCAGCCTCTGTCATGTTGCTTCAAAATTTCTTGGTTCCTCTCTTTCTTTCAACAATTTCTTCAGTTCATTCAGCGTTGTTTCAACAATTTCTTCAGTTCATTCAGCATTGCTTTCAGCATTCACACCATTTCCATTGTTGGAAATGTTTTTTCTAGTTTCACTTAAAGGGACAACGAGGAGTTTTGGAGAAGCGAAGTGTTTTCACGCTGCCTCCGCGCGCACCGTAGAATTCCTCCACCGGCGCAAGACGGACTCATGTTTTCATTCATCAAGGATTAAAGTCAGAGGTTCAAAGAGGTTCAGTTACCGTCGTAGTTCAGACCATAACGCCGCCCGAATCGCCGTTATTCTCATTTGCGTCCGCGAAACTGAAAGCAATAAGTGCTGGTCGGCTCGACCAGCATTTCCGCCACCACTAATAATAACAAAATAATGATAGAGACAAAACGATATATTGATCGAAAATGGAGCCATTAACAAGTGTGGGTAGCGTAGATTCATCCACATTAACGTGAGACTGTTTTATAACCAATAGAAACTCCTCGTTGGCCCTTTAATGTGGCCATGAATAAATGAATTCCAATGTTCCAATGGATCCCACAGGGATCCATCTTGGGACCTTTGTTATTCACTATGTACATCAATGATCTCCCTGATATTTGTGCAGACGTTAGAGTGTTGATGTTTGCTGACGACACTGTGATCTATACTCAGGGAAAGGATGCAACGACAACGGCAACAAACTTAACTGATGCTTTAACTGTTGTTAATGTTCCTGATCGTTGTCGTCTTCTTCTTCTTCTCCAGCAACGGCCGCTCCAAACACCACGGGATGACCTTCACGGTGCGGCCCGGGACCAAACAGCCCATCACCCCCGTCAGCAGAGAGGAGCCATGAACACAGCCCCCCATCCCCCCCCCCCCCCCCCCATCAGCAGAGAGGAGCCATGAACACAGCCCCCCCCATCACCATCAGGCCCCCCCCCCCCCCCCACCCCCTCCACCTAGAGAACCAGGCTCCAGGTTCCTGCGGTGGAACCGTGGCGTCTATGCAGCGGCCTCATGTGGTCATGTGACGACAGGGAAAAGGCTCTTTGAACACATTGGTTACATGAACATATATAGTATATAGATGGTTCTATATACATATATAGTATGGTTCTATATACATATATAGTATGGTTCTATATATATATATACATATATATAGAGTTAATGAGTTGTTAATATGTGTATAATGACGTTGTGTAATGACATCGTGCTCCGTTCTCAACGAGGCTCAGGTTGAAACGCTTTGTGCTGCATCGTTCACGGCGTTCCTTTGATGTAACTTATAATAATAATAATAATGATAATAATAGTGTGAAAGGGCCATTACATCCCATAATGTCCCATCTGTTACAACAACGTGGCTCATTCACTGCTTCTCATATTTATTCTGGTAACAAACATTTGCTGCGGCTGAATCAGCATCTTTGTAGCGACGCTCACGTCGTTACTGATGTACATATTATTCACTATGTAATCAAAATATTTTAAATATATCGCTCATAAAGTAAATCTACATGAATGTTGTCTGATGCTCTGACTGGAGAATTGATTCTAGCTTTAATCGCATGTTTTCATAATAAATGTACTGATATTATTATGTCATTCATATTCAAATGCCTTAAAACACTGGACACAAAACCTGTGGTTCTGGTTTGTTAATGTCTTCTTGTAATTATGATTACATTATACATACATATATATATATATACACACACATACAGGCTGAGCTGCTCCATGATGAAGACGCTTCAGTCCCGCCTCCGTCAGCGGCGCCGAGCGGAGACGCCTACGTGACGTTGGCGGTGAGAATCAGCTGTAATCTGTTTAACTCCTGAGCGAAGCCTCGTCCCACCGTGACCCCCGACCCCCCCACGCTGCTCACACAGGATCTCATAACACACTGACCCTAACCCTATTACTATTATTAAAGGGATAGTTCAACATAGTTTTGAGCTGTGCAGGGCAGAGACAGAGGCCACGTGTTCAACAACAACTCTGTGTGGTAACGTTGTGTTATTATCTCATAGCGTGGTGAATGTGCAGGTCACAACTTGTCCACCAGAGCGTTGTGGAGTTGTTGGATTGTGTATTTGATGAGTTTGATGAGGGAAACCAAGACATCCCATAATGAGCCTCCGTAGCGTAGCTCTGAGCAGCTCACGGCTCTGCTCCGCCGTTCTAAAAATAGCTTGCACCGACAATTAAAGGTAATGAACCTACTGCTGTGACTATAGGGATTATGGTGATGGGACAGTTTGAATAAATGTTGAACTGTCCCTTTAAGGAGAGCGTGTGCGTGATGTGACAGAATAAACTCAGAGTCAGAAGCTGCTTCAACAGTGACTTCCTTTAATGTAAAACCATGAGACGCCAACGGTTCAGTTTACAGAGACACACACACACACACACAATGCCCAGAGACTGTGACCGACAACCAGACACACACACACACACACACACACGCCGTCACTGTGCTCAGTCTAAGAGGCGGAGCCGGCGGCGGCGGCGGCGGCGTCCACGGTGTGATGGAGCACGCTGTGATCCCAGCCCACGGTGGTCAGCGTGTTGGAGCCGCCGTGGAGCCAGGACACGGCCGACACAAAGTCCTGGTGTCTCCGGTCCCGCAGCCTGCAGCACGGGGAGCAAAGGTCAAAGGTCAAAGGGTCAAAGGTCAAAGGTCAGGAGGTCGGACACTGTAAACAGGCGTGGACGTGCAGAGACTCACACTTCACGCAGCTCAGCGTCCATCACGGAGACGGAGCAGTCGTCGCTGACGGCGGCCAGCAGGGGGGTCCTGGGGGGGGAGACAGGGTTACCATGGTTACAGGACGTTCAGGAGGAGGAGTTCAGACTCACATCATTACATGTATAAATATATATAAACATATAAACATATAGTTGGGGTCCCAGTCTGACCCGTGTGTGGAGAACGCCAGGCCGTTGACGCGGCGGCGGTGAACCGGCTCCACTCGCGCCGGTTCTGTTCCCAGGAAATCCTTCACGGCGACTCTGCCCAGCTCGTCACCTAGGAGACGGGACAGGAGGAGGCTGCAGGTCAGAGGTCAGAGGTCAGAGGTCAGTCAGGGCAGAGCCGGTCTACGACGAGCCTTGCCACTCTCCATAAGCCCCATTGTATCGAACTTGGTTGCAGTTCCACCAGAATTCCACTAGGAGCGCTGGCGGGCGAGTGCAGAATGAATGGAGCCCTATGGAGCTAGAAGCTAAATTTGTCCCTTTCACCTGGTAATAGTCAAAAAAACTCAAATATTGTTGTATTTTCGGAAAGTTCGACATGGATTATAGGTTAAAAGTGAAATCGTTGAGAAGTTTTGTCCTTTAGATTTCCTACAGGTTGGGCTGTTGTTGGCCATGAAACGCTAGCATTTTGCTAATGGATGCTGATTGGTCAGTGACGGATTTGCGACGGTTTATGACCAGAGATCCCACCGGATGACACAATCGCTGTAAAACCGGCTAAAAGCTGTTTTGTTTCCTTCTGTAATGCTGTTATTATGCACTTTATTAACTTTTAATATTGTTTTAAAGCGATAAGGTAACTGTTTAGATCCCAGGATGCGGTCAGTTTATGACGGCTGTTTACAAGTCTGCTTGGAAGTGAAGCTCCACCTGTGGAGCAACGACCGGGACAGCACAGCGGCAGCAGCCGGTCTGCTGACGTGCTCGGCCGGCTGAACCTCCAGTGTCGATCCCGGCCGAGAAAACAGTCGCTAATTAACTTACCCATAGGATTTTAGAGGTTAACCACCGGCTGGTTGAATTCTTTTTAGGAGATAAATGTTGGTCTCATTGATGAAATCTAACAATTCTGGCCGTAGCATTAGTTTATTGTTTGAATGAAAAGTGAAGCTTCATTGCTGCCTGGAGGCTCCTCTGTACCCATACGTTCACTACATGCACATCAATAAATATAGGACTATGTTTTACAATGAACGGATCGTATGCATTAAATGTTTTTTTTATTATAATTTTGTATAACGGTATAACATGGTTACTTCGGCGGGCTGGACGGACTGCATACGCATACCTCCATGACGGCTGTCATCGTGCTGAGGTGACTCAGAAATGACCGTAAAGCAGCACCACTGACTGTGACGTCATCATGATTTTTTGAACAGCTTTTTAGAACAGATAACTGAACTTTAAAAATCCAATATTCGGCGAAGTGCATTTTATTGCTTCTCCCTTTTGAAAATAATATTCAAATTACTTGACAAAAAATTATTTCCAGAGAAAAGTGGATTTTTAGGGGTTTCTCCCCATTGGCACCCATTCATTCTGCACTCGCCTGCGAGCGCCCCACGTGGACAAAGACGTGAATTGAAAACCCGGAAGTGGACGAGAGTGCCACTTCTCCTCAATATTAGAATTTCTCTGGTCAGGGTCAGAGGTCAGAGGTCAGAGGTCAGAGGTCAGTCATGGTCAGAGGTCAGAGGTCAGTCAGGGTCAGAGGTCAGAGGTCAGAGGTCAGAGGTCAGAGGTCAGTCATGGTCAGAGGTCAGAGGTCAGTCAGGGTCAGAGGTCAGTCAGGGTCAGAGGTCAGTCAGGGTCAGAGGTCAGAGGTCAGTCAGGGTCAGAGGTCAGAGGGACTCACCAACAGCCACGGTGCTCCTGTGGTGCGGGTGCCAGGCTGCAGTGGTGGGGGAGCAGCTGGAAGCCCCCACATCTGGACACCAGAGAACATCTGTCACCATGACAACCACAACAACCACAACAACCACAACAACAACAACAACAACAACAACAACAACAACAACAACAGCAGGAGGAGCTGCTCACCGATCCTGGACGCTGGTTTGTTCGGCTTCCTCCGGTCCCACAGCAGCACACGGCCGTCCTGGGGGGGGGGGGGGGGGGGTGGGAGGGGGGAGGGGGGGTGAGGGGGGGGTGACACACAGGAAGCTTCACTTTACATTCCAACCTCTAAAAGTTAATGAGCGGTGGTTTCCTACCTGAGCACAGGAGACGAACAGAGCCTCGTCTGAGGGGCTGCAGGCCACGCAGCGCAGCGGCTCCGTGTGAGCTGAGGACACACACACACACACACACACACCGTCACCATGGTGATGACATCACCGCAGATACATCACTTCTGTCATTCACAACCACAGTGTGGTGTGACATCATGGGCTGTGTTGTCATGGTGATGTGTGTGGTGTGACATCATGGGCTGTGTTGTCATGGTGATGTGTGTGGTGTGACATCATGGGCTGTGTTGTCATGGTGATGTACCGCTGTAGGTGCTGACGACCGCCTCCTGACTCAGATCCCAGACTTTGATCCTGGAAAACAACGGAATGTTTATTACAATGAGGATCAGAAAACCACTGCTTTCTATGTGTGTGTGTGTGTGTGTGTGTGTGTCTCTGACCTGCAGTCCATGCTGCCGGTGACGGCGGCGTTCCCTCCGACCACGGGGCTGACCGTGGTGACGATGTCATCGTGCTCGTGTCTGGTGAAGCTGTTGACGAGCAGCCGCTCGTCCTCGGCCAGTTCCCACAGCTCCAAGGCTCCTGCACACGAGCACAGCGTTCAGGGTTCAGACCGGCCCCGTGCTGCAGCTGCTGCACACGAGCACAGCGTTCAGGGTTCAGACCGGCCCCGTGCTGCAGCTGCACTCTAACACTAACCCTGCTGCACACGAGCACAGCGTTCAGGGTTCAGACCGGCCCCGTGCTGCAGCTGCACTCTAACACTAACCCTGCTGCACACGAGCACAGCGTTCAGGGTTCAGACCGGCCCCGTGCTGCAGCTGCTGCACACGAGCACAGCGTTCAGGGTTCAGACCGGCCCCGTGCTGCAGCTGCACTCTAACACTAACGCTGCTGCACACGAGCACAGCGTTCAGGGTTCAGACCGGCCCCGTGCTGCAGCTGCACACGACCACAGCGTTCAAGGTTCAGACCGGCCTCGTGCTGCAGCTGCACTCTAACGCTAACCCTGCTGCACACGACCACAGCGTTCAGGGTTCAGACCGGCCCCGTGCTGCAGCTGCACTCTAACACTAACCCTGCTGCACACGAGCACAGCGTTCAGGGTTCAGACCGGCCCCGTGCTGCAGCTGCACTCTAACACTAACCCTGCTGCACACGAGCACAGCGTTCAGGGTTCAGACCGGCCCCGTGCTGCAGCTGCACACGACCACAGCATTCAGGGTTCAGACCGGCCCCGTGCTGCAGCTGCACTCTAACGCTAACCCTGCACACGACCACAGCGTTCAGGGTTCAGACCGGCCCCGTGCTGCAGCTGGACTCTAACGCTAACCCTGCACACGACCACAGCGTTCAGGGTTCAGACCGGCCCCGTGCTGCAGCTGCTGCACACGACCACAGCGTTCAGGGTTCAGACCGGCCCCGTGCTGCAGCTGCTGCACACGAGCACAGCGTTCAGGGTTCAGACGGGCCCCGTGCTGCAGCTGCACTCTAACACTAACCCTGCTGCACACGAGCACAGCGTTCAGGGTTCAGACCGGCCCCGTGCTGCAGCTGCACTCTAACACTAACCCTGCTGCACACGAGCACAGCGTTCAGGGTTCAGACCGGCCCCGTGCTGCAGCTGCACTCTAACACTAACGCTGCTGCACACGACCACAGCGTTCAGGGTTCAGACCGGCCCCGTGCTGCAGCTGCACTCTAACACTAACCCTGCTGCACACGAGCACAGCGTTCAGGGTTCAGACCGGCCCCGTGCTGCAGCTGCTGCACACGAGCACAGCGTTCAGGGTTCAGACCGGCCCCGTGCTGCAGCTGCACTCTAACACTAACCCTGCTGCACACGAGCACAGCGTTCAGGGTTCAGACCGGCCCCGTGCTGCAGCTGCACACGACCACAGCGTTCAAGGTTCAGACCGGCCTCGTGCTGCAGCTGCACTCTAACGCTAACCCTGCTGCACACGACCACAGCGTTCAGGGTTCAGACCGGCCCCGTGCTGCAGCTGCACTCTAACACTAACCCTGCTGCACACGACCACAGCGTTCAGGGTTCAGACCGGCCCCGTGCTGCAGCTGCACTCTAACACTAACCCTGCTGCACACGAGCACAGCGTTCAGGGTTCAGACCGGCCCCGTGCTGCAGCTGCACTCTAACACTAACCCTGCTGCACACGAGCACAGCGTTCAGGGTTCAGACCGGCCCCGTGCTGCAGCTGCACACGACCACAGCATTCAGGGTTCAGACCGGCCCCGTGCTGCAGCTGCACTCTAACGCTAACCCTGCACACGACCACAGCGTTCAGGGTTCAGACCGGCCCCGTGCTGCAGCTGCACTCTAACGCTAACCCTGCTGCACACGAGCACAGCGTTCAGGGTTCAGACCGGCCCCGTGCTGCAGCTGCACTCTAACGCTAACCCTGCTGCACACGACCACAGCGTTCAGGGTTCAGACCGGCCCCGTGCTGCAGCTGCACTCTAACGCTAACCCTGCACACGACCACAGCGTTCAGGGTTCAGACCGGCCCCGTGCTGCAGCTGCACTCTAACACTAACCCTGCACACGACCACAGCGTTCAGGGTTCAGACCGGCCGGCCCCGTGCTGCAGCTGCACTCTAACACTAACCCTGCTGCACACGACCACAGCGTTCAGGGTTCAGACCGGCCCCGTGCTGCAGCTGCACTCTAACACTAACCCTGCTGCACACGACCACAGCGTTCAGGGTTCAGACCGGCCCCGTGCTGCAGCTGCACTCTAACACTAACCCTGCTGCACACGACCACAGCGTTCAGGGTTCAGACCGGCCCCGTGCTGCAGCTGCACTCTAACACTAACCCTGCTGCACACGACCACAACGTTCAGGGTTCAGACCGGCCCCGTGCTGCAGCTGCACTCTAACACTAACCCTGCTGCACACGACCACAGCGTTCAGGGTTCAGACCGGCCCCGTGCTGCAGCTGCACTCTAACGCTAACCCTGCTGCACACGACCACAGCGTTCAGGGTTCAGACCGGCCCCGTGCTGCAGCTGCACTCTAACACTAACCCTGCACACGACCACAGCGTTCAGGGTTCAGACCGGCCCCGTGCTGCAGCTGCACTCTAACCCTGCTGCACACGACCACAGCGTTCAGGGTTCAGACCGGCCCCGTGCTGCAGCTGCACTCTAACGCTAACCCTGCTGCACACGAGCACAGCGTTCAGGGTTCAGACCGGCCCCGTGCTGCAGCTGCACTCTAACACTAACCCTGCTGCACACGACCACAGCGTTCAGGGTTCAGACCGGCCCCGTGCTGCAGCTGCACTCTAACACTAACCCTGCTGCACACGAGCACAGCGTTCAGGGTTCAGACCAGCCCCGTGCTGCAGCTGCACTCTAACACTAACCCTGCTGCACACGACCACAGCGTTCAGGGTTCAGACCGGCCCCGTGCTGCAGCTGCACACGACCACAGCGTTCAGGGTTCAGACGGGCCCCGTGCTGCAGCTGCTGCACACGACCACAGCGTTCAGGGTTCAGACCGGCCCCGTGCTGCAGCTGCACTCTAACCCTAACCCTGCTGCACACGACCACAGCGTTCAGGGTTCAGACCGGCCCCGTGCTGCAGCTGCACTCTAACACTAACCCTGCTGCACACGACCACAGCGTTCAGGGTTCAGACCAGCCCCGTGCTGCAGCTGCACTCTAACACTAACCCTGCTGCACACGACCACAACGTTCAGGGTTCAGACCGGCCCCGTGCTGCAGCTGCACTCTAACACTAACCCTGCACACGACCACAGCGTTCAGGGTTCAGACCGGCCGGCCCCGTGCTGCAGCTGCACTCTAACGCTAACCCTGCTGCACACGACCACAGCGTTCAGGGTTCAGACCGGCCCCGTGCTGCAGCTGCACTCTAACGCTAACCCTGCTGCACACGACCACAGCGTTCAGGGTTCAGACCGGCCCCGTGCTGCAGCTGCTGCACACGACCACAGCGTTCAGGGTTCAGACCGGCCCCGTGCTGCAGCTGCTGCACACGACCACAGCGTTCAGGCTTCAGACCGGCCCCGTGCTGCAGCTGCTGCACACGACCACAGCGTTCAGGGTTCAGACCGGCCCCGTGCTGCAGCTGGACTCTAACACTAACCCTGCTGCACACGACCACAGCGTTCAGGGTTCAGACCGGCCCCGTGCTGCAGCTGCACTCTAACGCTAACCCTGCTGCACACGAGCACAGCGTTCAGGGTTCAGACCGGCCCCGTGCTGCAGCTGCACTCTAACACTAACCCTGCTGCACACGACCACAGCGTTCAGGGTTCAGACCGGCCCCGTGCTGCAGCTGCACACGACCACAGCGTTCAGGGTTCAGACGGGCCCCGTGCTGCAGCTGCTGCACACGACCACAGCGTTCAGGGTTCAGACCGGCCCCGTGCTGCAGCTGCACTCTAACCCTAACCCTGCTGCACACGACCACAGCGTTCAGGGTTCAGACCGGCCCCGTGCTGCAGCTGCACTCTAACACTAACCCTGCTGCACACGACCACAGCGTTCAGGGTTCAGACCAGCCCCGTGCTGCAGCTGCACTCTAACACTAACCCTGCTGCACACGACCACAACGTTCAGGGTTCAGACCGGCCCCGTGCTGCAGCTGCACTCTAACGCTAACCCTGCTGCACACGACCACAGCGTTCAGGGTTCAGACCGGCCCCGTGCTGCAGCTGCACTCTAACGCTAACCCTGCTGCACACGACCACAGCGTTCAGGGTTCAGACCGGCCCCGTGCTGCAGCTGCTGCACACGACCACAGCGTTCAGGGTTCAGACCGGCCCCGTGCTGCAGCTGCTGCACACGACCACAGCGTTCAGGGTTCAGACCAGCCCCGTGCTGCAGCTGCTGCACACGACCACAGCGTTCAGGGTTCAGACCGGCCCCGTGCTGCAGCTGGACTCTAACACTAACCCTGCTGCACACGAGCACAGCGTTCAGGGTTCAGACCGGCCCCGTGCTGCAGCTGCACTCTAACACTAACCCTGCTGCACACGACCACAGCGTTCAGGGTTCAGACCGGCCCCGTGCTGCAGCTGCACTCTAACACTAACCCTGCTGCACACGAGCACAGCGTTCAGGGTTCAGACCAGCCCCGTGCTGCAGCTGCACTCTAACACTAACCCTGCTGCACACGACCACAGCGTTCAGGGTTCAGACCGGCCCCGTGCTGCAGCTGCACACGACCACAGCGTTCAGGGTTCAGACGGGCCCCGTGCTGCAGCTGCTGCACACGACCACAGCGTTCAGGGTTCAGACCGGCCCCGTGCTGCAGCTGCACTCTAACCCTAACCCTGCTGCACACGACCACAGCGTTCAGGGTTCAGACCGGCCCCGTGCTGCAGCTGCACTCTAACACTAACCCTGCTGCACACGACCACAGCGTTCAGGGTTCAGACCAGCCCCGTGCTGCAGCTGCACTCTAACACTAACCCTGCTGCACACGACCACAACGTTCAGGGTTCAGACCGGCCCCGTGCTGCAGCTGCACTCTAACACTAACCCTGCACACGACCACAGCGTTCAGGGTTCAGACCGGCCCCGTGCTGCAGCTGCACTCTAACGCTAACCCTGCTGCACACGACCACAGCGTTCAGGGTTCAGACCGGCCCCGTGCTGCAGCTGCACTCTAACGCTAACCCTGCTGCACACGACCACAGCGTTCAGGGTTCAGACCGGCCCCGTGCTGCAGCTGCTGCACACGACCACAGCGTTCAGGGTTCAGACCGGCCCCGTGCTGCAGCTGCTGCACACGACCACAGCGTTCAGGCTTCAGACCGGCCCCGTGCTGCAGCTGCTGCACACGACCACAGCGTTCAGGGTTCAGACCGGCCCCGTGCTGCAGCTGGACTCTAACACTAACCCTGCTGCACACGACCACAGCGTTCAGGGTTCAGACCGGCCCCGTGCTGCAGCTGGACTCTAACACTAACCCTGCTGCACACGACCACAGCGTTCAGGGTTCAGACCGGCCCCGTGCTGCAGCTGCACTCTAACACTAACCCTGCTGCACACGACCACAGCGTTCAGGGTTCAGACCGGCCCCGTGCTGCAGCTGCACACGACCACAGCGTTCAGGGTTCAGACGGGCCCCGTGCTGCAGCTGCTGCACACGACCACAGCGTTCAGGGTTCAGACCGGCCCCGTGCTGCAGCTGCACTCTAACCCTAACCCTGCTGCACACGACCACAGCGTTCAGGGTTCAGACCGGCCCCGTGCTGCAGCTGCACTCTAACACTAACCCTGCTGCACACGACCACAGCGTTCAGGGTTCAGACCAGCCCCGTGCTGCAGCTGCACTCTAACACTAACCCTGCTGCACACGACCACAACGTTCAGGGTTCAGACCGGCCCCGTGCTGCAGCTGCACTCTAACGCTAACCCTGCTGCACACGACCACAGCGTTCAGGGTTCAGACCGGCCCCGTGCTGCAGCTGCACTCTAACGCTAACCCTGCTGCACACGACCACAGCGTTCAGGGTTCAGACCGGCCCCGTGCTGCAGCTGCTGCACACGACCACAGCGTTCAGGGTTCAGACCGGCCCCGTGCTGCAGCTGCTGCACACGACCACAGCGTTCAGGGTTCAGACCGGCCCCGTGCTGCAGCTGCTGCACACGACCACAGCGTTCAGGGTTCAGACCGGCCCCGTGCTGCAGCTGGACTCTAACACTAACCCTGCTGCACACGACCACAGCGTTCAGGGTTCAGACCGGCCCCGTGCTGCAGCTGCACTCTAACACTAACCCTGCTGCACACGACCACAGCGTTCAGGGTTCAGACCGGCCCCGTGCTGCAGCTGCACTCTAACGCTAACCCTGCACACGACCACAGCGTTCAGGGTTCAGACCGGCCCCGTGCTGCAGCTGGACTCGAACCCGCTCCGTGTGTCTCACCTGAGTCCGACGCCACCACCACGCTCTTCTCCGACGCCCACTTGGCCTCCGTGACGCCGGCCTCCGTCTGAACGCCGGCTCTGCAGAATCCCTCGTTAGGAGCCTGATCCGGGTCCGAGTAGATCCAGACCGATCCCTGCCAGCTGCGCCCGGACAGGCTGGAGGCGGCGAGGAGCAGCACGCCATCTGGAGGCGGAGACACGTTAATACAGGTAAATATATAGAAATATATATAAATATAAAGACAGGCTGGAGGCGGCGAGGAGCAGCACGCCATCTGGAGGCAGAGACACGTTAATACAGGTAAATATATAGAAATATATATAAATATAAAGACAGGCTGGAGGCGGCGAGGAGCAGCACGCCATCTGGAGGCAGAGACACGTTAATACAGGTAAATATATAGAAATATATATAAATATAAAGACAGGCTGGAGGCGGCGAGGAGCAGCACGCCATCTGGAGGCAGAGACACGTTAATACAGGTAAATATATATAAATAATATAAATATAAAGACAGGCTGGAGGCGGCGAGGAGCAGCACGCCATCTGGAGGCAGAGACACGTAATACAGGTAAATATATATAAATATATATAAATATAAAGACAGGCTGGAGGCGGCGAGGAGCAGCACGCCATCTGGAGGCAGAGACACGTTAATACAGGTAAATATATATAAATATATATAAATATAAAGACAGGCTGGAGGCGGCGAGGAGCAGCACGCCATCTGGAGGCAGAGACACGTTAATACAGGTAAATATATAGAAATATATAGAAATATAAAGACAGGCTGGAGGCGGCGAGGAGCAGCACGCCATCTGGAGGCAGAGACACGTTAATACAGGTAAATATATATAAATATAAAGACAGGCTGGAGGCGGCGAGGAGCAGCACGCCATCTGGAGGCAGAGACACGTTAATACAGGTAAATATATATAAATATATATAAATATAAAGACAGGCTGGAGGCGGCGAGGAGCAGCACGCCATCTGGAGACAGAGACACGTAATACAGGTAAATATATATAAATATATATAAATATAAAGACAGGCTGGAGGCGGCGAGGAGCAGCACGCCATCTGGAGGCGGAGACACGTTAATACAGGTAAATATATAGAAATATATATAAATATAAAGACAGGCTGGAGGCGGCGAGGAGCAGCACGCCATCTGGAGGCGGAGACACGTTAATACAGGTAAATATATAGAAATATATAGAAATATAAAGACAGGCTGGAGGCGGCGAGGAGCAGCACGCCATCTGGAGGCAGAGACACGTTAATACAGGTAAATATATAAATATATATAAATATAAAGACAGGCTGGAGGCGGCGAGGAGCAGCACGCCATCTGGAGGCAGAGACACGTTAATACAGGTAAATATATATAAATATATATAAATATAAAGACAGGCTGGAGGCGGCGAGGAGCAGCACGCCATCTGGAGGCGGAGACACGTTAATACAGGTAAATATATATAAATATATATAAATATAAAGACAGGCTGGAGGCGGCGAGGAGCAGCACGCCATCTGGAGGCAGAGACACGTAATACAGGTAAATATATATAAATATATATAAATATAAAGACAGGCTGGAGGCGGCGAGGAGCAGCACGCCATCTGGAGGCAGAGACACGTTAATACAGGTAAATATAGAAATATATATCAATATATATGCACAGCTGATAAAGCTCGTGTCTTCTCCTCTGATCTGCAGCCAGAGCTCAGAACATGTTGTTGTGTGCTACCTGAGCGCGTGCAGCAGCGTGCTACCTGAGCGCGTGCAGCAGCGCGCTACCTGAGCGCGTGCAGCGGCGTGCTACCTGAGCGCGTCCAGCGGCGCGCTACCTGAGCGCGTGCAGCAGCGCGTCCAGCAGCGTGCTACCTGGTGCTACCTGAGCGCGTGCAGCAGCGCGCTACCTGAGCGCGTGCAGCAGCTTGCCACCTGAGCGCGTGCAGCAGCGTGCTACCTGAGCGCGTCCAGCGGCGCGCTACCTGAGCGCGTGCAGCAGCGCGTCCAGCAGCGTATGGAAAGCCAAAGGAGTCACAATTCGCCACTAATCCAACGCGTCTGAACCTCAAGACGCCGTAAAAAACGCCCGTTTGTACACATAAAACGCGCGTTTTTTACGCCGCTCTTGACGGAGCCTGTAGAACGCCGTAAAAAACGCCCGGTTTTTTAATAAGACGCCGTAAAAAACGGGCGTTTTAAACAAGTAAAACGCGCGTTTTTTACGGCGTTTTACCAGATAGGAAGTTGAGAGGAAACAGCCTTCAAAGTAAAAGCTCCGCATTCTGAAGAGTGTTGGCTACAGCGCCGGACAATTTAAAAGAAAGAACAGAACCCGAAACGAATTAAATACAACATCACAACAAATCGCCTAAACGATTACCATTTTATTAATGATATAAAGTGATATTTCGGCTACTTTCCCCACAACTGTCAGGATCCCTGGGGGATTTTCACAAGGGGCCCCGACTCTCACTGGGATGCGGTCAATGTCGTCGTGAGGTGATGTCTCGGTGAGTGAGTCAAACTTTGTTGTGGTTGACGACTGCATCACTACTTCACTCATTTAGCAGATCAAACGTCATGTTGTTTTTCATCATTTCGACCTAACTTCTCCAACCAGTGTGTAAGTTGTTGACCTGTAGCTAACGGTTAGCTCCAGAAGATAATCAACGCTAGCAATGCTAATGTTTACAGGTAAACTAGCTAGCGGTCGTAGCTAATAAACAGCTGTTGGATGCTAACTTTACATGTATGGTTATTATCAGCTCTTTAACTGCACCTCTTTTGAATATTTTCTTCTCTAAGCCTGTGAGAAATGTCCTCATTTATGGTACAAGTGAATAAATACGTTTTGTTTTTTTTTATTAGCTAGTTGTGTTCACAGAATTGGTGTAGGCTAACTTATTACCAGCATCATGTTTATCCACAGGCTACAAAGCAGTCTAAACTAAGTCTAAATGTGATCTGAAATGTCATGTGTGTCCCTCTTTGGCAGATGGGTCCACCGTGAGCTGATGCATCACCTCATCCTATGACAGCACCAGGATCAGCTTGAAACAGCCAGAGCTGGTAAGTTGAGAGTAAGCAGTGAGTACAGTCCATCATTTAGATACATTTAGGGCATTTTGATCACCACATATCCACGGACATGACTCCCTGTCATCATTATATCGATTCATTGTTAGAATAAAGTTTGAATTCAGTGGGGAAGCTTTTTGTCTTCTTCTATGATGTGGTGTGTGGCAGCATTATTACACCACACCAGCTCCACACAGGCCTGGCACAATACTACAGTATACACAGTCTGAAAGATCTCCTCCTTCCCTACTGTCCTAGCAGAGCACTCTGCTCCCAGAATGCAGGTCTAGTGACTCCCAGTATCTCTAAAAACAGACTGGGAGGTAGAGTCTTCAGTTATCAGGCTCCTTTACTGTGGAACCAGCTCTCTCCATGGGTCAGAGAGGCAGAGAGACTCTAACTACATTTAAGTCTAGGCTGAACACCTTCCTCTATGACAGAGCTTTTAGTCAGGGCTGGTTCAGGTAGCTCTGAACCATTGTATAGCTACACAGCTACAGTATAGGCTTAGGCTGCTCGAGGACACATCACATTACATGAAGCCCTCTCCTCTCCTCTCTTTTTGTGTTGTCATTATCTCTTGTACTTTGGCCTTGGTCTTAAACCCTCTCTGTGTTTTCCACAGATTTCTCTAGAGCTCCACCTGCAACGCCTCCCTTTGTCTGCCCCTACACCAACCAGCCTGCCCATCAGTGCTCCTCCTGTGGATGGAGTGTCACTCACTTCACATGCTTTGGAAGGAGCTTCAACATGTCTGCTTTCTGAGCTCCAAACTGTACCTACTGAGACGGCTTTCACAGTGAAGCACAGCCTGCTTTCTAGTGCCAGGGATAGTATTAAGACACGGACATGCTGCGTGCCAGGTTTTTACAAATGTTGAACAATTAATAAATGAATTTGGAATTTATATTACCTCCAGAACCTCAATTGGCTCACAATTCCTTGTCACATTCAGTTCAAAGTCCTTCTCCTCCTCACCTTCAAAGCCCTCCAGGACCATGCCCATCCTACCTCACTCACCTTGTTGGACCATCACACCCCTCCCACTGCCTCCGCTCCTCCTCCCAGTACCAAGCACAAAACCTGGGGTTACAGAGCCTTTTCCATCACTGCCCCCTCCATTTTGAACTCTCTCCCCAACACCTGTGACTGTACTGGCTCAAATGCCTCCAAATATTTGCTCAAAACCCACCTTTTCAAACTTGCTTCTAATCCCCAGGTGTAGCTTCTGTGTTTCATTGTTCATGTGTTGATCATATTCTTTATAGTATTTATCGAATGTACTCTTTTATCTTGTTTGTTTTACTATGTAAAGGTGACTTTGAGTAAACAAATAAATAAATAGAATGAGATCAGGTCAATGAAGAGACGACTAATTTTACTTGAGCAATTGTCTCCTTTCTTGCCACACTCAAAAGCCTATCATAATGCTACACCCTCCAGTAATTGGAGGGTGCTATAAAATATCCACTAACCTAAAGAAATAGTGTGTTGTAGGATGGGAACATACTGCTATGAATCATGGGTGCTAATTAAATGAAATACATTTACAGTAAAGTATTGATATTGATTGTATAGTATTGATGTATAAATGTATTACAATGAAAAGATGCGACTAACTTTGAATAATAAGTCTGTTATACAGTCTTTTCAGTGGAGGTCAGTGAGGTTAGGACTGAGAAACGTTTCATACTTCATAGCTGTAAAAAAGAAGTCAGTACAGTGCAGTTAACAAACACATCAGAGTCTGGTTCTGAGTTCCAACTTACAAAATTTAATTAATGAACACAATGCATCAAAATCATAGAAAGAAACTAATTTCCAAAGACAAGAAGAAGAAAAAAAGAAAGATTCAGAAAGTGCTCTTGATGACTTGCATCGCTTCTGACATTCAGAGGGGTGTGATGGTCCAACAAGGTGAGTGAGGTAGGATGGGCATGGTCCTGGAGGGCTTTGAAGGTGAGGAGGAGAAGGACTTTGAACTGAATGTGACAAGGAATTGTGAGCCAATTGAGGTTCTGGAGGTAATATAAATTCCAAATTCATTTATTAATTGTTCAACATTTGTAAAAACCTGGCACGCAGCATGTCCGTGTCTTAATACTATCCCTGGCACTAGAAAGCAGGCTGTGCTTCACTGTGAAAGCCGTCTCAGTAGGTACAGTTTGGAGCTCAGAAAGCAGACATGTTGAAGCTCCTTCCAAAGCATGTGAAGTGAGTGACACTCCATCCACAGGAGGAGCACTGATGGGCAGGCTGGTTGGTGTAGGGGCAGACAAAGGGAGGCGTTGCAGGTGGAGCTCTAGAGAAATCTGTGGAAAACACAGAGAGGGTTTAAGACCAAGGCCAAAGTACAAGAGATAATGACAACACAAAAAGAGAGGAGAGGAGAGGGCTTCATGTAATGTGATGTGTCCTCCAGCAGCCTAAGCCTATACTGTAGCTGTGTAGCTATACAATGGTTCAGAGCTACCTGAACCAGCCCTAACTAAAAGCTCTGTCATAGAGGAAGGTGTTCAGCCTAGACTTAAATGTAGTTAGAGTCTCTCTGCCTCTCTGACCCATGGAGAGAGCTGGTTCCACAGTAAAGGAGCCTGATAACTGAAGACTCTACCTCCCAGTCTGTTTTTAGAGATACTGGGAGTCACTAGACCTGCATTCTGGGAGCAGAGTGCTCTGCTAGGACAGTAGGGAAGGAGGAGATCTTTCAGACTGTGTATACTGTAGTATTGTGCCAGGCCTGTGTGGAGCTGGTGTGGTGTAATAATGCTGCCACACACCACATCATAGAAGAAGACAAAAAGCTTCCCCACTGAATTCAAACTTTATTCTAACAATGAATCGATATAATGATGACAGGGAGTCATGTCCGTGGATATGTGGTGATCAAAATGCCCTAAATGTATCTAAATGATGGACTGTACTCACTGCTTACTCTCAACTTACCAGCTCTGGCTGTTTCAAGCTGATCCTGGTGCTGTCATAGGATGAGGTGATGCATCAGCTCACGGTGGACCCATCTGCCAAAGAGGGACACACATGACATTTCAGATCACATTTAGACTTAGTTTAGACTGCTTTGTAGCCTGTGGATAAACATGATGCTGGTAATAAGTTAGCCTACACCAATTCTGTGAACACAACTAGCTAATAAAAAAAAACAAAACGTATTTATTCACTTGTACCATAAATGAGGACATTTCTCACAGGCTTAGAGAAGAAAATATTCAAAAGAGGTGCAGTTAAAGAGCTGATAATAACCATACATGTAAAGTTAGCATCCAACAGCTGTTTATTAGCTACGACCGCTAGCTAGTTTACCTGTAAACATTAGCATTGCTAGCGTTGATTATCTTCTGGAGCTAGCCGTTAGCTACAGGTCAACAACTTACACACTGGTTGGAGAAGTTAGGTCGAAATGATGAAAAACAACATGACGTTTGATCTGCTAAATGAGTGAAGTAGTGATGCAGTCGTCAACCACAACAAAGTTTGACTCACTCACCGAGACATCACCTCACGACGACGTTGACCGCATCCCAGAGAGAGTCGGTGCCCCTTGTGAAAATCCCCCAGGGATCCTGACAGTTGTGGGGAAAGTAGCCGAAATATCACTTTATATCATTAATAAAATGGTAATCGTTTAGGCGATTTGTTGTGATGTTGTATTTAATTCGTTTCGGGTTCTGTTCTTTCTTTTAAATTGTCCGGCGCTGTAGCCAACACTCTTCAGAATGCGGAGCTTTTACTTTGAAGGCTGGTTCGTCTCAACTTCCTATCTGGTAAAACGCCGTAAAAAACGCGCGTTTTACTTGTTTAAAACGGGCGTTTTTTACGGCGTTCTACAGGCTCCGTCAAGAGCGGCGTAAAAAACGCGCGTTTTATGTGTACAAACGGGCGTTTTTTACGGCGTCTTGAGGTTCAGACGCGTTGGATTAGTGGCGAATTGTGACTCCTTTGGCTTTCCATAGCAGCGTGCTACCTGGTGCTACCTGAGCGCGTGCAGCAGCGTGCTACCTGAGCGCGTGCAGCAGCGCGTGCAGCAGCAGCGCTAGCCTCACCTGTGCGGTAGTGGGCGGAGCTCAGGTGTCTCTCCATGCAGGCCGGGGCGTTTGGCGGGATGTTCCACCGCTTCTCTTTCACCATGTTGGTGTCCACCGAGCTTTTCATCCAGACTCAACTGATCCCAACCGAACCGGTCTGATCCGGACTAACCGACCTGATCCGCTGCTGCAGACTGGTCACCTGGTTGCCTGGTAACCGTTACCTGGTAACTAACTCTTACCTGTAGTCTCTGTTCCCGCTGAAACAGTTAAAACTCAGCGTGTGTTTGTGTGTGTGTGATGTTACTGACGATGAATGAACCAAACACATGGACCGACCGACACACACTTCCGGTTCCGGGTCTCCGTCTTCTTCTGCTGCTCGTCACCATGACGTCAACCCGCCGCCGCCGCAGCAGCAGCGCCTCCTGCTGGCCGGAGGGCGGAGCTACACACTAGGCCTACTACACACCAACTACACACTGATCAGTACAAATACAACACGATACAATACAGAGGAAAAATAAAATATAATAATAAAAATACAATTTATTAATTCAATTAATTAACAAAGAAAGAAAGACAATTCAATCCTTTTCCCTAATTCTTTTATCTGTTAATGAGGGATTGAAGTTGGTTTCACTGCCCCCTGCTGGACATACAACCAGTAGGACCGAGTATTATTGGATGTATTTCACTGCCCCCTGCTGGAGAGAATTAACACATAGTGTAACATCAGGATGTGTATGAGTATTATTGGATGTTTATTTCTCCTGTTCATTGTGTTTAAATGTTGCGTCACTTTTTGGTCCATAAATGACATTATAGGCTGTATTTTGTTTCCATGGTTACAGAGACAAGACTGTCAGACTGGCAGTCAGGACCAGAGACCCTCTCCTTCGTCTCCTCAGATACAAGTTCATGTTTTTCTGTCTCGCCCTCTGATATTTTGCAGCAGCTGACCCTCGTTATCTCCTTATCTTATTATTTCATTGTCCATCATCTTTGTCCCTTCGTTAGTCCAGCAGCTGCAACAGGAAAGAGAAAAACAACAGTGTGTTCAGGCTCTGACCTGGAGGCTGTTGAGCTGAAACTGCTCATATTTACAGATAAAAGAATAATAATAAATATGACCAGATGTGAAATGTAAAAACAAGAGGTGTAGCTACTGTTTGTGTTGCTGTTTGCAGCATGTGTCCCTCATGGGAGACATTGACTTTGACTTTTGTTGTAACATTTTGCATGTTGTTCTGACAGACTGACCTTCCAGCTAACGACTCACAACATCTCACAATAAACCTGATCTAAGTCTGAAGTTGAACAAAGCAGGCAGAGCAGTGTGTGTCTGTCACAGTGTGTGTCTGCCACAGTGTGTGTCTGTCACAGTGTGTGTCTGTCACAGTGTGTGTCTGTCACAGTGTGTGTCTGCCACAGGCTGCTGTGGGTTCATACACAGTGGAGCAGATGATTCAGGAGTTGTTCCTGATGACAAACTGGACGTGTTTCAGCTGTAAACCATGTTACTGTCCTCATGACCCAGAGTCTGGACCTGGACCTGGACCTGGACACAGACTGAGCTGGATGTTGAGCTGCAGACACCGACAGACTGACTTCAGCAGCTGCAACATCGGGTTGGTGCTGCAGGACGTGGGTCGGTGCTGCAGGACGTGGGTCGGTGCTGCAGGACGTGGGTCGGAGCTGCAGGACGTGGGTCGGAGCTGCAGGACGTGGGTCGGTGCTGCAGGACGTGGGTCGGTGCTGCAGGACGTGGGTCGGTGCTGCAGGACGTGGGTCGGTGCTGCAGGACGTGGGTCGGTGCTGCAGGACGTGGGTCGGTGCTGCAGGACGTGGGTCGGAGCTGCAGGGAGCCGGGCTGGTGCTGCAGGACGTGGGTCGGTGCTGCAGGACGTGGGTCGGTGCTGCAGGACGAGGGTCGGTGCTGCAGGACGTGGGTCGGTGCTGCAGGACGTGGGTCGGTGCTGCAGGACGTGGGTCGGTGCTGCAGGACGTGGGTCGGTGCTGCAGGGAGCCGGGCTGGTGCTGCAGGACGTGGGTCGGTGCTGCAGGACGGTGCTGCAGGACGTGGGTCGGTGCTGCAGGACGTGGGTCGGAGCTGCAGGACGTGGGTCGGTGCTGCAGGACGTGGGTCGGTGCTGCAGGACGTGGGTCGGTGCTGCAGGGAGCCGGGCTGGTGCTGCAGGACGTGGGTCGGTGCTGCAGGACGTGGGTCGGAGCTGCAGGACGTGGGTCGGTGCTGCAGGACGTGGGTCGGTGCTGCAGGACGTGGGTCGGAGCTGCAGGACGTGGGTCGGTGCTGCAGGACGTGGGTCGGAGCTGCAGGACGTGGGTCGGTGCTGCAGGACGTGGGTCGGTGCTGCAGGACGTGGGTCGGTGCTGCAGGGAGCCGGGCTGGTGCTGCAGGACGTGGGTCGGTGCTGCAGGACGTGAGGCGGTGACAGAGATGGATGAAGGAGCTGCAGGACGTGGGTCGGTGCTGCAGGATGTGGGTCGGTGCTGCAGGACGTGGGTCGGTGCTGCAGGACGTGGGTCGGTGCTGCAGGACGTGGGTCGGAGCTGCAGGACGTGGGTCGGTGCTGCAGGACGTGGGTCGGTGCTGCAGGACGTGGGTCGGTGCTGAGGCGGTGACAGAGATGGATGAAGGAGCTGCAGGTCAGGAAGCTGCTTCTCTTTTGTTCTGATGGATCCTGGAGCTTTTTAATGGCGAGAGAAATAAAACGTGTCAAGTAGAACTCAACTAACCGGAAGTCGCTGTTGACTCACTGACGACGTGACTTTATTTAGTCCCTGCGTCGGATGTTCATTCAGTCAGTGTTAACATCATCATTAATAAACAGACTGATTATTAGTGACATTCTGAGACCACGGAGAAAAGGATTAAAGAGTTAGAGAAGAGGTAAACACACGCAGAGCTACGTGTCTCCTCTGACGCTGCTGCAGCTGGATACGGCAACGCGGCCGCCATCTTGGTGCGGGGTCAGCCGTGTCTGACTGACTGCATCAGCATTAAAATCACTGAAAACTCACTGAATATTCAAGCGGTTATCGAGCCGTTTATTGGTTTATTATAAATGTCAGACATACACGATGATACAACAACAACAACAACAACAACAACAACAACAACAACAACAACAACAACAAATGAAAAAATTTAATAATTTTATGTATATATTAAACTTACATGTACACACTCAGACACACACCCACATGCATAAATACACTGAAACGTGTTCTCCAGGGTCAGACTGCTGGTCTGTGTCCATGGTAACCACCATGGTAACCACAGAGGACCGGACCAACATGGCGGCCGTGTGCACGTGCGCTGCAGCAGAAGGCGGCGTCTGAGACACGAGGGCTCTTATTTTGAAGGCGAGCAGGCGGAAGTTGACGTCACAGCCCCGCTAACTTCACAGGTTTGTTTCTGTGTGAAAAATCGATAAGTGATTGGTTTCGGTTGATGGTCCAGATCGAGCGGCGGAAGCAGCGAAGCACCGAGCAGCAGCAGGTAAGCAGGCCGCCGAGGAGCCGCCTCAGCCCGGACTCCCTGCCCCGGAGCAGCCGCTGAGCTCCGGCTGCCTCCGCTCCGTGGAGCCGCCGGTACCGAGCTCTTTGTCCCGGTGACTGATGCTCAGGGCTCCGGTAACGGAGGCTAGCGGCACCGGGGGCTAACCCGACCGTTAACGGAGCTAACCGTTACGTTAACCGTTAACGGAGCTGACGTCACCGAGCCGTGACACACAGGGACCGGACCGGACCGGACCGGACCTCCGCTCGGTGACGTCAGACCGAGCTGCTCCGGTGTCGGTACCGTCCGTAGGTAGAGAGCTGACGTCACACAGGTGATAATTAACGGTCGGTACTGGGAGGAGTCTGGTGTCGTGACGTCATGTGTATCAATAAAGGTTTGATCGATAGTTGATCAGGTTGATTGATCTCAGGTGAGATGATGATGATGATGATGATGATGTTATGGGATGTAGCTACTGGGAATGGCCACGTTGCCATGGTTACCTGAGCCATCACAGTAAAGTCTCTGCTTCCTGTTTATTTGTATTGATCAGTTCGAATCCATATTGACACCTGTAGCCCGGGGTTGACGTCACGTGACCGTCTGACAGACAGGTTTCTGTTGGTTTGGTCTGAAGCAGCTGGAAGGTGATTGGTCGACGTAGATGACGTCAGCAGGTGGAGGAGATCAGGTGTCCAGGTCGGTCTTCTCTAGGAGGGAACGGTCCAACAGGGTTATGACGTCATCCCTTCCATCAGCTGTTACATATCTTAAAGGGAAAGTCTGTAAATATTCTCTTTCATCCAGGTCGTCGTTCTCCCTGGAAACAAGACGTTCCACGTCTCGTCCCAGACGCCTCATCGGTTCACGCCGCGTCGGTCTGACTCCACATCTTAAAGGGATAGTTCAACCCTAACCCTCATCGGTTCACGCCGCGTCGGTCTGACTCCACATCTTAAAGGGATAGTTCAACCCTAACCCTCATCGGTTCACGCCGCGTCGGTCTGACCCGACATCTTAAAGGGATAGTTCAACCCTAACCCCACAGCCCGAGGAGAAGGTTCTTTACTTTGGTTGAATGTGAACGTTTTGGTAGTTTTGTGTATTTGACAGTGTTGGGAAAGTTCACTTTACATGAACGAGTTCAAAGTTCAGTTCACAACCTTTAAAACGACGGTTCATCGATCACCATGTGATGTCGTTAAAAAGAGTTCATCTTCGGGGGCGGTGCGTGGCGCAGTGGTTAAGGCAGCCGCCCCATGTATATGCAGACGCAGGCGTCCCCGGTTCGCGTCCCGCATCGGGCAGACCTTTCCTGCATGTCATTCCCCTCTCTCTGCCTCCCCCTTTCCTGTCTATCTCTACTGATCTGTCAAATAAAGGCATAAAACGCCAAAAAAATATACTTTAAAAAAAAAAAAAAAAAAAGAGTTCATCTTCGTACCCGGTTCTGGATCCTGATCCGACCAGGGTTCACGTTGGCGGCTGCTGCTGCCTCATCGGTGCTTTCTCCTGCTACATATTATGGGCTGTTTTCGGTGTGTTTTATCCATGTTTCTATGGAAATCCGACACGTTTGAACGAAGTCGTACTGTGAGACGGCGCCGTTCACAAGAACGTTCATGGAGTAGAAACACAGAGTTCAGTTCACGTTCAGCAGATGTGTGTGTGTCTGTCTCTGTGTGTGTGTGTGTCTGTCTCTGTGTGTGTGTGTGTGTGTGTGTCTGTGTGTGTGTGTGTGTGTGTGTGTCTGTGTGTGTGTTGTGACCTAACCCGGTCTGTCTCTGTGTGTGTGTGTGTGTGTGTTGTGACCTAACCCGGTCTGTCCCCCCCCTCCCCCCCCAGGGCTTCGCCATGGCCTTGAAACGGAGACGGGCGACGTCCCCTTCTAGCAGTGTGAGTGGAGGAGATTTTGACGATAGCCAAACTTCATCGTCATTAGTGTCTTCTTCCATTGGGAGAAAGAGGAGAAGGACCTCAAACATCCCGACTGTGGATCCTGTAATTCTACACATTTCATTCAGTTCCTGTCTGTTTATCCTGATATTCCATGATATTCCCTGTAGCAGCTGTTGCAGCAGTTGTCTGTTTCAGCGTCCTGTCCTCTACCTTGCAGATCGCCGTGTGTCACGAGCTCTACAACACGGTGCGAGACTACAAGGACGAGCAGGGCCGGATGCTGTGTGAGCTGTTCATCCGAGCTCCCAAACGCAGGTGGGCGGAGCTTATTATTACTGCAGCGTCAGCTCGTTACCTTATTGTCTAGTTGTATAGACGGTCCAGACTGTGTTGTGTTGCGCTGCAGGAACCAGCCAGACTACTACCACGTGGTGTCTCAGCCCATCGACATGATGAAGATCCAGCAGAAGTTAAAGATGGAGGAGTACGACGACGTGGAGACGCTGACCAGCGACTTCCAGCTGCTCTTCAACAACGCAAAGACCTACTACAAGGTAACGCAGTGGACGGAGGTGGTGTTGGTGTGTGTGTGGTTCAGACTGACTGTCTGTGTGTGTGTGTGTCTGTGTGTGTCTGTGTGTGTGTGTGTGTGTGCAGTCGGACAGTCCTGAGTACAGAGCAGCCTGCAAACTGTGGGACCTGTACCTGCGCACCAAGAACGAGTTCATCCAGCGAGGAGAGTACGACGACGAGGACGACGACGGCTACGAAGCTCAGGAAAACCCCGGAGGCTCCACGGAGGACGAGGTGAGGCGACCAATCAGCTTCCAGCGTCCAGATGTGGCTCCACATCAACATCTGTTTGTGTTCCGCCTGTAGCGCAGACGGATCAATCAGCAGTTCTTTATCAAAGCTTCACGTCGTCATAATAATCCTGATTGTAAACTCTGGAACGTTTTAACGCCACAGACCTCGACACAAATACCAGAAGAACATAAATATTTGTTCTGAGACTGAATAACATTACTTTCTTAATCAATCTAGTTCAAATTAGGGCCAATGGCCTGAAGTTCTGGATAAAAATGGGTAAAATTTGTCAAAAAAAGTTACAAAAAATTCTTGAAAAATCATAAAATTAAAAGAAAAAGTTACAAAAATGTCTAGAAAAAAGTGGTAAAATTACTTTTAAAAGTTTTTTAAAA
>CM064896.1:225000-255000 GCA_030347415.2 Decapterus maruadsi
GCATCATCATCATCATCAGCAGCATCATCATCATCAGCAGCAGCATGAGGGACTCACCAGCCGTCTCTACTTCTCTGCCTGTTTCTTTCAGCAATACCCAGATTACTACGCCATCATCAAGGAGCCCATCGACCTGAAGCTCATCGCTCAGAAGATCCAGGTCTGCTGCTCCTGTCCCTGCTCCTGTCCTGTCATCGTGATGCCTCACTTTCCATTTCCTCCTGTTGTTTGTTAAACACATTAAACACATGTGTGTGATGTTGTAGTTGGGCCACTACAGGAGCGTCAGCGCCATGGCCAAAGACATCGACCTGCTGGTGAAGAACGCCAAGACCTACAACGAGCCGGGGTCTCAGGTGTTTAAGGTGAACGAGCCAGCACACACACACGCACGCACGCACGCACGCACGCACGCACGCACGCACGCACGCACACACACACACACACACACACACACACACACACACACACACACACACACACACACACACACACACACACACACACACACACACACACACAGTGACTCCTGTGTTTTTCCAGGATGCAAACACCATAAAGAAGATGTTTTCACAGAAGAAGTCGGAGATGGAGCACGGAGAGCCGATCAAATCCAGCATCCGCATCAGGTACACACAGGGTCACACTGACGTTACGGCCAGCGTAACCACGGGTAACCACGGGTAACCACGGGTAACGCTGGCCCTAGCTCTAGTAAATGAAGCTGGAGGGAAGCGTTGTGTTTAACGGTCTGGTCTGGTCTGGTCCGGTTTGTCTGTCAGGAACAGGCGCTCGGCTCAGGGAGACCGGCTCTCAGCCATCACCATGGCGCTGCAGTACGAGAGCGACGATGAAGGAATCCTCTCTGGTATGACCTCGCTCTGACATCACGCTGTGACATCACGCTGTGACATCACAGCCTTCCTCATCTAAACTGGACCAACAGATGAAAAACTAGTTTCTTTCAGTTCAGTTCTCGACTCCTCGAAGCCAAAGTCAAACTCAGGGTTGATTTTCAGACGTTATTGATTGTTTTTTATATTTTAAATGCACCAGCGCCACCTGGTGGTCTATGTGACGAGGTCTTCAGACCAGCTTCTCTCAGATCATCCAAGGTCCAGATGCACAAACCCAGTTGAGTCTCAGGCTCTGGAACAAACTCCCCTCGTTTATAAACATCCAACAGCTTAATTCACTGGTTCCTCTTTGATCCGGTTGAATCTGAGTGAGTTGTGTTTGTGCAGAACTGGAGCTGAATGTGTGTTTGTGTGACTCTGTCTGATCCTCTGCAGCACTTGGGTGGTTTTTTTAAAGGTGCTATACAAATAAAAGTGAGTCTGGTGTTTGTCTCAGGGTCGGTTCACTACGACGAGGGCGAGTCGGAGGCGGAGAGCATGACGTCCAACATGGACATGAGCAACCCCATCTTCCAGCTGTACGAGGCGGTGCGCGGCGCCAGGAACAGCCAGGGGCAGCTCATCTCCGAGCCCTTCCTGCAGCTGCCCTCCAGGAAGGACTACCCCGACTACTTCCACCAGATCAGCCAGCCCACCTGCCTCCACCTCATCAAGTAGGTGACACGGCCTGCAGCCGCCGCCGCCGCCGCCGCCGCCGCCGCCGCCGCCTCATTCACACGTTTCATATGTTTTTACCCTGAAGGGTCAGAAAGTCGTCTATTATAAACTCGCCTATTATAAAAGTCCAGTTAATATGTTTGTAAATTAGCTAATAAGAGAACTATGAAGTGAACGTTTATGATTGACAGACATGGACAGAATAGTTAACTTGGTACCGTTCTGTTATAGAGAGAAAAACACACAACTGTCACTGAAACGACTTGAAACTGACAAAAGCAATAATAATAAAAATCACATGTTGCTTTTGAGTTGGGGTTCAACATATTTATTTTAAAAACAAACTAATGAAACTGGTCTGTAGACTTCACTGATTCTTAACTTCATATTTAGTTGCTCAACCTTAACTCTCAGTGAGACTCCAGCAGTTGTCTTGGAGCAAATGGTGTGAATTTCTGGGGAAATTTCTGAGAAATCTCTGGATTTCTGAAAAAAGGGTAAAAATTTCTCAAAAAAGGTAACAAAATTCTAGAAAAAAATGGTGAGATTTCTCAAAAAAGTAAAAAAAAAAAAAATCTAAAAAAAGGTAACAAAATTCTAGAAAAAAATGTGAGATTTCTCAAAAAAGTAAAAAAAAAAAATTCTAAAAAAAGGTAACAAAATTCTAGAAAAAAATGTGAGATTTCTCAAAAAAGTAAAAAAAAACAAATTCTAAAAAAAGGTAACAAAATTCTAGAAAAAAATGTGAGATTTCTCAAAAAAGTTAAAAAAAAAAATTCTAGAAAAAGGTAACAAAATTCTAGAAAAAATGGTGAGATTTCTCAAAAAAGTAAAAAAAAATTCTAAAAAAAGGTAACAAAATTCTAGAAAAAATGGTGAGATTTCTCAAAAAAGTAAAAAAAAACAAATTCTAAAAAAAGGTAACAAAATTCTAGAAAAAATGGTGAGATTTCTCAAAAAAGTAAAAAAGAAAAAATTCTAAAAAAAAAGGTAACAAAATTCTAGAAAAAAAATGGTGAGATTTCTCAAAAAAGTAAAAAAAAAATCTAAAAAAAGGTAACAAAATTCTAGAAAAAAAATGGTGAGATTTCTCAAAAAAGTAAAAAAAAAAATCTAAAAAAAGGTAACAAAATTCTAGAAAAAAATGGTGAGATTTCTCAAAAAAGTAAATACAAATAAAAAAGTTAACAAAATTCTAGAAAAAATGGTGAGATTTCTCAAAAAAGTAAAAAAAAACAAATTCTAAAAAAAGGTAAAATTCTAGAAAAAAATTGTGAGATTTCTCAAAAAAGTAAATAAAAATAAAAAAGTTAACAAAATTCTAGAAAAAAGGTGAGATTTCTCAAAAAAGTAAATAAAAATAAAAAAGTTAACAAAATTCTAGAAAAAAAAAGTGAGATTTCTCAAAAAAGTAAAAAAAAAAAATTCTAAAAAAAGTTAAAATTCTAGAAAAAAAAGTGGTAAAATTTCAAAAAATAAAAAGTTACAAACATTTCTAGAAAAAATGGTAAAATGAAAAAAAAAATTCTAGCAAAAAGTCGTAAAATTTCTTAACAAAAACAAAAAAAAATTCCAAGAAATCTCTGGAAAAAAATGTAAAATGAAAAAAAAAAATTACAATTTTTTTTAGAAAAAAGTGGTAAAATTGCAAAAAATAAAAAGTTACAAAAATTTCTAGAAAAAAGTGTAAAAAAACAAAACCAAAAACGGCTGGAGCTGTGTCAGCTGTGGAGGTTGTTGGTTCCTCCTCCAGATGTTCAACAGGATGTGGATCAGGACTCAGAGAAGGAAGACGCTTCTCAACGGTGTTGGTGTTTTAGCTGCAGTCTCACTCAGAGTCACAGAACCACCTGACTCAAAGGCTGCAGCAAGGCTCCACTTTCATTAGCTTGTTTTAAACAACTCAAAGCAACGTCTGATTTTCATTATTTATTATTTATATGTTTATTCTAAGTGGTTTCAGAGCCAGCTGAGTGTTTCTCTCTCTAACAGCAGCTCTTCTCCAGGTCGTTATGAGACAACACATCTACGCTGCGGCGTCGCAGCAGAACCTGTTGATGTTTTCAGCTTTTTATTTTCCACTCCTGCGGCGTCAGCGTCGTCGTAGTCGTCACACGTTCCCAGTCCACCGCCGTGTTTCTGAGCCCGTCCTTCTCTCCACAGGAACAAGATGAAGAGCAACGAGTACGAGAGCGTGGAGCACGTCGACGCCGACCTGACGCTGATGCTGGAGAACGCCAAACGCTACAACGTCCCTCACTCCTCCATCTACAAACGAGCTCTGAAGCTGCAGCACATCCAGCAGGTCAGAGCCGGCGCCGCCTCCGCCCGGGTCGACTCGGAGCCGGCGCCGCCTCCGCCCGGGTCGACTCGGAGCCGGTTTCATGTGCCTGGTGGTCAACGACCAGCTGAGGTGTTTAACCCCTTACTTTCTGTCGTCTAGATGAAGAAGAAGGAGCTGCTGCAGAGAGACGACGACGACGGAGACAGCATGCTCTCCTCCGCCACGTCCGACACCAGCAGCACCAAGAGGAAAAGGTGCAGTCTGTCTCTTTTTACTCTGCTCAGCCGTGTCGTTGTGTAGATGGTGTGTGAGTGTCGTGTTGTTGTGTCCAGTCACAAGAAGAACACGAAGAAGAACAGGATGAAGGCGCTGCTGGGCGCCGTCACCGAGGCGAGGGAGGCGGCGACCGGCCGGCGGCTCTGCGACCTGTTCATGGTGAAGCCGTCGAAGAAGGACTACCCCGACTACTACAAGGTGATCCTGGAGCCCATGGACCTGCGCACCGTCGAGCACAACATCCGCTCCGACAAGTACATGACCGAGGACGCCATGGTGGAGGACATGAAGCTCATGTTCCGCAACGCTCGCCACTACAACGAGGAAGGCTCCCAGGTAACGCCGCCACGCCCCGATGATGGAGAACCGAGCTGAGGACAGAGTTGTCTCTTCATTATCTTCAGCAGCAGCAGCGTCAGTCTGCAGTCGGTCTGCAGTCAGTCTGCAGTCAGTCTGCTGTCAGTCTACAGTCAGTCTGCAGTCAGTCTACAGTCAGTCTGCTGTCAGTCTGCAGTCAGTCTGCAGTCGGTCTGCTGTCAGTCTGCTGTCAGTCTGCAGTCGGTCTGCAGTCAGTCTGCAGTCAGTCTGCAGTCGGTCTGCAGTCGGTCTGCAGTCAGTCTGCAGTCAGTCTGCAGTCAGTCTGCAGTCGGTCTGCAGTCAGTCTGCAGTCAGTCTGCAGTCAGTCTGCAGTCAGTCTGCAGTCAGTCTGCAGTCAGTCTACAGTCAGTCTGCTGTCAGTCTGCTGTCGGTCTGCAGTCAGTCTGCAGTCGGTCTGCAGTCGGTCTGCTGTCGGTCTGCTGTCGGTCTGCAGTCAGTCTGCTGTCGGTCTGCTGTCGGTCTGCTGTCGGTCTGCAGCAGTCTGCAGTCAGTCTGCTGTCGGTCTGCTGTCAGTCTGCTGTCGGTCTGCAGTCGGTCTGCAGTCGGTCTGCAGTCAGTCTGCTGTCAGTCTACAGTCGGTCTACAGTCAGTCTGCAGTCAGTCTGCTGTCAGTCTGCAGTCAGTCTGCAGTCAGTCTGCTGTCAGTCTACAGTCGGTCTACAGTCAGTCTACAGTCGGTCTGCAGTCGGTCTACAGTCAGTCTGCAGTCAGTCTGCAGTCAGTCTGCAGTCAGTCTGCAGTCAGTCTGCAGTCAGTCTGCAGTCAGTCTGCTGTCAGTCTGCTGTCAGTCTGCAGTCGGTCTGCAGTCAGTCTGCTGTCGGTCTGCAGTCAGTCTGCAGTCAGTCTGCTGTCGGTCTGCAGCAGTCAGTCTGCAGCAGTCAGTCTGCAGTCAGTCTGCAGTCAGTCTGCTGTCGGTCTACAGTCAGTCTGCAGTCAGTCTGCAGTCAGTCTGTCTGCAGCAGTCTGCAGTCGGTCTACAGTCAGTCTGCAGTCAGTCTACAGTCTGTCTGCAGCAGTCAGTCTGCAGCAGTCAGTCTACAGTCAGTCTGCTGTCTGTCTGCAGTCAGTCTGCAGTCAGTCTGCGGGCTCTAAACGCTCTCCTGTGGTTCTGTGGTCAGGTTTACAACGACGCCGACATCCTGGAGAAGATCATGAAGGACCGCCGCAGAGACCTGGGACCGGCCACCGACGACGACGACATGATGTCACCCAAGCTCAAGATAAGTACGGGACCTTCTTTCTTTCTGTCTTTAATGAGGATCTCCATTTGCCTGGTGCATCAGCTCTTCTTTCATTCTGTACTTCAGTTCCTTAAATGATGTGATATAATACACAAAAACTCCCATTAGTAAAGACACATTTTTACATTTCTTTTTTAATTATTGTTTGACTTTTTTCTTTCTTTTTTAATTTTACCACTTTTCTTGGAAAAATTTTTTTTTTGAGAAATGTTGCCACATTTTTTTTAATTCTTGAGTAATTTTACAAGTTTCTTCTCAATTAAAACAAACAAACTTTTACTATTTAATATATACCAGGGGTTTTCAAAGTGTGAGAGAGTGAGCCCTCCTTAATGAAAAATCAACAGTTGTGCACCCCCCCCCCCCAAAAAAAAAAAAAAAAAGATAATTAAACATAGCCTATTTATTATCAGTTACTATGACCAAAAATATTTGATTCATTAAACATAAATCTTTTTGTAGGATTTATTTGATTTATCCTATTTCTCACCATGACAACATAAAGCACTGACGAATAAGCCTAAAAATTGATTTAGAACTCTGTAACACACTCATCAAAAGCAACGACATGCTCTCCCTGTGTGTTCATCTGGGAAGCAGAGAGTCTGAAGTTGAAGTTTATATTGTAGATGTAGCGTACAGGTGACACTGTGACAGCTCCACTGTACGTCTTGTCCACATCAGCTGTTCGGCTATAAGAAAACTCCGCCACGAAAGCTTTTTTTAGTTTTTTTAGAACACATTTTGCTCGGGGACACGCGGTTCTGATCCATGTATTTATCTGAGCTTGGTCACTGTTTGACTTTTTTGCTTTCTTTCATATGAAGTTATTACCTGACTTTTCAAGTTGCAGCACCTGACGCTTTTCTTCTTAACCAGAATAGTTCACAGCCACATTTTTGCTACATTCAGTCGAGGGCTGAATTTCTCCCTGCAACACAGTGTCTCTGGTCACTCGCTATATTTTTCACTTTTCGCCAGATGGTTGCATTGGGGCACCGTTTGACTTTTTTGCAATTCTGACCACTTTTATGATGCGGCGGGAGTTTTGCTCCAGGATGCTTGAGCATAATTTTTTAGCCTGTTTTACAAGATCGTGTTTTATCATATTACAGTTTAATCGCTAACTATATTTTGCAAAAACATTAATCATTTAGCCCTATGTGCAAGTGACATGTAATTCATGTTTTGTTTTAATGTTTTCCGTTTTTAAACTTTTTTTGGAGAAATGTCGTACTCCCCTCAAACTCTCTGGCGCCCCCCAAGGGAGGCGCGCCTCACACTTTGAAAACCCCTGATATATACTATTTTTACTTTTACCACTTTTTTTTATTATCATTGTTTGCCTTTTTATTTTATTTTAAATTTTACCACTTTTCCTTGAATTTTTTTTACCAGTTTCTTCTAACATTTTTTAAACTTTTTTTTTTTTTTTTTTACCACTTTTTCTAAGAAATTTTACCAGAAAACTCTCTTTTTAATTGAAACTTTTTTACTGACTCGGTGTTGCTCCGTGTCGACAGGGAAGAACAGCCTGACGCTGAAGAAGTCCAAGTACCTGACGCCGCTGCAGCAGAAGCTCAACGAGCTCTACGAGGCGGTGAAGAACTTCACGGACAAGCGCGGCCGGCGCCTCAGCACCATCTTCCTGCGGCTGCCGTCGCGCGCCGAGCTGCCCGACTACTACGTGGCCATCAAGAAGCCGGTGGACATGGAGAAGATCAAGAGCCACATGCTGTCCAACAAGTACCAGGACGTGGACGCGCTGGTGGAGGACCTGGTGCTCATGTTCAACAACGCCTGCACCTACAACGAGCCCGAGTCGCTCATCTACCGCGACGCGCTGGTGCTGCACCGCGTGCTGCTGGAGACGCGCCGCGACCTGGAGGGCGGCGAGGACGCGCACGTGCCCGACGTCGCCCGCCTCATCCAGGAGCTCGTCCGCAGCCTCTTCGTCTCCGTGCTCGGTCACCAGGACGACGAGGGCCGCTGCTACAGCGACTCGCTGGCCGAGATCCCCGCCCTCGACCCCGCCAACCCCGACAAGCCGCGGCTCGACTTCGAGATCGTCAGGAGCAACGTGGACCGCGGCCGCTACAAGAGGCTGGACGTGTTCCAGGACCACATGTTCGAAGTCCTGGAGAAGGCCCGGAGGCTCAACAGGTGAGGCGCCGCCGCACGCTGCACGCTGCACGCCGCACGCCGCACGCTGCATGCCGCACGCTGCACGCCGCACGCCGCATGCTGCATGCTGCATGCTGCACGCCGCACGCCGCACGCTGCATGCTGTACGCCGCACGCTGCACGCCGTCAGATCAATATGGTACCTGATCGGTCCGCACGCTAGTGATGCGCGGGCCGGAGTTTTTTCCAACCCGCGGGTCCCGCATCTATGAAGTACTTCAACCCGCCCCAGCCCGCCCCGCACCACCGCATCTATTTTCACAACCCGCCCCGCCCCGCCCCGCCGCTATTAAACGTCAGACAGCGAACTTTTTACTTTGAAGGTGCAGACAGAGGCGCTGTGTTGCCGGCAGCTTGTCAGTGTGGAGCTCGTGAGGAGTGGGAGAGAAGTGCAGCGTGCAGCAGCAGCAGCAGCAGCAGCAGCAGCAGCAGCTGCCGAGGCCGCCGCCACCACCGCCGCCGCCTCTGCCTCTCTCTCTCTCCCTGGTCCCTGCTCGCAACCCCGCTCTGCTGATGCGTCCAGCCACCGTTGATGTATTTTCCTGGCTTTCCCGTCAGATTTGATAACACACTCTGAAATCAGTTGTGGTTTGACCAGCCGACACTGGGATGCATCACGTTACTATCATGTTACTATCATGTTACTATCATGTTACTATCATGTTACTGAGCCACACGGTGAAACATCGCAGCAGCAGAGACTTGATGAGACGACCAGTATTGTCATTATTGTTGTATTAACTGCTCACTAGCTGCATGAGTAGCGGCGGCCGACGGCGGCCGACGGCTGCTCCCAGTTGTTCCCGACGGTCCGGTCTGAACGCTTCATCGCTCGAGTTGAAATAATTGAACTTTTGAGGCGAATTCGCCCCACGACAGCCAATCACCGTTGAGATCCTCACCGACGGGCTCCGTCCAGGACGGACAATAAAAGTTATCTGGATTAGTTTTTATTCAGATCCCCATCAGCTGCAGCAAAGCCACAGCTCTTCAGTGTTGTTTTTCCGGTGCTGTTACAAACGTTTCTGGTTTGTATGTTCGGACGTGTAGCCTTTATGTAGCACATTAAAAAAAAACAAAAAAATTGAATAGTCTTTGAGTGGTGGTTTAGTTGGGCTTTTACCTGTTTAATAGCCTACTGAAAACATCAGTGACACCAAAATCAAACTTTGAGCTGTTTTCTTAAAGTAGTCTATGTTTCTCACTTCTGAATTAATGGAGAAGAAGGAGTTACCTGCTCAGGCTTATCTGGATCTATCTTATCCATTGATTCAATATTTGGACCAGATGTGAATCTGTCTCTAGACTAGAGCATGTATTATGTAGATGCTCAGCATTGTGTGGATCTCTAGAAATGAGGGTTTGCTTGTCTCCCTTCCCCACTGAATTTCGCCTGTTTAATCTAGAATATTTTGTTGGTGACTACAAAAGTTGTTTGTGTGGTACATTATGTGCCGCATGAACTATAAAATTTAGTTTATCATCATCTACAGACGGTAGACATTTCATTGAACAAGCAAGGACTAAGACAGCTAACTCAAGGACAGCATGTACCACGTGGGCGACTACGTGTAAAATGTGAGCCGGCCGTTATTGTATAATTCGCTGGACAGCCGCACATCATCTACGCTCAACCAGCGGGGGCTGTGGCAGGACGACACCGGTCAGTTCCTCAGCACTGACACAACATCACTGACACAACATCTGGTTTAGACAGGACGACACCGGTCAGTTCCTCAGCACAGACACAACATCTGGTTTAGACAGGACGACACCGGTCAGTTCCTCAGCACAGACACAACATCTGGTTTAGACAGGACGACACCGGTCAGTTCCTCAGCACAGACACAGGACACAGACACAACATCTGGTTTAGACAGGAGCCCCGACACCCCGTCAGCCAATCACTCGGTCAGCACACACAGTGACACAGGTTTCCGCTGCAGTCAAAGACCTGCCAACTGTTCCTGTCCCATCTCCAGGCCCTAGGGCTGTAACAGTAGTGTTTATTCCAGCCATGGTCGACGAGAGAATGAAATCTAAAAGTTGTTGTTGTTGTTGTTGTTGTTGTTGTTGTTTCCTGTTTCCTGTGTGGATGCAGGGGAGAAGTGGCTGCTCTAACTCAGTTGTTGTTGTTGTTGTTGTTGTTGTTGTTGTTGTTTCCTGTGTGCATGCAGGGGAGAAGTGGCTGCTCTAACTCAGTTGTTGTTGTTGTTGCAGGGGAGAAGTGGCTGCTCTAACTCAGTTGTTGTTGTTTCCTGCAGGCGAGAAGTGGCTGTACGGCTGCTGGTTCTACAGACCCAACGAAACCTTCCATCTCGCCACCAGGAAGTTCTTGGAGAAGGAAGTTTTTAAAAGCGACTATTACAACAAAGCTCCCGTCAGCAAGATCCTGGGAAAATGTGTCGTCATGTTTGTGAAGGTAACGGCTTCATTTTCCTTCCTGTGCTCACATATAAACAACAACAACAACAACAACAACCAGTGGTGTAGGAGAAGAAGGAGAAGCTGCCCAAGGAGTTGGAGGAGGACAAGATCAAGAGGGACAACAACAACAACAACAACAACCAGTGGTGTAGTCTGTGATACTCACATATAAACAACAACATCTATAAAGCATCATGGCTGCAGCTGACAGGGACAGCTAACGGTAGCTAAAGGACAGCATGTAACGCGGGGCGCTAAGCTCACGTGGAGCCGGCCGAGCCCAAGCTGCAGCCGCACATCATCTACATCGAGCGCCTGTGGCAGGACGACACCGGTCAGTTCCCCAGCACAGACACAACATCTGACACCGGTCAGTTCCTCAGCACAGACACAACATCACTGACACAACACCTGACACCGGTCAGTTCCCCAGCACAGACACAACATCTGGTTTAGACAGGACGACACCGGTCAGTTCCCCAGCACAGACACAACATCTGGTTTAGACAGGACGACACCGGTCAGTTCCCCAGCACAGACACAGGACACAGACACAACATCTGACACCGGTAGCTAAGCTAACATCAGGAAGCAGCTGTTAAAACCCGGCCCTACAGCTGGGAACGGCTGCTGAGGAAAACTGAGAATAGCTCAGTCAAGTTGGAACTCAGATATCCACTGGAGATGTTTTATTATGGACTGTTTATTGAGTCATCTGCTCTAACTCAGTTATTAAAGTTAAACAGTTGAAGCTTCCTGTTTCCTGGCTAATCTAGGAAAACCATGACTAATTACAACAATGTGTTGTTGTTGTTGTTGTAATTGTTTGTCCAATCATTGGTTTTATAGACTTTACAAACATTCCATTAGTCTAAACAGGAAGTTCTTGGAGAAGTGACATGAGAAAATAAAGTGAAACTCCTGGGAAAATGTCACTGTTTGTTGGAATGTTGGTTTTTTCTTCCTGGAAGTCGTTGTAAACAACAACAAGATTCGTCAACAACAACCAGTAGTCTCACTATAAATAATAAATACTATAAAGCATCATGGCTGCAGCTGAAAACAATCTAAAGCTAAATGTCAGTGGTTCTCAAAGTGGGGCTAAGCTAACGCGGTAGCTAAGGCGGCAGCTAAGCTAAGAACAGGGTTCAAGGGGGTCCACCACTTTATCTGGACATTTTACCACTTTTTCCTAGAAAACTTTTACTTTTTTTCCCCAGAAATGTTATCACTTGTTTGCATTGTGTTTACCTTGTGTTTACGTTGTGTTTACATTGTGTTTACGTTGTGTTTACATTGTGTTGTTGCAGGAATACTTTAAACTCCACCTAAGGCTTCGCGGGCGCTAAGGATGTGTTAACAGCGGCAGCTAAGCTAACAGTCGTTGTGTTTACGTTGTGTTTACATTGTGTTTACGTTATGTTTACATTGTGTTTACGTTGTGTTTACATTGTGTTTACATTGTGTTTACGTTGTGTTTACGTTGTGTTTACGTTGTGTTTACGTTGTGTTTACGTTGTGTTGTTGCAGGAATACTTTAAACTCCACCCTGAAGGCTTCCGGGCCGAGGACGTGTTCGTGTGCGAGTCGTTGTGTTTACGTTGTGTTTACATTGTGTTTACGTTGTGTTTACATTGTGTTTACATTGTGTTTACATTGTGTTTACGTTGTGTTTACATTGTGTTTACGTTGTGTTTACACTGTGTTTACGTTGTGTTTACACTGTGTTTACGTTGTGTTTACGTTATGTTTACATTGTGTTTACATTGTGTTTACGTTGTGTTTGCGTTGCAGGAATACTTCAAACTCCACCCTGAAGGCTTCCGGGCCGAGGACGTGTTCGTGTGCGAGTCGCGCTACTCGGCCAAATCCAAGTCGTTCAAGAAGATCAAGATGTGGACGATGCCGCTGAGCTCGGCGCGCTGCGTCCCCAGAGACGTCCCGCTGCCCGTCGTCCGCGTGGCGTCCATGTTCGCGCCCAAACAGGAAGAGAAGCCGCCGGAGACGACGGAGGAGAGCAAGATGTCGGACGGCATCGTGGAGAAGGTGAGGGTGTTTCTGACGAAGACTCACCATCATCATCATCATCATCATCATCATCATCATCATCACCATCATCGTGTGTGTGTGTGTGTGTGTGTGTGTGTGTGTGTGTGTGTGTGTGTGTGTGTGTGTGTGTGTGTGTGTGTGTGTGTGTGTGTGTGTGTGTGTGTGTGTGTGTGTATGTGTGTGTGTGTGTGCGCGTGCAGGAGCGCGAGGACGTGACCATGGACGTGGCGAACGGCGAGCCCGGCTGTCAGTACTACGAGCAGCTCTGCTACAACAACCTGTGGCTCAAAGTGGGCGACTGCGTCTACATCGGCTCCCACGGCCTGGTGCGCCACCGCGTGGGCAGGTACACACACACACACACACACACACAGACACACACAGACACACACAGGCTGATCTAACACGTTTCCATGAATATATTTGATCAACATCGATTAAAAGAAATAATTTGTGGATGAATTCGTTGCAGCTTGTAATGAATATTTCCAGTTCTACGCAGTTATGGAAAATATGGAAAAGTGTGGAATTTGATTTTATACATTTCCAGGTCTGGAAAAGTCTGGAAAATGGAAACCATTGTATGGAAATATATTCCCATTAATTCTGATCTAATAAAAAGTTATTTTGTTTCCACCTGTAAATGATTCAGTGACATAATGACATAGAAATTCATAATAATGAAAATTAATAAATAAAATACAATAACATCATTTAGACAATTCATCGACATGATACACATCTAATCACCACTACTAAAGTTTTTAAAATTCTTTTACTGATAAGTCTGGAAAAGTAATGTTATTATGTATGTATTAATCTGTCAAAACATCAAATGAATGTAGAATAAACACAAAGAAAGTCTTTCAATCTTTTCTCATTTAACGGCTCACGTGCAGTTTAACGCAAAGAAGCAACGAGGCTCCGTTCCCGCTTCATTCCAGTGGCTGGCGTGCAGCGGCTGGCGTGCAGCGCTTGGCGTGCAGCGCTTGGCGTGCAGCGGCTGGCGTGCAGCGGCTGGCGTGCAGCGCTTGGCGTGCAGCGGCCGGCTTGCAGCGGCTGGCGTGCATTGGTTGGCGTGCAGCGTTTGGCGTGCAGCGGCTGGCGTGCAGCGGCTGGCGTGCAGCGGCTGGCGTGCAGCGCTTGGCGTGCAGCGCCGTGTGTGATGCTGCTCATGTTTGTTTGTTTGTTTGTCCGGACCAGGATTGAGAAGATGTGGATCCGTGACGGAGCCGGATACTTCTTCGGTCCCATCTTCATCCACCCGGAGGAGACGGAGCACGAGCCGACCAAGATGTTCTACAAGAAGGAGGTGTTCCTTAGCAACCTGGAGGAGGCGTGTCCTATGACCTGCATCATCGGTACCTAACCTGCTGCTGTTGTTGTTGTTGTTGTTGCTGTTGTTGTTGTTGTTGCTGTTGTTGTTGTTGCTGTTGTTGTTGTTGTTGTTGTTGTTGTTGTTGTTGTTGTTGCTGTTGTTGTTGTTGTTGCTGTTGTTGTTGTTGTTGTTGTTGTTGTTGTTGCTGTTGTTGTTGTTGTTGTTGTTGTTGTTGTTGTTGTTGTTGTTGTTGTTGTTGTTGTTGTTGTTGTTGTTGTTGTTGTTGTTGTTGTTGTTGTTGTTGTTGTTGTTGTTGTTGTTGTTGTTGTTGTTGACAGTGTTTTGGTGTTGTTGTTGTTGTTGTTGTTGTTGTTGTTGTTGTTGTTGTTGTTGTTGTTGTTGTTGTTGTTGCTGTTGTTGTTGTTGTTGTTGTTGTTGTTGTTGTTGTTGTTGTTGCTGTTGTTGTTGTTGTTGTTGTTGTTGTTGTTGTTGTTGTTGTTGTTGTTGTTGTTGTTGTTGTTGTTGTTGTTGTTGTTGTTGTTGCTGTTGTTGTTGTTGTTGTTGTTGTTGTTGCTGTTGTTGTTGTTGTTGTTGTTGTTGACAGTGTTGTTGTTGTTGTTGTTGCTGCTGCTGCTGTTGTTGTTGTTGTTGTTGTTGTTGCTGTTGTTGTTGTTGTTGTTGTTGTTGTTGTTGTTGACAGTGTTGTTGTTGTCCTCCACAGGGAAGTGCGTGGTGTCGTCCTTTAAGGACTACCTGTCGTGCCGTCCCACCGAGGTTGCCGAGGACAACGTGCTGCTGTGCGAGAGCCGCTACATGGAGAGCGAGAAGCAGATGAAGAAGTTCAAGGGTCTGAAACGCTTCTCGCTGTCGGGGAAGGTGGTGGAGGACGAGACCTACTACTTCAGGTGAGCTACGGCCGCTACGGGCGCTACGGGCGCTACGGGCGCTACGGGCAGGAGAGCAGCTGCTGAGGTGTTGCCTTAAAGGGATAGTTCAACATTTAGTCAAACTGTCCCATCACCATAATCCCTATAGTCATAGCAGTAGGTTTGTTACCTTTAATTGTCGGTGCAAGCTATTTTTAGAACGGCGGAGCAGAGCCGTGAGCTGCTCAGAGCTACGCTACGGAGGCTCATTATGGGATTTCTTGGTTTCCCTCATCAAACTCATCAAATACACAATCCAACAACTCCACAACGCTCTGGTGGACAAGTTGTGACCTGCACATTCACCACGCTATGACATCATAACACAACGTTGTCCCTGAAGGCAACGTGCATCAGAGGTTTTCCATGAACTTCCCTCTTGTGCTGCTCGTCCTGCAGGAAGCTCATCGTGCCGCAGAAGGAGCCGTCTCCTCTGCTCGACAGGAAGATCGAGGAGCTGGAGGCCAAGTTCGCCGACATGACGGACGAGGAGCTGGAGGATCTCGGGGACGAGGACGGCGAGCTGGGCGACCAGTCGCTCCCTCAGATGCAGGCGTCCATGTCCAGCGACATGGACGTCCTGCCCTACACGCCTCCACAGGTCGGAGCCCAACGTCTCCACAGACCAACAGACCTGAGCCGAGGCTGAGAACGTGTTCTAACCGGTGTGTGTGTGTGTGTGTGTGTGTGTTGGTTTGCAGTCCACGCCCAAGTCCATGAAAGGCCTGTCGAAGAAGGAAGGCTCCAAGCGTAAGATCAACATGAGCGGCTACATCCTGTTCAGCAGCGAGATGAGAGCCGTCATCAAGGCCCAGCACCCGGACTTCTCCTTCGGAGAGCTGAGCCGCCTGGTCGGCACCGAGTGGAGGAACCTGGAGAGCAGCCGGAAGGCCGAGTACGAAGGTGAGACCGGCTCAGCAGGGTCCGGGTTAAAGGGACAGTTCAACATTTAGTCACAGCAGCAGGTTCATCACCTTTAACTATGGGTGCATGTTGTTTTGAGATGGGCGGAGCAGAGACGTGAGCTGCTCAGTGAACGGTGCAGGTCCCCTAGCTGTCCCTAAACAAACTCAACAAATACACAATCCAACAACTCCACAACGCTCTGGTGGACAAGTTGTGACCTGCACATTCACCACGCTATGAGATAATAACACAACGTTACGATGCAGCCGGAACTACATTCAGACACGTGTGGCTGCTGGCGGAGGGATTTCAGAAGAGAAAGTAGTTCAGAGTGTTTGCTTCATGTGTCGTGATGTTACATAATGATCTGACTAAATGTTGAACTGTCCCTTTACCGTGGTGTTGCAGAGCGAGCAGCCAAGGTGGCGGAGCAGCAGGAGCGAGACCGGGCTCATCACCAGACGTCTCCTAGAGCAGGTGAGCCCCCGCCGACCCCCCCGACCCCCATGGGGCGGGTAAACGCCAGCATGGCGCCGGTGGCAGGTAACCGTGGTAACCCAGGTAACCCCCCAGGATGCAGGTGGTGAATGAGAAGCTGTAGAGTCTAACACCTGAACCGCTGCTCGCCACCGTCTCTGTCTCCACCCTCACACCTGAACCACGGCGCCGTGACGTGGTTGCATCCGGCGCCAGACTCAGATGAGCGAGGGTTGAGACTGAGTCCATGTGCATCAAAGTGTTTTTACTTCATGTGTCTTTGTCCCCGTTCATCTGCATCATCACCGTGGCAACATTAACAGCTTTAACACTGTGATGCTGTTGTAGTGACGTTAAAGGAATAGTTCACCAAAAAACCCCCCCCTCCCCCCCCCCTCATGCTGGTGAAGACTCTGCAGTCGTGTTTTACTCCTCTAAGGTCGTCTGGACCCGGGAAGCCGGTTCCTAGTCCAGTCCATAAAACTACAGAACAACCCTTTAATATTCCTCCACACTGCTCGTCCACTGCAGTCCAGGTCCTGGAGGAGACGGTCCAGAGTTTACTGGAGACGACCTCATCCAGGACGTTTTCTCAGCCTCAACAGATTGAATTAACCTGGTGATGCCTGATGCTTTCATTTTGTGGTGAACTATTCCTTTAACAGCTTAAAGCTTGTAGTTTCCATCGTGTTGCTGCTGCATGTTGTGCGTGTTTGATGCATGTTGTGTGTGTTTGATGCATGCTGCTGTGTTTGATGCATGCTGCTGTGTTTGTGTCGCCACCGTCCCGTCCTGCAGGCCTGGGGGGGGCGTTCAGGTTACAGCTGCATCACATGGGGGGGGCCGTCTTCCCCCGACACCTCCTGCCTGCTCTGCCCGGCTTCCCCGGAATGACCTTCTTTGGTAAGAGCTTCCTGTCGTCATGGTTTCCACCTGCTTCCTGTCCGCCGGTCGGCCTGACTCCCTGGAGGGGAAACCTGCAGCGATTGGCTGAGAGCCTGAGGCCTCAGCCGGGGGGAGTGGGGGGGGTTTATCTGATTAATGATGTTGATAATAAAATATATCATTATTATTATTATTATTATTATTATTATTATTATTATTATGATGATGAACCTGAAGCAGCGTCGTTCACCAACACGGAGACGCCGCCTCCTGAACTTCCTGTCTGAGTCTTCATGTTGAATCCCTACAGGTGTCAACAGCCTGGGAGGAGGCGGAGCCGGGAACGTCCACGGATCTCAGGTAAACGTCACACCTGGATCCAGATGTTCAACATCGGATCACATCCTGGATCCTGGATCCTGGATCCTGGATCGGATCAGAACAAGACAAAATAATTATGAGGCTAATTATTTAAAATACGTAAAGTATCTGTTAACGAGGGGCCGTGTCACCATCATCTTCACCAGGTGTTGAAGTTTATTCTAATCTTTGTTGTTTGTTTGTTTTAATAACTTTTAAATTCCTACTGGTTCAGAGTTCCAGTCGTTAACCGGACCGTTATCTGTGCGTTCACCTTTACTCACCTTTACGTTGATGGTTCCAGCCTTTTTGAAAGTGTTGTATTTAGGAATCTCTGCGTGGCGTTGAGTATCCGTGACGTCCTGCTCCAGTGTGTATCAGTCATGTGTGTCGTCCTGTGGTCAGATGGGTGTGATTGGTCCAGGCCAGCAGGCTCCGCCCCCTTACCCCGGACAGGGCCAGGTGGGCCAACCGGCGCTGCAGCAGCCGTCCACGCCGGTGTTCGTGGCGCCGCCCGCCAAGTCCCAGCGGCTGCTGCACTCGGAGGCGTATCTCCGCTACATCGAGGGTCTGACGGCCGACGCCCCCACCATCAGCAAGTGGGACCACGCGCTGTCAGGTCAGTGATTGGTCGACACGCTGTCAGGTCAGTGATTGGTCGACACGCTGTCAGGTCAGTGATTGGTCGACACGCCGTCAGGTCAGTGGTTGGTCGACACGCTGTCAGGTCGACACGCTGTCAGGTCAGTGATTGGTCGACACGCTGTCAGGTCGACATGCTGTCAGGTCAGTGATTGGTCGACACGCTGACACCAAGGCCAAACTACAAAGCCACTAAAATCAATATAAATATCTATATATATATAAATAAATATCCTCTCTAACCTGATGAATGTGATTTTAACGTTGATCTTCTCTCAGTTCAAAAGCAGGACGTGCGTCTGACTAAGGAGCAGGAGAGCAGACTGCCGTCCCATTGGCTGAAGAGCAAAGGAGCCCACAAGACGATGGCCGACGCCCTGTGGCGCCTGCGCGACCTGATGCTGCGAGACACGCTGAACGTCCGCCAGACGTACGGCCTGTAGCTCCGCCCCCTCTGAGCCTCTGTAGCTCCGCCCCCTCTGAGCCTCTGAAGCTCCGCCCCCTCTGAGCCTCTGACCCCTGACCTGTGAGACGGGGAGACGGTCACGCTCACTAAAAGTGTTCTCTTTGTGTTTTCATCTAAAGATGTGTTTGCGTTCATACGAGCTGCTTTCTGTGTTGAAGCTGGTTTTGTTTTGATGTTCTGTTCTAAGTACGTTATGATACGACTGTCATTCTGTCATGGATGCCTTCATGCTTTCACGATTAAACTGTGAACTGTTGATTTGTCAGTGTTTGTTTTCCTGAAAATCCACTTCTGATATAGGGACTCCCTCAGACTGATCCTTTTGTTAAAAAATTAAATATTTATCAAAAGCTAAACAGTCTATTACGAGTTAATTTGAAATTTTAATATTTAGACTTCCTGTCTCCTAAAGTGACAGGTCTGGAACAAAGTTCATTTTCTCCTGATGTGTCCGTCTGAAAATGCCATGTCAGCGTCAAAATGTTCAGAAGATAGATAGACTTTATTAATAGACTCAGGGTCCATTTAAAAAGGACAAACAAACACGCATACAAATTTAAAAGAGACATTCATACCAGTGTTTCCACATTGCTGATTGATATCTTAAAGCACTGAGTCCAGGATTGGTCAACAGCATTAAAACAGAGTTTTGTGTGTCATTCAGTCGGCAAATGAAAAACATCATTTCCTAACAGAGCATGAAAAGTGTTTATACATTTGGCAGAATAACTCACTAGCAACCTGGGTTTTCCCATTAAAATGCAATCATTATAGGCAACCTGACAGTTTGGGGATGGTTGCCATCAATCAAAAGTGGGCAGTGTAGAGTTCATATTTTAATTTTAACTTCATCAGAACACCAAAAATTTACAAGCTAACAGTCATATTTAATTAGGTTTGTTTATCCTCATCATCACAAAAATCATCAGTGATGATGTGTCCCAAACAGCAGTGTGACATTTTCCCTGACAAATGAAATGATGGGAACACCAGTCCCTTATCACCATTAGTTCTACAGATCATAACAGAGCTCTTTTTAGCATTATAGAAGAGATGTGGTTTGTGTTAAATCACTGTGGGAGAATCGACCATAATGCTGTTCATGTCAAGGAAAGGAGCCCAAACAAGGGGGCGTGTCTTAGAGCGGCCTCTTGGCGTCTGCGCATGCGCAGTGCAGTGACCGCGCAGTTCCCTCTGACGGAGACATTTGAAATAATCTGAAGCAGCAGCAGAAACACGACCGAGTCCTGACAGAGAGTCTGTCCGTGTCTGAGGAGGCTCCATCCCGCTCTGACCCGACCCACTGGACCGGTAAGAACCAGGACTGGTCCCCTACAGCACCAGGACCGGGACCGGGACCGGGACCGGGACCGGGACCAGGCCTGAGCTTTAGACCATCAGTCTGTAACTGCTTTAACTCTCAGATTAGCCCTCAACACGTTAGCGTTAGCGCTAGCATTAGCAGCTAACCTGGAGCGGACCGGCTCCTGGACCAGACTACTCCCTGGAGCCGGGCTCCGGCTACCGGGCACCGCTGGAGGGTTTTACCCTGTTAGTGGTGTAAACACGAGACAAAGGAGCAGTTTAGTAAAACTTTACCTTCACATTTGGTCCAGTTTCAGAGCAGCTGGAGCCGGGCAGACCCATGCGTGCTAAAGGCAGCCGTTAGCCCGTTAGCTTAGCTTCAGGAACTGACCTGGAGTCAGTTAGCTGGTGTAGCTCCGTTAGCAGCAGGTTTAACATGAATACCGCTGTCATCCTGGGGTCTGGATCAACAAACTGTTTCACATCTGTTTTATAACTGTTTATACACAAACACGTCGCGGTTAAAGCGAGACACACGCTGTTGTTTCATGCACTGATCGATCCAGACATGTGAGCCCTAGTTTCTCTGTCATGGCTTCTTTCAAAATAGAGGAAATGAATGATAGAAAATCCACTTTAAGGTTTTTATCTCTTTATTTTACTTCATTTTGTCTGCAGATTTCTCCTCAACTCTCCAGGAGTTAGTCCGAGCCGTGTCCTGTCAGGTGTCATTGTAAAGCTCTGTCTCCTGAACAATGATGTCATCTCCTTTGTATCAGCAACAAATCCTAAAAGTAGGATTGACAACAACAATCACTGTAATATTACAGTCCAGGTCTAGAAATCTCTTCCACTTTGATCCCTGTCTATATCCTGGAGGGGATTGTTGATGTATCATTCACAACAACTAAAAACTAAAGACTCTGATGTGTCAACAAAATGAAACAAAGTAGCTTTATCCGTTGTTCAGATTCATGGTCTGGAAATATATGCAAATTAGCGCATAATCCATCAAATATTGCCTCATTTACATATTTAAACAAGCATTTTTAAGTCAGTCTCCTGAGTTTTTAACCTGCTGTTTCCTCTGTTCTCCTCAGTTACAACATGGAGCTGAACGACGCCAACCTGCAGACTCTCACCGAGTACCTGAGGAAAACCCTGGACCCAGACCCGACGGTCCGACGACCAGGTGACCAGACACAGACCATAAACCACCATGAAGCACCTTTATTTAACCATAAACCACCATGAAGCACCTTTATTTAACCATAAACCACCATGAAGCACCTTTATTTAACCATAAACCACCATGAAGCAGCTTTATTTAACCATAAAGCACCATGAAGCACCTTTATTTAACCATAAACCACCATGAAGCACCTTTATTTAACCATAAACCACCTTTATTTAACCATAAACCACCATGAAGCACCTTTATTTAACCATAAACCACCACGAAGCACCTTTATTTAACCATAAACCACCATAAAGCACCTTTATTTAACCATAAAGCACCTTTATTTAACCATAAACCACCATGAAGCACCTTTATTTAACCATAAAGCACCTTTATTTAACCATAAACCACCATGGAGCACCTTTATTTAACCATAAACCACCATAAAGCACCTTTATTTAACCATAAAGCACCTTTATTTAACCATAAACCACCATGAAGCACCTTTATTTAACCATAAAGCACCTTTATTTAACCATAAAGCACCATGAAGCACCTTTATTTAACCTCACGCCGTCCTCACTGGTTTACACTGACAGATGCACACGTGTCGATGTGAACAGATGAAAGGAGCTCAGAAAGACATACAGTTACAGACGACACATTACCTTCACATATTAAACTATATGCACATATATTATTTCCATCTTCTCCATGTTCAGACTGACAGAAAAGGAAAAGGGCCCGAATTGAATTGAATTGAATTGAATTGAATTGAATTGAATTGAATTGAATTGAATTGAATCAGATGTCCTGAAAAATCTGGAGGAGTTCTGGAAAAATGATGAATCACATGGAGCCACCGGCTCAGTTTGACTTGTTCAGATTCATTCTCTAAAGGAAACACAGACTGGGAGTTGATGAGTGTTTCCTCTGTTGGACCCTGAATTCTCTCCCTGGTTTAAAAACAATGTTTTTGTTGTTCTATGATAAAATAGTCTTTTCTAGTTTTTCTATTCTGTTGCTGCTTTGTTTCCTTTTTCACTCTGAACCTGTAAAAACTACAATAAAACACTGATGTTGATTAAGATGGAGATGATTTCATCCTCTTCACCTGACGGACTGTTGAACACAGACGTTTTAAACCAGGCGTCGTCTGTATGAACCACTGAGTGACCAGGTTCCTGTCTGTCTGTGTGTGTGTGTCTGTGTGTGTGTGTGTGTGTGTGTGTGTGTGTGTGTGTGTGTGTGTGTGTGACAGCGGAGAAGTTCCTGGAGTCGGTGGAGGGGAACCAGAACTACCCGCTGCTGCTGCTCACGCTGCTGGAGAAGTCTCAGGACAACGTCATCCGAGTCTGCGCCGCCGTCACCTTCAAGAACTACATCAAGAGGAACTGGCGCATCGTGAGTCTGAGGTTCCTGCTCCGTGTTCTGGGTCAACAGAGTTGTTGCCTCGTTGATCTCATTGATCTTGTGTTTGTGTTGTGTGTTTTTTCCTGAAGGTTGAAGACGAACCAAACAAAATCTCTGATCCCGACCGAACGGCCATCAAAGCCAACATCGTCAACCTGATGCTCAGCAGCCCAGAGCAGATCCAGAAACAGGTGCAGCTGCAGCAGCAACTCATCACTCATCACTCAATCAGCTTTTATTACATTAACCATCAACTATTCTGATCATCTCATCAGTTTGAGTCGTTTTTTAAGAGAAAAAGCTCCAGATTTTCTTCTTCAGCTTCTTCAATGTGAATATTTCTGTTTCTTTGTTCCTTTATGACGATGAACTGAGTCTCTGTGGTTTGATGACATCGTCTGATTGGACAAACACTGATGATGGTTTTAAATAAATCAATAGAGATGATGGTTAGTGGGTTTAATGTTGACGCAGCCTCTGTTGCCATGGTGTCTGTCTCCAGCTGAGCGACGCCATCAGCATCATAGGACGAGAGGATTTCCCTCAGAAGTGGCCGGACCTGCTGACGGAGATGGTGACGCGCTTCCGGAGCGGAGACTTCCACATCATCAACGGCGTGCTGCGTACGGCGCACTCCCTCTTCAAGAGGTAGACCACGGCGTTTAAACCGCACGACGGCGTTCTGACGGCGCTCTGACGGCGCTCTGACGGCGTTCTGACGGCGCTCTGACGGCGCTCTGACGGCGTTCTGACGGCGCTCTGACGGCGTTCTGACGGCGTTCTGACGGCGCTCTGACGGCGCTCTGACGGCGCTCTGACGGCGCTCTGACGGCGCTCTGACGGCGCTCTGACGGCGCTCTGACGGCGCTCTGACGGCGCTCTGACGGCGCTCTGACGGCGTTCTGACGGCGCTCTGACGGCGCTCTGACGGCGTTCTGACGGCGCTCTGATGGCGTTTAAACCGCTTCGATGTTCAGACGTTTTACATCTTGGTTTCGTTTCCTTCCAGATATCGACACGAGTTCAAGTCCAACGAGCTCTGGACGGAGATCAAACTGGTTCTGGACACGTTCGCTCTGCCGCTGACCGAGCTCTTCAAGGTTTGTTATTATTACATTGTTGTCTGGTTTAAAGGGATAGTTCAACATTTTGGCCTTAATCCCTGCACATTCACCACGCTATGAGATAATAACACAACGTTACCACACAGAGTTGTTTTAGAGGGAAATACAGAGACTGGTGATGAACAACTGTCCCTGAAGGCAACGTGCATCAGAGGTTTTACATGAATTTCCCTCTAAAACAACTCTGTGTGGTAACGTTGTGTTATTATCTCATAGCGTGGTGAATGTGCAGTTCACAACTTGTCCACCAGAGCGTTGTGGAGTTGTTGGATTGTGTATTTGATGATTTTGATTCCTTCCAGAAATCAAGAAATCCCATCTGAGCCTCAAACTGGTTCTGGACACGTTCGCTCTGAGCAGCTCACCGGCTCTTCAAGGTTTGTTATTACATTAAAAATAGTTCAACATTTTGGCCTTAATCCCTGCAATTCAAAGAGATAATAACACTAGCTGCTATGACTACTGTCCCTAAGGCAACGTGTGATCAGACAGTTTGACTAAATGTTGAACTGTCCCTTTAACAAGTATGTAAATCTTTCCTGTATTGATGATGTTTTGAGGTATTGATCATTGATTGTTTCCTGTTTAGGCCACGATCGAGTTGTGTCAGACTCACGCCACAGACGTCAACGCCCTGAAGGTCCTGTTCTCGTCGCTCACGCTCATCTCCAAACTCTTCTACAGCCTCAACTTCCAGGTCGGTTCTCACTGAAGTCAGTCATCGTTCAACAACAGATCAGTTCATAAAACAGAATAAATATAGAATAATATTTATTTCTCTCGTCAGGACCTTCCAGAGTTCTTTGAGGACAACATGGAGACGTGGATGACCAACTTCCACGGCCTCCTGACGCTGGACAATAAACTGTTACAAACAGACGTGAGTCCAGTTTGGTTCCTGCTCGGTTCGGTTCCATAGCAGCTGGAAGTCCTGGAGTCCTTTATAACGGTGGTGTGTGTGTCTGTGTGTCTGTGTGTGTGTGTGTGTGTCTGTCTGTGTGTCTGTGTCTGTGTGTGTGTGTGTGTCTGTGTGTGTGTCTGTGTGTGTCTGTGTGTGTGTCTCTGTGTGTGTGTCTCTGTGTGTGTGTCTCTGTGTGTGTGTGTGTCTGTGTGTCTGTGTGTGTGTCTCTGTGTGTGTGTGTGCAGGACGAGGAGGAGGCGGGGCTCCTGGAGCTGCTCAAGTCTCAGATCTGTGACAACGCTGCTCTTTACGCTCAGAAGTACGACGAGGAGTTCCAGCCGTACCTTCCTCGCTTCGTCACGGCCATCTGGAACCTGCTGGTGTCTACCGGACAGGAGGTCAAGTACGACCTGGTCAGTACTGCAGTAGTAGTAGTAGTATATATACTCAGTAAGTACGACCTGGTCAGTACTGCAGTAGTAGTAGTAGTAGTAGTAGTATGTGTATATATACTCAGTATACCTGTCACGGCCATCTGGAACCTGCTGGTGTCCACGGGACAGGAGGTCAAGTACGACCTGGTAGGTACTGCAGTACTACTAGTAGTAGTATATATACTCAGTATACCTGTCACGGCCATCTGGAACCTGCTGGTGTCCACGGGACAGGAGGTCAAGTACGACCTGGTAGGTCTAAAGTTTTAGTAGTATATATACTTTAGTATACCTGTCACGGCCATCTGGAACCTGCTGGTGTCGAACAGGTCACACTGGTCAGTGGACAACATTTGGAGTACAAACACCAGAAATAGTAGCAAATATTTGTTCTGAGTACTGAAGTAGTACTAGTGTATATATATACTCATTTTCAGTACTGCAGTAGTACAAGTGAACTCAGTATACCTGTCACGGCCATCTGGAACCTGCTGGTGTCGACGGGACAGGAGGTCAAGTACGACCTGGTAGGTACTGCAGTAGTAGTAGCAGTAGTAGTATATATACTCAGTAAGTACGACCTGGTCAATTTCTGGAAAAAAGTGGTACAATTTCTCCTGAAACAGTAAAACATTTGTTCTTAATTTGCTTGCCTGGTTAAATAAAGGTTAAATAAAAAAATAAAAATAAAAAACATTTCTGCAAATGTAGCGGCAACAAATAAAAACTATAAAATTGTGTGATTTAAATACTTTAAATGACAACTGCAGTAGTAAAAAAATATATACTCAGTTTTCAGTACTGCAAAAAGTGTATCTAGAAAAAGTACTTAGTAGTACTTTATATATATACTTCTTTACTGCATCTTTAAAAAATAATGATAAAAAAACCCAGTACAACAAAGCTCTATAAAGTTTTTTCTTTAAAAAAACAAATTAATTAAAATTTCTCCGAAAAAAAAAGTTTTCTGGAAAAAAGTTCAATTTCTCCTGAAACAGAAAATTTCTGCAAATGTGGTGATTTAATAAAAACAATTTGTTTTAAATACTTTAAAACAATTTTTTAAAACAATCTAGAAAAAACTGATCAGATCTACAATTTTCTAGAAACATTTTTTAAATTTTCTATATATTCTCAAAAAAAAAAAGATTCCAGAAAAAGTTGCTGCTGCTGCTGTAGCTCACTAACGACCCTCTGTGTGTCTCTGTGTGTGTCTCCGTGTCCCAGCTGGTGAGCAACGCCATCCAGTTCCTGGCCTCTGTGTGTGAGCGTCCTCACTACAAGCACCTGTTCGAGGACCAGAACACGTTGACCAGCATCTGTGAGAAGGTCATCGTCCCCAACATGGAGTTCAGGAGTAAGACCTGCTGTACACGGTTACCCCGGTAACCTCTGTGGTTACCCCGGTAACCTCTGTGGCTGTCTGTAGTAGGGATGTACACGGTTACCCGGGTAACCAGGTACTCGATGCCGTCGTCAGGGAGACGACAGGTCTCGTCAAGTCTGGTAGAAAATAGACTTTCAGTTTAGAAACAGTCTGAAACCTTCAGTTATTTCCTGAGACGATGCAGAGACGAATAAAGAAACTAATGATTTAAAAAGAAAAGTTTTCTCCTCCGCGGGGCATAGGACATGGGGCATGCAGCGTGTTTAGCTCAGATGCACATCTGGCCCAGATCTCTGCTCTTATTATCCACCTGATGTTGTCATGACGACGCTGTGTGTCAGTAAAGCGGACTGTCTGATTCGTGCACCGGCTGCACTCGGTCCGTCAGACATGACGTCATTTTATTTTATTACAGTACTCGATTACCCGGTTACGACCAGTTTAGGATACTCATCCCTAGTCTGTAGCTCTGTAGCTTTGTCTGTTGACGGTCTGTTGACGGTCTGTTGACGTCTGTGGCGTCTGTTGACGGTCTGTTGACGGTCTGTTGACGGTCTGTTGACGGTCTGTTGACGTCTGTTGACGGTCTGTTGACGGTCTGTTGACGGTCTGTTGACGTCTGTTGACGGTCTGTTGACGTCTGTTGACGGTCTGTTGACGTCTGTTGACGTCTGTTGACGTCTGTTGACGGTCTGTTGACGGTCTGTTGACGTCTGTTGACGTCTGTTGACGTCTGTGGCGTCTGTTGACGGTCTGTTGACGTCTGTTGACGTCTGTTGACGTCTGTGGCGTCTGTTGACGTCTGTAACGTCTGTTGACGTCTGTTGACGTCTGTGGCGTCTGTTGACGGTCTGTTGACGTCTGTTGACGTCTGTTGACGTCTGTGGCGTCTGTTGACGGTCTGTTGACGTCTGTTGACGTCTGTGGCGTCTGTTGACGTCTGTTGACGGTCTGTTGACGGTCTGTTGACGGTCTGTTGACGTCTGTTGACGTCTGTTGACGTCTGTTGACGGTCTGTTGACGGTCTGTTGACGTCTGTTGACGGTCTGTTGACGTCTGTGGCGTCTGTTGACGGTCTGTTGACGGTCTGTTGACGTCTGTGGCGTCTGTTGACGGTCTGTTGACGGTCTGTTGACGGTCTGTTGACGTCTGTTGACTGTCTGTTGACGTCTGTTGACGGTCTGTTGACGGTCTGTTGACGGTCTGTTGACGGTCTGTTGACGTCTGTTGACGGTCTGTTGACGGTCTGTTGACGTCTGTTGACGGTCTGTTGACGGTCTGTTGACGTCTGTTGACGGTCTGTTGACGTCTGTTGACGTCTGTTGACGTCTGTTGACGGTCTGTGGCGTCTGTTGACGTCTGTTGACGGTCTGTTGACGTCTGTTGACGGTCTGTTGACGTCTGTTGACGGTCTGTTGACGTCTGTTGACGGTCTGTTGACGTCTGTTGACGGTCTGTTGACGTCTGTTGACGTCTGTTGACGGTCTGTTGACGTCTGTTGACGGTCTGTTGACGGTCTGTTGACGTCTGTTGACGGTCTGTTGACGGTCTGTTGACGTCTGTTGACGGTCTGTTGACGTCTGTGGCGTCTGTTGACGTCTGTTGACGGTCTGTTGACGTCTGTTGACGGTCTGTTGACGTCTGTGCGGTCTGTTGAGGTCTGCGTCTGTTGACGGTCTGTTGACGCGTCTGTTGACGGTCTGTTTGAAGACAACTTGGAGGAATACATCTGTTGACGGTCTGAGACCTGGAGGGATCTGTTGTCTGTTGACTGTAGCAACTGTTGATCCATTAATCAGACCATAATAATAATCAGTTGTAACCATGACAACCTGTTGACCTGTTGACGTCTGACATCTGTTGACGGTCTGTTGACGTCTGTTGACGGTCTGTTGACGGTCTGTGGCGTCTAGCCGTCTGTTGTCTGTTGACGGTCTGTTGCCTGTGTAAGTTCTTCGAGGTCTGTTGACGGTCTGTTGGCGTCTGTTGCGATCTTCTCCGGCTACGTCAACTCCATGCTGTCGGAGTTCGCCAAGAACCCGGGGCAGAACTGGAAACACAAGGACGCCGCCATCTACCTGGTGACATCACTGGCGTCCAAGGCCCAGACGCAGAAGGTACAGCCCAGGTTACCCAGGTTACCCAGCTACCGTTGCTGCGTAAACGCTGTGAACTGTTCCTTTAAGTCTCTGGTCTCTGCCCGCAGCACGGCATCACGCAGGCCAACGAGCTGGTCAACCTCACCGAGTTCTTCATCAACCACATCCTGCCAGACCTCAAGTCTCAGAACGGTGAGCTCCGGCCTTAAAGGGACAGTTCACACAAAACTCACTGTTCACTCATTAAAGGGACAGTTCACACAAAACTCACAGCTCACTCATTAAAGGGACAGTTCACACAAAACTCACAGTTCACTCATTAAAGGGACAGTTCACTCATTAAAGGGACAGTTCACACAAAACTCACAGTTCACTCATTAAAGGGACAGTTCACACAAAACTCACATCTCAGTCATTAAAGGGACACTTCACACAAAACTCACAGTTCACTCATTAAAGGGACAGGTCACCCAAAACTCACGTCTCACTCATTAAAGGGACAGTTCACACAAAACTCACATCTCACTCATTAAAGGGACAGGTCACCCAAAACTCACATCTCACTCATTAAAGGGACAGGTCACCCAAAACTCACATCTCACTCATTAAAGGGACAGGTCACCCAAAACTCACAGTTCACTCATTAAAGGGACAGGTCACCCAAAACTCACAGTTCACTCATTAAAGGGACAGTTCACCCAAAACTCACATTTCACTCATTAAAGGGATAGTTCACCCAAAACTCACATTTCACTCATTAAAGGGATAGTTCACCCAAAACTCACAGTTCACTCATTAAAGGGATAGTGCACACAAAACTCACAGTTCACTCATTAAAGGGATAGTTCACACAAAACTCACAGTTCACTCATTAAAGGGATAGTTCACACAAAACTCACAGTTCACTCATTAAAGGGATAGTTCACACAAAACTCACATTTCACTCTAACTCTAACATGAGCTGGTCTTGTCTCTAGTGAACGAGTTCCCGGTGCTGAAGGCCGACGCCATCAAGTACGTCATGATCTTCAGGAGCCAGGTAGAGTCTGGTTGATGAGCTCAGAGGTTCAGACGACCTGAAGGAGTGACAGCGGACAGTAACACAAGTGTGTGTGTGTGTGTGTGTGTGTGTGTCTCAGCTTCCCAAGGAGCAGCTGCTTCAGGCCGTTCCTCTGCTCATCGCTCACCTGCAGGCTGAGAGCACGGTGGAGCACACCTACGCCGCTCACGCCCTGGAGCGCCTCTTCACCATGAGAGGCCCCAACAACTCCACACTGTGAGGGTTTGACCTTTGACCTTTGACCTCCACAGACACACTGAGCTGTGGTAGTCCGTCTGTCTCTGACCGTCGTCTCCTCTCTCAGCATCTCTCCTGCAGAAATGTCTCCGTTCACCGAGCAGCTGCTCAACCACCTGTTCAAGGCTCTGGCTCTGCCCGGCTCTGCAGAGAACGAGTACATCATGAAAGGTGACGCTGACGTCTCTGCTGCTGCTTCTCCTCCACCAATCAGCTGCTGCTGCTTCTCCTCCACCAATCAGCTGCTGTGTTTAACCACGCTCTGTTTCCTCCCTGTGTTCTGCAGCCATCATGCGCAGCTTCTCTCTGCTGCAGGACGCCATCGTCCCCTACATCCCCACTCTGATTGGCCAGCTCACACACAAGCTGCTGCTGGTCAGCAAGGTAAACGCACAATAAACACACAATAAACACACTGCTGCAGCTTTGGGATTGTGTGTTTGATGAGGGAAACCAAGAAATCCCAT
>CM064896.1:260000-285000 GCA_030347415.2 Decapterus maruadsi
GGCGTTCTCCCAGCTCGCCTTCGCCGGGAAGAAGGAGCACGACCCCATCGGAGACGCGGTGGGAAACCCCAAGATCCTGCTGGCGCAGTCGCTGCACAAGCTCTCCACCGCCTTCCCAGGACGGGTACGTTGCCCCGGAGACGCTGAGTGACGGGCAAACGGCCAATCACGTAGCGGCTGTGTAGTTAGGCTGCGGCGCCGTCTCCACGTGTGTTTATTGACGACAGGAGACTTTAAACTAAAACAACACGTTAGCTCGTTGGTGTGGTTGCTGCATGTCACCCCCCCCACGCGCTCTCTAGCTGTCCTTTCAAAATAAAAGCATAAAAAATTTAATTTATTTGAATTTAAAAACTGATGATGTGACGTCACCGCATCGATCCAGAATCAGAATGAAGAATCTCGATGCATCTTTGAATCGATTAGAACCAAGACATCCCATAATGAGCCTCCGTAGCGTAGCTCTGAGCAGCTCACGGCTCTGCTCCGCCGTTCTAAAAATAGCTTGCACCGACAATAAAGGTAACGAACCTACTGCTATGACTATAGGGGTTATGGTGATGGGACAGGTTGACTAAATGTTGAACTGTCCCTTTAAGAGACTGGTTAATAAATTACTCTAAATGCCCAGAGCTGCTCTCTGATTGGTTGTTTCCCGTGCTGCTCTCTGATTGGTTGTTTGCCGTGCTGCTCTCTGATTGGTTGTTTGCCGTGCTGCTCTCTGATTGGTTGTTTCCCGTGCTGCTCTCTGATTGGTTGTTTCCCGTGCTGCTCTCTGATTGGTTGTTTCCCGTGCTGCTCTCTGATTGGCTGCAGGTGTCGTCGATGCTGAGCACCAGCCTGAACGCGGAGGCGCTCCAGTTCCTGCAGGGTTACCTCCAGGCCGCCAGCGTGCAGCTGGTCTGACCCCGTGATGACGTGACAGAGTTTATTTTAAAGGTTTTTAACGTCACGGCCAGAAGACGAGAAATAAACTCCACCAGGATCTGAGACGTTTATTCAACAACAACAACAACAACAACAACAACAACAACAACAACAACAACAACAACAACAACAACAACAACAACAACAACAACAACAACAACAACAACAACAACAACAACAACAACAACAACAACAACAACAACAACAACAACAACAACAACAACAACAACAACAACAACAACAACAACAACAGCGGAGAAATAATCAACAGTATTGTGAAGGTTGAACATTTGAATCTGAGGAGGATTTTCCTTTAGCGCTTCTTCTTTTGTACGTTTGAACTCTTTCTTCTTCTTCCAGAGACTCAGTCACGATGCTTCTTCTTCTTCTTCTTCTTCTTCTTCTTCTTCTCCTCTGTCGCACGTTTCCTGTCGATCCGTCTGTTCGTCTCTGTTTCTGCACCGTTGGTTTCTGTGAATAAAAAGAGGCACTTGTATAGATCTGCAGCCGCTTCCTCTCTGTCCTCCAGGTGTGACTGTGTGTCTGAGCCTTTGGTGTCTGCGTTTGGTCCGTTATTAAAGGGACAGTTCAACATTTAGTCAAACTGTCCCATCACCATAACCCCTATAGTCATAGCAGTAGGTTCGTTACCTTTAATTGTCAGTGCAAGCTATTTTTAGAACGGCGGAGCAGAGCCGTGAGCTGCTCAGACTGAAATACACAAATACACAATCCAACAACTCCACAACGCTCTGGTGGACAAGTTGTGACCTGCACATTCACCACGCTATGAGATAACACAACGTTACCACACATGAGCCTCCGTAGCGTATCTCTGAGCAGCTCACGGCTCTGCTCCGCCGTTCTAAAAATATTAAAGGTAATGAACCTACTGCTATGACTACAGGGGTTATGGTGATGGGCCAGTTTGACTAAATGGTGAACTGTCCCTTTAACCGGCGCTGGAGTTAGGACTTGACGTGGCCGTTGGACGACTTCATCTCCACGTTCTTGATGAACGGTAACATGCACTTGTCTCCTCCCATGAAGCGATACGTGGCCACGTTGGCGTCCCAGGGCAGGAGGCTGCACGGAGACGGGAGAAGAAAGTTCACATGGTTTTATTAGTGGTTCCAGTTCTGGGACGGGGTTAGAGGAGCAGGAGGAGGAAGAAAACCTGCTCTTAAAAGAAACAAACAAAAAATACATATATATATATATATATATATATATATATATATATATATATATATATATATATATTATATATATATATATATATATATATATATATATGTATTTATATATATATATATTTATATAGAAGGAAATTTAATTTCAAATGTCTTGAGATCAAAGCTCAACCCTCCACAGACACACGTCTGTTTTAACTTGGTTTAACTCGCCGTTTGACATTTGAAATTAAATTTCCTTCTTGTGAAACTAAAACAAAAAACGTATGCAAATGTGCAGGTCAAAGTCCAGAAATACACAAATATAAGAGCATTTATTTTTAAGTAAAAAAACAAATGTTACAATTTCTCCAAAAATATTTAAACATTTCTAGAAAAAAATGGTAAAAAATTTAAATTCTAGAAAAAAGTGGTAAAATTTCTTAAAATCAATTCTAGATGAACTGGTAAAAATTCCCTATTTTTATAATGATTAAAAGAAACTGGTAAAGATTCCTCAAAACAAAAAAGGAAAAAAGGTCAAAGATTCTAGAAAAAAGTGGTAAAATTTCTTAATCAATTCTAGATGAACTGGTAAAAAAAAGTTTAAAATAAATTTTAAAAAGTGTTGCTGTGTGCGTGTTGCGTGGTGAGACTCACGCGCGCGTGAGGAAGGGGATGTACATGAGGCGCGGGATGCAGATCATCTGCTGCTCGGCCAGAACGGCCTTCATGGCCTGTTGGACGGTGTAGAGCGGCTGCAGCGGCGGGATCAGGCTCCGCAGCTCCCGCCTGGAGGAGAGACAGGCTGGGATGAAGCTCAACGACCCTGACCCCTGACCTCTGACCCCTGACCTCTGACCTCTGACCCCTGACCTCTGACCCCTGACCTCACCTGATCTCGCAGCCGGCGAACATCCCCGTGTCCACGATGTAGGGACACACCAGCGTGGTCTTGATTCCGTCCAGATCTTCAGCCAGAAGCTCGTGAGTCAGAGACTCGTGGAAACCGACGGCTCCGAACTTACTGGCACAGTAATCCTGCAGAGAGGAGGGTTAGCGTTAAAGGGACAGTCCCACATTTAATCAAATAAAGGGACAGTCCAACATTTAGTCAGATCCTCCTCTCTCCATAAGCCCTACAGCCAGAGCAGGATCTGACTAAATGTTGCACTGTCCCTTTAACGTTGACGTCTTTAACTGGACCTGAGCTCGGTCCGTGTCTCTGTCTCCATGGTTACCTCCACACAGGCGGTGCTGAACAGACCCAGAGCGCTGGCGACCGTCACGATGTGACCGTGGTTGTGGAGCTTCATCTGAGGCAGGAAGGCTTTGGTCATCTGGACAGAGAGACGATGATGTCATCACTGATGTCATCACTGATGTCATCACTGAGAGAGACCACACCATGATGTCATCACTGACAGAGACCACACCATGATGTCATCACTGATGTCATCACTGACAGAGACCACACCATGATGTCATCACTGACAGAGACCACACCATGATGTCATCACTGACAGAGACCACACCATGATGTCATCACTGACAGAGACCACACCATGATGTCATCACTGATGTCATCACTGACAGAGACCACACCATGACGTCATCACTGACAGAGACCACACCATGATGTCATCACTGATGTCATCACTGACAGAGACCACACCATGATGTCATCACTGACAGAGACCACACCATGATGTCATCACTGTTTCATCACTGATGTCATCAAAAGACTTAAAAATGATGTCATTAAATTTCACTGAAAACCACACCATGATGTCATCAAAGATACAGACCATGATGTCATCACTGACAGAGACCACACCATGATGTCATCACTCATTAGGTTCCACTATTTTGTTCGGTAGTTGTTTTATGTTATAGAAGCTTAAAAAATGTAAATTAAATTTTAAAAAGGCTAAAGATACAGAGTTGGTGGGACAGACAAGAAAACAGTTGATACAAACAGAGCTGATGGAGCTGGACCCCCCCCCTTGATGTCCAATGAGCGCGTGGCCTTTCACTGACGGAGCAGAGACTCAGAGGATCAGGATCACATGCTCCAACCCTCTGTCTCTGTGAGGGGGGGGGGGGGGGCTTGTTGTTCAGCTCTGATCCTTCACACATCATCGCACAAACACTGACTCCTGTTATGTAATTCATGTCCTCAGCTCAGCTCGAGGGGGAGGGGGAGGGGGCGGAGGGGGGGGGGGTCTGTGCGTCACCGCTGCAAAAACTGACCAAGAATATTTGTCTTATTTCTAGTCAAAGTTCATCTGATTTAGAGTTTTAGCAGTAAAGGTGTGCAGGTGTGTGTGTGCAGGTGTGTAGGCTACAGGTGGGTGTGTGTGTGTGTGTGTGTGTGCAGGTGTGTGTGTGCAGGTGTGTAGGCTACAGGTGGGTGTGTGTGTGTGCAGGTGTGTGCGCGCGCCGCCTGACCCACCCAGAAGAGCGCGTGACAGTTGACCAGCAGCGTCCTCTCCAGCAGCTCGTCGGGACAGTCCAGCAGCCTCCTTCCCGCCACCACGCCGGCGTTGTTCACCAGCATGGTGACGTCACCCACCTCCGCGCGCACCCGGGCGGCCGCGTCATAGATGCTCTGGCGCTGGGACAGGTCCACGGTGTAGGTGTGGACCTGGACCCGGACCCCCAGGTCCAGATCCCGGACCAGCTGCGCCGTCTGCTCGTTGGCCTCCGTGTTGCAGTCCCACAGCACCAGGCGCGCGCCCTCCTTGGCGAACTCCAGGGCGAACAGGCGGCCCAGCGCCCCCCCCGCCCCGGTGATCAGACACAACTCCCCCTCGATGGACTTGAGCCGCGGCCGCAGGAAGGTCTGGACCACCGAGACCAGGATGGAGACCAGCAGGTCGAAGAGCATCAGCAGCAGGTCCACCACGAACAGCATCCTGCCGAGGACTGAGCGCGAGGACAGGCTGTGACGTAGAGAGGTCAGGACACACACTTTATATAACCCTGGGTGTGTGTGTGGGGGGGGGGGGGGGGGGGGATTAGGAGGAGGAGTGATGGTGGACTTCCAACAATCCAGAGCTGTTTGTGTGATGAGGAACTGGATCCAGTTATGTAATAATAATAATAATGTTATGGTAACATTTTACAATAAGGGTCCATTAATTCAGGGGGGTCTGGGGGGTCTGGGGGGGTCTGGGACCCCTAGGGGTCAGGGGGTCTGGGACCCCTAGGGGTCAGGGGGGTCTGGGGGCTGAGTTTAAGGTCCTTGATGAACAGAAGGTTAACAGTACATTCTAAGCATTAATGAACTGTTTACATATTAACAATCATTATTATGTGTTACTTAGGATCAGGAAACACATTAAAGGTGCAGTCCGTAGGAAGTGGTGCGGTTGCATCAGAACGTGTTCTTGATGCTGCGTTCAAGTGAAACGGGGCAGACAACGCTGCATGATGAGGGGGCGGGGTTCACTCCTCAGCCTCAAACTGAACGTGTTTTAGCTTCGTTTGACTTTCAGAGAATCAGCTGATAGTGGCGTCGAGTTGTTACGTCCACATTCCTGATCCTGATCCTGATCCTGATCCTGATCCTGATCCTGATCCTGGATCCTGGATGTGAGCTGGATCAGGGAGTAAAACGTTAAGAGCACGTGTGTTCAGATCAGTTTTAAGACTTTTCTCTCTTTTTCCCTCCTGACGTCTCAAAGAGTCTTACAGCGCTGAGGGTCTCCTGCCCACACACACCCAACATGAAGTTAAGACTGTGTGTGTGTGTGTGTGTGTGTGTGTGTGTGTGTGTGTGTGTGTGTGTGTGTGTGTGTGTGTGTGTGTGTGTTGGAGAAAAGCCTCAAGTTGTGACTGTGTTAATCCTGATGTTCGACGCTGCAACATGTGGTCGACTCTCACATTAAACTGACCTGAGTCAAGAGTTAATAGACATCACTGTGTCCTCTAGGACATCAGTTCACTGACCCCACCCTGCACGGGGACACGGGGACACGGGGACACGGAGATACGGGGACACGGAGATACGGGGACACGGAGATACGGGGACACGGAGATACGGGGACACGGAGATACGGGGACACAGAGATACGGGGACACGGAGATACGGGGACACGGAGATACGGGGACACGGAGATACGGGGACCCGGGGACACGGAGATACGGGGACACAGAGATACGGGGACACAGAGATACGGGGACACGGAGATACGGGGACACGGAGATACGGGGACACGGAGATACGGGGACACGGAGATACGGGGACACGGAGATACGGGGACACGGAGATACGGGGACACGGAGATACGGGGACACAGAGATACGGGGACACGGAGATACGGGGACCCGGGGACACGGAGATACGGGGACACGGAGATACGGGGACCCGGGGACACGGAGATACAGAGATACGGGGACACGGAGATACGGGGACACGGAGATACGGGGACACGGAGATACGGGGACACGGAGATACGGGGACACGGAGATACGGGGACCCGGGGACATGGGGACACGGAGATACGGGGACACAGAGATACGAGGACACGGAGATACGGGGACATGGAGATACGGGGACACAGGGACATGGGGACATGGAGATACGGGGACACAGAGATACGAGGACACGGAGATACGGGGACCCGGGGACATGGGGACACGGAGATACGGAGACACGGGGACATGGGGACGCTGCAACACTTAACACATTAACTTTGACTAGCGTAGTATTCCTAACATGTGCATTGTTTTCTAATAATAGTACAGTATTATTTATGTACTTAGTAATATTTACAGAGAGCAGCTGGTCTGGAGTCAGTTTACACATTGACTCCATGGTAGTAAAACTCTGACCAATGGGACGATGCTTTGAATGAGATGATTATTCACTGTGTCGTCAAATAAACAACATGCTCTCATTGGCTGTTCTGCTCGTCCTGAGGAACAACAGATACATTGTGTCTATTTTGAGCTAAAACCAATCATTTCATTTATGTTTCCTTTTACACCTGCATGTTTAAAATAAACTAACCAGTTGTGTCTGTTCTGATTCGGCAGCTTGGCCACAGCATCGCCGTGTCAACCACCAGACCTCAGCTGCAGCTACACACAATAAACACAACACACAACGACGTCGTCTCCAGCAGCGTCTGAGCTGCAGCGTTCTGATTGGACCAACCGTCTCCGTCTCAACAACACTTCACACATGAGGAACCTGACACATGTCAACCTCCAGGGGCCAGATCCAGATCCAGATCCAGATCCAGATCCAGTGGGCTGTAACAGTGCTTTATCACAATTTATCAGAATCTATTTTAAAGTGAAGTGAAGTGAACTCATCTCTTCATGCATCATGTCAGACGTGTAGTTCCGGAGGCGGACAGCGGGCGGCGCTGTCGTCTAACGTTTGACTCTGTTCTTCTGAGTCCAGTGGGTTTTTTATAAAAACACATGAAGAGTTGTTGTTATTGTTGTTTATTAAGCATCAACCAGTAAAACTGCTTCTACAGCTTCGATGATATTTACAGGTTCAGTGTCTTTAACAGCGCTACATGCATCGACGACAGGAAAACACAAAGATAATCAGAATAATTATAATATTAATGATCTACAAAGTACAAAGTATGAAACTTTACAAAACACACATTTCCCAGACAGGAAGTGAGGAACAGACGGAGCTGATTGGTTCCCTGAAGACGGGGGAAGATCCAGGTTTGGCTTCAAACCTCCACATTAAAACTTGTGCTTTTTATTATTATTATTGTTTCATATTTGACTTTTAAATGTCCGGTTTAATTCAGGTAGAAATAAATAAAGTGCAGTTCAGACGAGGAAACAGGAAATACGAAGCAAAAAGGAAACGATTTTATCAATAAACAGTAAATCATGATCGTGGTTGTTTAGAAAATCTCTGTTTAACTGCACTGATGATGAATATTCATGAATCTTCACTAAGCCACGCCCCCTCCGCGCTAAGCCCCTCCTGGCCACGCCCCTCCTGGCCACGCCCCTCCTGGCCACGCCCCCTCCGCGCCACGCCCCTCCTGGCCACGCCCCCCTCCCTCCCTCTGACGCCCTCAGGAGTGAAAGTCATGTGACGTGATCTGAAACAAACTAAACGTCTAAAACCTTTTGTTTATTTATAGAACGACACAAACGAACAACGTCCTCAAAACTGTCAGTCCCGCGTCGTCATGGCGACAGAGACAAAGAGACAAAGAGACAAAGAGACACTCCCTGAAACGGAAAAACAAACATGTGAACGCATCACAGCGGCTCCACCCGTCCAGGCGTCTCGTCTCCGTCTTCTGTCAAAACAGACGAATCTAGTTTCACTGTGGCCTCTAACTTAAAGGGATATTTCACCCAAAATCAATAATTCACCAATCATCTCCAAGGGTCTGAACTCTTCAGACTCTGTACCAGTTCTATCATGAAAACTCATTTGTTGGGTTAAAAAGAACCCAATGGTGTAACCAGAACCCAACCTGGTGGTTCGTCCTCATTGGAACCAGTGTGTATGGATGGTTCAGAGTGTGTGTTTTGGACCAATCAGAAGTGAACTCTATCCACCACCATTATATGAAACCCCCTCACCCCCCTTGCCCCCCCCTGACCTGGAAGTTAAAACAATGATTGATTTTGGGTGAACTGTGCCTTTAAAACAGAACATGTAGTGGTCACCTACGAATCGACCTGCAAAGCAAATATTTACATTTCCTTTCATTCCTGAGCCTCAGCCATCCCAGCCGTCACCATGGAAACAGTGGCTGCTTACCACCTGTGTGTTTTGTCTTTGTGTGCGTAGCAGACCTAGCGTGCACGTGTTGTAGCGTGGTGCGTTCAGGTGCACGTGTCGTAGCGTGGTGCGTTCAGGTGCACGTGTTGTAGCGTGGTGCGTTCAGGTGCACGTGTTGTAGCGTGGTGCGTTCAGGTGCACGTGTCGTAGCGTGGTGCGTTCAGGTGCACGTGTTGTGACGAGGCTCCGTTCTGTTTTAAAGCAAAAGGCACAGAAACATCTACGACTACCTGCAGACCATAAATATTCACCAACGCTTCGCTACTAAACATCAACGCCACCGCTGCCGCCGCGTGGTGCGTTCAGGTGCACGTGTCAGCCAGGCCGCGCCAGGTGCCACCACAGCCAGGCCGCCCAGCCAGGCACGCCGCCGCGTGGTGCCACAGCCAGGCCGCCACAGCCAGCGTGGTGCGTTCAGGTGCACGTGTTGTAGCGTGCCGCCGCCAGGTGCACGTGTTGTAGCGTGCTGCAGCCAGGGTCATGGTCTCTCGTGGTGCGTTCAGGTGCACGTGTTGTGACGAGGCTCCGTTCTGTTTTAAAGCAAAAGGCACAGAAACATCTACGACTACCTGCAGACCATAAATATTCACCAACGCTTCGCTACTAAACATCAACGCCACCGCTGCCAGCGACCGCAGGCGTGAAGCGCCCCAGCCAGGCGACGCTGCTAGAGCCAGGCCGCCGCGCCAGTGACCGCAGCCAGGCCACCGCCAGCGAGGCCGCCAGGCGTGAATCAAACCGATGAAAACATGAATAAAGTGCAGTGTTCCTTCGTTTCTGCAGCTCGCCGGTTTGGACCGGTTTGGACCGGTTTGGACCGGTTTGGACCGGATGACGAGGTACTTCATGTTGCTTTGAGATGTGAGGTGAACTCATATGAGCTTTAACGTGGTTGGATTTCTGGAAGTGAAGTGTCATGACGACCATCTGCACGAGTCTTTGGTTCTTTTTTACAAACGAACGCACGTTATCGTCTAAGAAACGCAACTCGTCAAAGTAACGTCGTCTACGTCCGTCTGTTAGAAAATATCTTAGAAATATAAAGATTTAGATTCTTTACCTTGTACAATAAACAAGTATCTATAGTACTGTAGTACCTGTAGTACCTGTAGTACTGTAGTACTGCAGTATCTGTAGTACCTGTAGTACCTGTAGTACTGTAGTACTGTAGTACTGTAGTACCTGTAGTACCTGTAGTACTGTAGTACTGTAGTACTGTAGTACCTGTAGTACCTGTCTGTGTAGAAAATATGTAGTACTGAAATACTAAAGATTTAGATTCCTTTACCTGTAGTACTGTAGTACTGCAGTATCTGTAGTACCTGTAGTACCTGTAGTACCTGTAGTACCTGTAGTACCTGTAGTACTGCAGTACCTGTAGTACCTGTAGTACTGCAGTACCTCATGTACTAGATTCACTTTGATTCTTCAGCTGCGACTCAGAAAGAAAAGAAGGACTCTGATTGGACGAATCACAAACAAACAGAAACAAACAAAAACAGGAAAACAAAGCAGGTAAACAGATGTTTTCTCCCGGTGTTCCGTCTGTGCAGTAAAAAGACCGGATTCTCCCGGCGTTCCCGCTGGCGAGACTCCGGAGGAAACAGGAACTAAGGCCAGTTAAAGGAAGCAGACGCTACATTTTATTATATTATTATTATTATTATTATTAAATAACTGTAATCATACGCTGCATCATCAAAGCCTGTTCCCTCCTCGCCGCCGTTCGGCGCCCGCCGTGCGTTGCTACTGGTCGCACGCCGGAACGCCGCTTCATCCAGGGACGTCAGAAAAATAGGTTTTGGATTATAAAAAGGATTTTTTTTCTGTGCTTGTAACTTTTTTTTTTCAATCACAATCTGGGAAAAAACAAAATGTAGAAACAGTAAAAAGGACGAGTCGGGCGCCGTCGGGCGGCGCCGCCTCTCGAGTCTCTGCCGAGTCATTAACGAGTCAGACGGCGCCGGAGAGCAGGACTCACACGTCTTTCCCAACGCTCCACACCGACTCCATCCTGACGGGAAAGATGTGAACAGTTTCATCTTCCTGGGAAGTTCCCCGTGTGTCGCTGCGTCTCCCGCCTCCGGCCGCTTCCTGTCGCCGTGGCGTTAAGCGCTGGGATGGCCGTGTTCTCCCTGAAGCGGCTGCAGCTCCGGCGCCACGTGGTTCTCCTGCCCGTCCAGCAGCGTGCTGTTACCCAGCTTCCTCTGCGGCGGCGACGCCTCCGTGTGGTTGGCGTCTTGCTGGGCGCCGAACCGGGGGTCGAACCTGGGGCCGTCGCGCTGCAGCAGGAGCCGCTGGGCGGCGGCGGCGGCGGCGGCTGTAACGGAGTTAAGAAGGTCAGTCCTCTTGGGTTAGGAAGAAAGGAAAGAAGGAAGGAAGGAAGGAAGGAAAGAAGGAAGGAAGGAAGGAAGGAAGGAAGGAAGGAAGGAAGGAAGAAAGGAAGGAAGGAAGGAAGGAAGGAAGGAAGGAAGGAAGGAAAGAAGGAAGGAAGGAAGGAAGGAAGGAAGGAAGGAAGGAAGAAGGAAGGAAGGAAGGAAGGAAGGAAGGAAGGAAGGAAGGAAGGAAGGAAGGAAGGAAGGAAGGAAGGAAGGAAGGAAGGAAGGAAGGAAGGAAGGAAGGAAGGAAGGAAGGAAGGAAGGAAGGAAGGAAGGAAGGAAGGAAGGAAGGAAGGAAGGAAGGAAGGAAGGAAGGAAGGAAGGAAGGAAGGAAGGAAGGAAGGAAGGAAGGAAGGAAGGAAGGAAAGAAGGAAGGAAGGAAGGAAGGAAGGAAAGAAGGAAGGAAGGAAGGAAGGAAGGAAGGAAGGAAGGAAAGAAGGAAGGAAGGAAGGAAGGAAGGAAGGAAGGAAGGAAGGAAGGAAGGAAGGAAGGAAGGAAGGAAGGAAGGAAGGAAGGAAGGAAGGAAGGAAGGAAGGAAGGAAGGAAGGAAGGAAGGAAGGAAGGAAGGAAAGAAGGAAGGAAGGAAGGAAGGAAGGAAGGAAGGAAGGGTAAGGGGAAAAGGAACTACACAACGCTGCTACATAAGGCAGTAATAGATTACACGCTGCTACACAAGGCAGTAATAGATTACACGCTGCTACACAAGGCAGTAATAGATTACACGCTGCTACACAAGGCAGTAATAGATTACACGCTGCTACACAAGGCAGTAATAGATTACACGCTGCTACACAGGGCAGTAATAGATTACACGCTGCTACATAAGGCAGTAATAGATTACACGCTGCTACACAGGGCAGTAATAGATTACACGCTGCTACATAAGGCAGTAATAGATTACACGCTGCTACATAAGGCAGTAATAGATTACACGCTGCTACACAAGGCAGTAATAGATTACACGCTGCTACATAAGGCAGTAATAGATTACACGCTGCTACACAAGGCAGTAATAGATTACACGCTGCTACACAAGGCAGTAATAGATTACACGCTGCTACACAAGGCAGTAATAGATTACACGCTGCTACATAAGGCAGTAATAGATTACACGCTCGTACACAAGGCAGTAATAGATTACACGCTCCTACACAAGGCAGTAATAGATTACACGCTGCTACATAAGGCAGTAATAGATTACACGCTGCTACACAAGGCAGTAATAGATTACACGCTCCTACACAAGGCAGTAATAGATTACACGCTGCTACACGAGGCAGTAATAGATTACACGCTGCTACATAAGGCAGTAATAGATTACTGGCTGCTACACAAGGCAGTAATAGATTACACGCTGCTACACAAGGCAGTAATAGATTACACGCTCCTACACAAGGCAGTAATAGATTACACGCTGCTACACAAGGCAGTAATAGATTACACGCTGCTACACAAGGCAGTAATAGATTACACGCTGCTACATAAGGCAGTAATAGATTACTGGCGGCTACACAAGGCAGTAATAGATTACACGCTGCTACACAAGGCAGTAATAGATTACACGCTGCTACACAAGGCAGTAATAGATTACACGCTGCTACACAAGGCAGTAATAGATTACACGCTGCTACACAAGGCAGTAATAGATTACACGCTGCTACATAAGGCAGTAATAGATTACTGGCGGCTACACAAGGCAGTAATAGATTACACGCTGCTACACAGGGCAGTAATAGATTACACGCTCCTACACAAGGCAGTAATAGATTACACGCTGCTACACAAGGCAGTAATAGATTACACGCTGCTACACAAGGCAGTAATAGATTACACGCTGCTACATAAGGCAGTAATAGATTACTGGCGCTGACCCGTGGCGTCCTGCAGCAGCTGCTCCTCCTCGTCGGTGTCGGCGTCGATGAACTTGCTGATGGACGCGTCGTGGAAGGTGAAGTTGCTGCTCAGTAAGTTGTCGGGGCTCTTGATGGCGGGCGGCGGCGGTGGCGGCGTCCTGCTGCTCGCCGTCGTGTACACCGACGCCTCCGGGCTCTGGAGCGCCGACGAGCCGTCTGACGGGACGCCGCCGGTCCCCGGGTCCGCGTCCTCGCCGTCCCTGAAGTTGACCTTGAGCGAGCGGCTCCTGAGCGGGTTGCTGTGGGCGCCGCCCCGGCTGGCGGCGTGCAGGCCGGCGTTGGCGTCCTGCGAGCCTTCGTGCTCGTTCTCCGGCGTGGGCGCCAGGCTGGGGTTGGTGCTCACCCTGCCCGCCATGTTGGCGCCGGCGGCGGGGGGGCTGTGGGTGGAGCGGGCGCCGTCGGGGAAGTCGGTGGCGCAGCTGATGAAGCTGTCGACGCTGGACATGCTCCTCATGTCGGTCACGGCCTCCGTGGCGCCGGAGGAGACGGCGTTCCCCATCTCCGACTCCGCCCTCTGCCCCCCCCCTCGGGACTGCGGCGTCTTGTCCGTGCCGTTGCGGTCGGCGGCGAGCAGCTGCGTCTGCGACGCCATCTTGTTGTAAAGCTCCTCCAGTTTCTGCGCGCTGAGGTGCTGCGGGCTGCTGCGCGGCTTCGCCGCCTCCTGGTCGCCGAACTCCAGCGTCCTCGCCGCGCTGCCGGGACTCGGCCGCGGCCGCGGGCTGGGCGTCCCTCTGGGCAGAGGACACGGAGACACGTGGTTGTCGTGCACCTGGAACAGCGGCAGAACACGCCGTTATTATTTATTACAGCTGTGAAAAACAAGAAGAGACCACTTTCACAAACTAATGTGATAACGATACGTTGGTGTCCCGCTGTAATTAGCTTAGCTCAAACACTGGAAGTGTATGGGTAGTGGTAGCCTGCCTCCACCTAAAGTAGCTAATTAGCTTAGCTCAAACACTGGAAGTGTATGGGTAGTGTTAGCCTGCCTCCACCTAAAGTAGCTAATTAGCTTAGCTCAAACACTGGAAGTGTATGGGTAGTGTTAGCCTGCCTCCCCCTAAAGTAGCTAATTAGCTTAGCTCAAACACTGGAAGTGTATGGGTAGTGTTAGCCTGCCGCCACCTAAAGTAGCTAATTAGCTTAGCTCAAACACTGGAAGTGTATGGGTAGTGTTAGCCTGCCTCCACCTAAAGTAGCTAATTAGCTTAGCTCAAACACTGGAAGTGTATGGGTAGTGTTAGCCTGCCTCCACCTAAAGTAGCTAATTAGCGTAGCTCAAACACTGGAAGTGTATGGGTAGTGTTAGCCTGCCTCCACCTAAAGTAGCTAATTAGCTTAGCTCAAACACTGGAAGTGTATGGGTAGTGTTAGCCTGCCTCCCCCTAAAGTAGCTAATTAGTTTAGCTCAAACACTGGAAGTGTATGGGTAGTGTTAGCCTGCCTCCACCTAAAGTAGCTAATTAGCTTAGCTCAAACACTGGAAGTGTATGGGTAGTGTTAGCCTTAGCTTAGCTCAAACACTGGAAGTGTATGGGTAGTGTTAGCCTGCTTCCACCTAAAGTAGCTAATTAGCTTAGCTCAAACACTGGAAGTGTATGGGTAGTGTTAGCCTGCCGCCACCTAAAGTAGCTAATTAGCTTAGCTCAAACACTGGAAGTGTATGGGTAGTGTTAGCCTGCCTCCACCTAAAGTAGCTAATTAGCTTAGCTCAAACACTGGAAGTGTATGGGTAGTGTTAGCCTGCCTCCACCTAAAGTAGCTAATTAGCTTAGCTCAAACACTGGAAGTGTATGGGTAGTGTTAGCCTGCCTCCACCTAAAGTAGCTAATTAGCTTAGCTCAAACACTGGAAGTGTATGGGTAGTGTTAGCCTGCCTCCACCTAAAGTAGCTAATTACCTTAGCTCAAACACTGGAAGTGTATGGGTAGTGTTAGCCTGCCTCCACCTAAAGTAGCTAATTAGCTTAGCTCAAACACTGGAAGTGTATGGGTAGTGTTAGCCTGCCTCCACCTAAAGTAGCTAATTAGCTTAGCTCAAACACTGGAAGTGTATGGGTAGTGTTAGCCTTAGCTTAGCTCAAACACTGGAAGTGTATGGGTAGTGTTAGCCTGCCGCCACCTAAAGTAGCTAATTAGCTTAGCTCAAACACTGGAAGTGTATGGGTAGTGTTAGCCTGCCTCCACCTAAAGTAGCTAATTAGCTTAGCTCAAACACTGGAAAAATAGTGTTAGCCTGCCTCCACCTAAAGTAGCTAATTATTTCAAACACTGGAAGTGTATGGGTAGTGTTAGCCTGCCTCCACCTAAAGTAGCTAATTAGCTTAGCTCAAACACTGGAAGTGTATGGGTAGTGTTAGCCTGCCTCCACCTAAAGTAGCTAATTAGCTTAGCTCAAACACTGGAAGTGTATGGGTAGTGCTTATTTGCAGTTTTACGGTTTCATTTTCAGCCAATAAAAGCTGTAATATTTCACTTTTGGGAGAAATGTTGTGGGTAGTTGATAGAATCTCAACCAGCATTCCTGACCTTCTCCTTCTTGTCGCCGGCCTTGTCCACCATGACGTCCATGAGCTCCATGCTGCGGCCGAACGGGTCCTTCATGTTCATGGAGACGATGCTGCCGTTCCGCTTGGCGCGCTCCAACGCCTCGCGGCGCTTGATGGCCTTCTCCTGCCGCTTCTGCTCCTTGTAGAACTCGGAGAAGTTGTTGACGATGATGGGGATGGGCAGCGCGATCACCAGCACGCCGGCGATGCAGCACAACCCGCCCACGATCTTCCCCAGCAGCGTCTTGGGGTAGATGTCTCCGTAGCCGACGGTAGTCATGGTGATGGTGGCCCACCAGAAGGAGGCGGGGATGCTCTTGAACTTGGTGTCCTCCTCGTCCTTCTCGGCGAAGAACACCAGGCTGGAGAAGATCATGATGCCCATGGCGAGGAAGAGGATGAGCAGCCCCAGCTCGTTGTAGCTCCGCCTCAGCGTGAAGCCCAGCGACTGCAGCCCCGTGGAGTGACGCGCCAGCTTCAGGATGCGCAGGATACGCATGATGCGGAAGATCTGCACCACGCGCCGCACGTTCTGGAACTGCAGCACGCTCTTGTTGGACTCGGTCAGGAAGATGGTGACGTAGTAGGGCAGGATGGCCAGCAGGTCGATGACGTTCAGAGGACCTTTGAAGAACTTCCACTTGTTGGGCGAGGACAGGAAGCGCAGCAGGTATTCCATGGTGAACCAGGCGATGCACACCGCCTCCACGTGCGCCAGCTGCGGGTTGTCGGTGGCCTGGCCGAACTCGTCCGTGTCCTGCAGGTCCGGCAGCGTGTTGAGGGACAGGGCGATGGTGGACAGCACGATGAAGAGGATGGAGATGATGGCCAGGATCTGCAACACACACACACACACACACAGACACACACACACACACACACACACACACACAGACACACAACGTCAACGCTGCTTCTTCAGCAGGAACAGACGAAGCTGCAAAGTTGGCTGCAGCTGGAAGTCTGCAGGTTGGAAACATCAGGAAACCCCGCCTAGCGCCGGCGTGTTCCCGCCGTTAGTAAACTAATCAAACTAGCAGCCGCTGGCCTGGAGAAAGGTCGGCTTCACTGCAACAACACAACTACACAACAGACTAAAGAGACGGTGGTGATGTGTTCTCACAGCGGAACGCTCACCAGGAGAATGTCCAAATGATGATTTTCATTTCATTTCATAATATCCATTTATTCCATTCATAGTTTCCATACATCCCATAATAACATACAACACCATGGGGCGGTGCGTGGCGCAGTGGTTAAGGCAGGAGAATGTATATAATATCCATTTATTCCATTCACTGTCTCCATACATCCCATAATAACATACAACACCATAATGGAAAGGAATACCGGCCCCGTTCCATGAGCTCAGACACCAAGTTTGTTTTTCTTGTTATTATTTAATGTTTCTTCATCTTTGATTCTCTGAAACAAAGAAACCAGTCTGTACTCTTCACCTTCATCTTCTAATCTTCATGGAATAATCTGCAGAACGTAACATCTTTACATGACTCAACACATCAGGAGAAGTAGTTCCTGTTTGGGAACGCTGCAGCAGAGCTGGAACAGCATCAGTCCCACCAGGAACGTCATCTTTTCTGTTTCAGTCGCGTGTGTTTGAGGTTTGATGATGATGATGATGATGATGATGATGATGATGATGATGATGATGATGATGATGATGATGATGATGATGATGATGATGATGATGATGATGATGATGATGATGATGATGATGATGATGATGGTGAACTGTCATGTCAGCGTTCCAGGAGAAGCAGGTCGGAGCTAATGGGATCTCTGGGGCAGATCTCTGTTATATTTGTTTATATTTCCGGTCCCTCGGAGCAGCAGGAGAACTAATGAGCTAATCTGCTGCTGGATTAACAGGTGTGTGTGTGTGTGTGTGTGTGTGTGTGTGTGTGTGTGTGTGTGTGTGTGTGTGTGTGTGTGTGTGTGTGTGTGTGTGTGTGTGTGTGTGTGTGTGTGTGTGTGTGTACCAGAGTCGGTGTCAAATCCAACACAAGGTCACAGTGAAGCCGTGGATTATTCCCTGGTACAGTCATCAGCTGGAAACTCTGATTAATCTGGACACAGAGACTCTGCTGCGCTCCAGCCCCCCCCCCAAGCCCAGCCCCACCCCCTCCCGCTCCGGCTCCAGCAGCTGGAGGTTGGTCTCTGAGTCCAATAAACCACTGGTTCCAGCCTTGGTGCCTTCAACGGGAGCTTAGAATGATAGCGTTCTATCTAGTTCTGAGATAATGAGCATCAAAACAACAACACAGGCGTTAACAGACACTAATTGATGACATTATGCAAAAAACTCAATTTTGAGAAAAATGGAGGTAGAACTAGAACCTTGTAATTCTAAGCTCACGACTTCCTTTTTTTTGATGAGTGCTCTTGTGTTTGGAGACGATCTCTCTGATCCCCCCCGCCCCTCCTCAGCCCGTGGCACAGATCTTGTAAAGTGTCTCCACCAGTGTTTGAAATAAAGTTCAGTGGTTTTGAAACAGTTTGACAGGAAGCAGCTCGTTAGAGTAACGAGGCTTTAAAGGGATAGTACAACATTTAGAACTAGAACCCCTATAGTCACAGCAGCAGGTTTAATTATGGGTGCATGTTGTTTTGAGATGGGCGGAGCAGAGACGTGAGCTGCTCAGTGAACGGTACAGAACTCATCAAATACACAATCCAACAACTCCACAACGCTCTGGTGGACAAGTTGTGACCTGCACATTCACCACGCTATGAGATAATAACACAACGTTACCACACACAGTTGGTTTAGAGGGAGATGCAGCCGGAACTACATTCCAGACACGTGTGGCTGCCGGCGGAGGGATTTCAGAAGAGAAAGTAGTTCAGAGTGTTTGCTTCATGTGTCGTAATGTTACATAATGTTACACTGAGGAGAATCTGACTAAATGTTGAACTGTCCCTTTAAGTCCCACGCTGACAGATGTGTCCTCGTCCTCACCTTCACACAACCTCCTCTGTCCCGAGGACGCAGGACGGACACGGAGATGGATGACTGAACTCCTCTCACCTTGTGAAGGTGGTGTGTGTGTGTGTGTGTGTGTGTGTGTGTGTGTGTGTGTGTGTGTGTGTGTGTGTGTGTGTGTGTGTGTGTGTGTGTGTGTGTGTGTGTGTGTGTGTGTGTGTGTGTGTGTGTGTGTGTGTGTGAACCTATTGAATACAAGGTGTGTGTTTACGTCATGAGACGATGCAGGACTTCAAACACTGAACGTTACAACATAAAAACATAATATTCATGATCTATAAAGAGTTGTGTCTCAGTGTTGGTGTGTAGTTGTGTAGTTGTGTGTAGTTGTGTGTGTTTTGTGTAGTTGTGCGCTCAGTCCTAGGCTGCTGTTCAGACTTTGTGTTTCTGGAGGACAGGAGTGTATTTTTGTCTGGTGAGAGGACGAGGCAGAGAGACAGACGGAGGGAGGTTTGTCTCCTGTGGCTGAAGCCGTCCTGTCCTCAACAAACACCTGGACACGAGACACCAGACCTTCAGCCTCCAACATCTGGAACACGTGTTGTCGCTGCTGAACACGGCTTCTCTCGTTTCATACGGAAAAGAAAACAACGATCAGAGGCTGATGGACAGCGACACGTCCAACATCTGTCCAGTCCAACATCTGTCCAGCCCAACATCTGTCCAATCAGACATCTGTCCAATCAAACATCTGTCCAATCAGACATCTGTCCAGTCCAACATCTGTCCAGTCTAACATTTGTTCAGTCCAACATAGGCTTGGGCGATAGGACGAATGTATCGCCAATCGACCACCGGCTGAGTCCGTCACGGTTGATTTAATTTTTGGCGATTTTCTTTGCATTTTGTTTTGTCAAATTAATGGTCTGCCGCCACAGAATTCAACTCTAATTTAAATGGAGCACAATTCATCTGGATCTCGCATCTATAGTTATGTAATAGGCCTATGTTATTCACACAGATTTCCGACGAGTCTCTCACTAAATATGGCAGTGATGGCAGAGATGAAAGCAACGTCAGTTCATAAATCATATTAAGAGAACTAGACCAAGTGCAGTTACAAGGACATCTGTCCACCTGTTTCATTTTTACAAAACAGCTTCAGACTAATTGTGATGTTAAAACGACTTTATAAGCTTGTCAGAGGGAGAGTCTGCCTCCCGCAGTCTGGAAACAAACCTCTCAGAGCCACCAGCGCGGCCGCGGCGTCACAGCTGTGATCAAACTGTTGATCAGCTGTCTGTGCCACCACGAGTCCGCGACACATCTGCCCTCTTATTACAGACAGGACTACATAAATGCGCACATCGTGACATTTACATGATAATTCATCGATCTACTTATTTATTATCAAGAACATGTTGAAAACAACTGCACACGCGTCGACCGGGAGGAGGCTGCAGGAGCAAACAGCACCGAGTGACCGGACCTCGGACTTTGATCAACATTACGTATCAAATTAATTAATTCACTCATAAACCGTGTAATACGTGGGATAATGTAGAGTTAGTCTGTTGTTATGTATGAAACCATGCCATTTTGTCAAGAAACTGTTATTTCCATCCTGCGGTTTACATCATGGATGTGGTTTACATGCTCTCATATGGGGAGAACTGTCAAATCGGACACAAATATGGCACGTGTCATAGCCGCCGAATATATCGCCCGCCGAACATCTGTCCATCGCCCAACATCTGTCCAGTCTAACATTTGTTCAGTCCAACATCTGTCCAGTCCAACATCTGTCCAGTCCAACATCTGTCCAGTCCAACATCTGTCCAGTCTAACATTTGTTCAGTCCAACATCTGTCCAGTCTAACATTTGTTCAGTCCAACATCTGTCCAGTCCAACATCTGTCCAGTCCAACATCTGTCCAGTCTAACATCTGTCCAGTCAAACATCTGTCCAGTCTAACATCTGTCCAGTCCAACATCTGTCCAGTCCAACATCTGTCCAGTCCAACATCTGTCCAGTCTAACATTTGTTCAGTCCAACATCTGTCCAGTCTAACATTTGTTCAGTCCAACATCTGTCCAGTCTAACATCTGTCCAGTCCAACATCTGTCCAGTCAAACATCTGTTCAGTCCAACATCTGTCCAGTCAAACATCTGTCCAGTCTAACATCTGTCCAATCAGACATCTGTCCAGCCCAACATCTGTCCAGTCCAACATCTGTCCAGTCCAACATCTGTCCAATCAGACATCTGTCCAGTCCAACATCTGTCCAGCCCAACATCTGTCCATTCCAACATCTGTCCAATCAGACATCTGTCCAATCAGACATCTGTCCATTCCAACATCTGTCCATTCCAACATCTGTCCAGTCTAACATCTGTCCATTCCAACATCTGTCCAGACATGTGTCCAGCCCAACCTCTGCCCAATCAGACATCTGTCCAGCCCAACATCTGTCCAGCCCAACATCTGTCCAATCAGACATCTGTCCAGTCCAACATCTGTCCAGCCCAACATCTGTCCATTCCAACATCTGTCCAATCAGACATCTGTCCAATCAGACATCTGTCCATTCCAACATCTGTCCAGTCTAACATCTGTCCATTCCAACATCTGTCCAGTCTAACATCTGTCCAGACATGTGTCTAGTCCAACCTCTGCCCAGTCTAACATCTGTCCAAACATCTGTCCTATCAAACGTCTGTCCTATCAAACATCTGTTCAATCAGACATCTGTCCAGCCCAACATCTGTCCAGTCTAACATCTGTCCATTCAAACATCTGTCCAGTCTAACATCTGCCCAATCAGTCATCTGTCCGTTCCAACATCTGTCCATTCCAACATCTGTCCAGCCCAACATCTGCCCAGTCTAACATCTGTCCAGTCCAACATCTGTCCAGCCCAACATCTGTCCAGTCTAACATCTGTCCAGTCCAACATCTGTCCAGTCTAACATCTGTCCAGTCTAACATCTGTCCAGTCCAACATCTGTCCAAACATCTGTCCAGTCCAACATCTGTCCAAACATCTGTCCAGTCCAACATCTGTCCAATCAGACATCTGTCCATTCCAACATCTGTCCAGTCAAACATCTGTCCATTCCAACATCTGTCCAGTCTAACATCTGTCCATTCCAACATCTGTCCATTCCAACATCTGTCCAGCCCAACATCTGTCCAGTCTAACATCTGTCCAGTCCAACATCTGTCCAAACATCTGTCCAGTCCAACATCTGTCCAAACATCTGTCCAGTCCAACATCTGTCCAATCAGACATCTGTCCATTCCAACATCTGTCCAGTCAAACATCTGTCCATTCCAACATCTGTCCAGTCTAACATCTGTCCATTCCAACATCTGTCCATTCCAACATCTGTCCAGACATGTGTCTAGTCCAACATCTGTCCATTCCAACATCTGTCCAATCAGACATCTGTCCATTCCAACATCTGTCCAATCAGACATCTGTCCAAACATCTGTCCAATCAAACATCTGTCCAATCAGACATCTGTCCAAACATCTGTCCAATCAGACATCTGTCCAAACATCTGTCCAATCAAACATCTGTCCAATCAGACATCTGTCCAAACATCTGTCCAATCAGACATCTGTCCAATCAAACATCTGTCCAAACATCTGTCCAATCAGACATCCGTCCGTTCCAACATCTGTCCAGACATGTGTCTAGTCCAACATCTGTCCAATCAGACATCTGTCCAATCAAACATCTGTCCAAACATCTGTCCAATCAGACATCCGTCCGTTCCAACATCTGTCCAGTCAGAGACACGTCTCCACACACAGAACACAGGTCTATAATTAGACGAGTGGAGCATCTTTCACCTCCTCTGTTCTCTGTTGATCAAATGAATCAGTGTTTTCTGTTTCTGTCGGTGTGTGTGTGTGTGTGTGTGTGTGTGTGTGTGTGTGTGTGTGTGTGTGTGTGTGTGTGTGTGTGTGTGTGTGTGTGTGTGTGTGTGTTTGAATCGGGACGAGCATCTCTGTGTCATCTGCTGTTTACTCTGCCGCCATGCCGTCTCCATGGCGACCAGGTGATCATGAGGTCGTGACGTGAGCCGGAGCCGCGGCTGATCTGGTGTCAGCTGACAGATAATTAACGCTCACTCACGCCGGCGTCTCCGGTGACCTCGCGGCCTCCAGTACCGACGTCAGGCCGCCGGGTTCCTGTGACACGATAGAGTGTCATCATCACGCTGAAACCGGAGAGGAGACGCTGACCCTGGATCAGCGCCGCCCGCCGCGCTCCACGCTCCACGCTCCACGCTCCAGGCTCCACGCTCCAGGCTCCACGCTCCACGCTCCACGCTCCACGCTCCACGCTCCAGGCTCCACGCTCCAGGCTCCACGCTCCAGGCTCCACGCTCCACGCTCCACGCTCCAGGCCTCAGGGTCAGACACACGCTCTGATGTGTAATCACATTAAAAAGCTGCTGCAGCTGCTCTGGGGTCAGCGGACCGCGAGGCCAGGAGCTTATTAATTAACTACTGTATCTTCATCATCTTCATCATCATCATCATCATCAACATCATCATCATAAAGAAAGACACTCTGAAATTCACAGATTTGGTTGGGATAGAGGCTTAAAGGGACAGTTCAACATTTTGTCAAATTGTCCCATCACCATAACCCCTATAGTCATAGCAGTAGGTTCGTTACCTTTAATTGTCGGTGCAAGCTGTTTTTAGAACGGCGGAGCAGAGCCGTGAGCTGCTCAGAGCTACGCTACGGAGGCTCATGGGATTTCTTGGTTTCCCTCATCAAACTCATCAAATACACAATCCAACAACTCCACAACGCTCTGGTGGACAAGTTGTGACCTGCACATTCACCACGCTATGAGATAATAACACAACGTTACCACACAGAGTTGTTTTAGAGGGAAATACAGAGACTGGTGATGAACAACTGTCCCTGAAGGCAACGTGTGCAGCTCAACTCGACGTCCTGCTGCTCCTCATCGTTACAACGTGTCACTGGTCGTTTCTTTTCTCGTTTCTTTAGTGTTGGAAACAGAGAATGATGTAGTATGTAGCCTACTGTATAATAATGAAATCCAACCTGCTTGTTTTGTTTAGATGAGCTTCATATTTGCAGATGATTGAAGTTGTGTCTCCGTGGAGACGTCTGACAGCCTCTCACCTCTGTCTGTGCCTGTGAAACTGCTAATGCATCAAAACTAAAATAGTCCTAACTGGTCCCAGCGAGCCGGCCCGCCGCTCGCCTCGCCGTAGCCATGACAACAGGCTGCGGTTACAGTCTGACAACGGGATCTATTTCCTCTCCCGGCCTCACACGTGTCTGTAGCGGTGAATGGCGAGCGGTCGCCGTAGCGGCGGCGGCGGCAGATGGCTCAGACGGTTTAAATAGAACAGTCAGTGATGAGGAAACAGACGCACAAAGACACACAAAGACACACAAACGGCCCTGGGTCTGGTTTTAACAGCACATGAGCCTCAGCGTCGCTCTGCAGAGGATTCACACACACACACGCAGCTGACACCCGGACAACAACTCACTCTGGTTGGTGCACAATGAAGTCACAGGAGCTAAAAACACAACCACACACAGAGATACAGTCGGTGCACGTATCTGTTCTTCCTATAGATGACGTCACTGGAACCAGTCAGAGATCCACATGTCAATCACAGACACTGTCACTGAATTATGACCAGCACTAACTCCATCTTTAATTCACCTTGATTACAGCTGTCTACACGGCCCTGTTCAGATATCTGTCATTAAGTTTTGATGTTGTAGATCTGTAAATGGAATCATGACTAGTCAGAATCCAACTGTAGCTTCACTTACAGATATGTGTAATTGACATGTGGATCTCTGTGATGACAAACCTACACATGAACGGCTACAGTGACGTCATCTATAGGAGGACGTAGCTGTGGATCTGAATGACAGAGATCTTGGGTTAAATGTAACTATGACCAGTCTACAGCGTTCATTCTGGAGCCAGCTGAGCTTTTCACCGTGACGTCCTGCAGAACACGCGGCTCACACGCTGCACATGGCAAATCAGATCGAAGACGACGCCGCGGCCTCCTCGTCCTCCTCGTCTCTCAACGTAACGTAAAACCATCTATTTTTCATGGTGGTGAAGTGAAACACCTGCTGCCGACCACGGCCCCTCGTTAATGTTTCAGCAGCAGCAGCAGCAGCAGCAGAGGGAGGACGAGCTGCTGACCACCACCACCACCACCACCAGCAGCAGGACAACTACTACAGCTGCCTTCTGCTGCGCTGCCTCCCCTCTGTCCCCCGTCCTCCTCTCTGTCCTCTGTC
>CM064896.1:287500-292500 GCA_030347415.2 Decapterus maruadsi
AAACGCTGCTGAAGCTGAGGTTCAACAGCTGACTGAGATGTGAACATGTTAAAGGGACAGTTCAACATTTAGTCAAACTGCCCCATCACCATAACCCCTATAGCAGGGGTCATCAACTATATTTGTCGAAGGGCCAGAATCTTTCTCAACAGACACCTTGGGGGCCGACATTCAAATAGGCCAAGATTGAAATTAAAGTCACCTTTTTGCCAAATCATTTAGTTGCTAATATTTTATTTTACAAGTTTTCATTTACATATCTTTGATGATATAAAATGAAAAATCTTGACAGCTGAACAGATACATGCTGGAGCTTTACACTGCACCTGGCCTGTGATTTTCAGCCTACATATGAAAGGAGGCTGACAATCGGTTCTGATTGATACAAGTCAGTAGTCCTGAAATGCTTGTTTCTCTTCTATAATGCACATTTTACATCTTGGAGGCGACATGTTTCCACACACGACAGAGCTCAGTGGGAAACAGTAGGAGAGACACAGGCCGAGGGAGAACCGGGACACAACACCGGAGGAGGTCCGGTGAGTGGCATCAAACACGCGTCGCTACCAAATTGCTTCTGTTTTGAGAGCGTAGTTTCACTGAATGGGTTTAAGAAAGACTCTACATCTGAACGCATGCACAACCAACCACGGCTTTTTCCTCGGCCGCGGCGGCCAAAATCACCCAGCTGGCCTCTGCAGACAGCCCGTGTGAACGGGTTCACTGCCAGAATTGACGTGGTCGGCCGCGCTCACAAAAACAGACAAACTGGAGGAGGAGGAGGAGGTCTGAACTATCCCAATGGAGTAAACGCTGCTGAAAACGTTCATGCATGGTTTTGGGTATGCAATCCCAGCTCATAGGCACTTTGAGATGTGATTTCCCAGCATTGACTTAAAGGGATAGAGCCCGTAAATACAATACAAACTATAAGAACTCAGTCGCGTCAAACTGTCCCATCACCATATGATCACCCCTATAGTCATAGCAGTAGGTTCGTTACCTTTAATTGTCAGTGCAAGCTGTTTTTAGAACGGTGGAGCAGAACCGTGAGCTGCTCAGAGCTACGCTACGGAGGCTCATGGGATTTCTTGGTTTCCCTCATCAAACTCATCAAATACACAATCCAACAACTCCACAACGCTCTGGTGGACAAGTTGTGACCTGCACATTCACCACGCTATGAGATAATAACACAACGTTACCACACAGAGTTGTTGTAGAGGGAAATTCATGTAAAACCTCTGATGCAAGGGACAGTTGTTCATCACCAGTCTCTGTTTTTCCCTCTAAAACAACTCTGTGTGGTAACGTTGTGTTATTATCTCATAGCGTGGGCCAATCTGATAAAATGTTGAACTATCCCTTTAAGTATCACAGTGAGTGGCTGTAAGTGTAACTGTGATTGTTTGCTGTGTGTCTTCCCTGTGAGGGTGAGGGAGGCAGCAGATCCAGGACCAGCAGCAGATCCAGGACCAGCTGCAGATCCAGGACCAGCTGCAGATCCAGGACCAGCAGCAGATCCAGGACCAGCTGCAGATCCAGGACCAGCTGCAGATCCAGGACCAGCTGCAGATCCAGGACCAGCTGCAGATCCAGGACCAGCTGCAGATTCAGGACCAGCTGCAGATCCAGGACCAGCTGCAGATCCAGGACCAGCTGCAGATCCAGGACCAGCTGCAGATCCAGGACCAGCTGCAGATCCAGGACCAGCTGCAGATCCAGGACCAGCAGCAGATCCAGGACCAGCTGCAGATCCAGGACCAGCTGCAGATCCAGGACCAGCTGCAGATCCAGGACCAGCAGCAGATCCAGGACCAGCTGCAGATCCAGGACCAGCTGCAGATTCAGGACCAGCTGCAGATCCAGGACCAGCTGCAGATCCAGGACCAGCTGCAGATCCAGGACCAGCTGCAGATCCAGGACCAGCTGCAGATCCAGGACCAGCAGCAGATCCAGGACCAGCTGCAGATCCAGGACCAGCTGCAGATCCAGGACCAGCAGCAGATCCAGGACCAGCTGCAGATCCAGGACCAGCAGCAGATCCAGGACCAGCTGGAGATCCAGGACCAGCAGCAGATCCAGGACCAGCTGCAGATCCAGGACCAGCAGCAGATCCAGGACCAGCAGCAGATCCAGGACCAGCAGCAGATCCAGGACCAGCTGCAGATCCAGGACCAGCTGCAGATCCAGGACCAGCAGCAGATCCAGGACCAGCAGCAGATCCAGGACCTGTTGTATAAAGTCAGAGCGATGATTTGCAAGTGGAACAAAACTCTAAATTACACGTGGACGTGTTTAACGCTGCTGCCAACGTCAGGACCCTGCAGCCCAGACACTGCACAGATAGAAGAGACACACACACACACACACACACACACACACACACACACACACACACACACACACACACACACACACACACACACACACACACACACACACACACACACACACACACACACACACACACACATTACAGTATACGTCTGTTGGAACAATGTTCCTCAACAAAACCAAACAAGTTGCTCTGATCCAGTAAAGACGGAGCAGTGGGAACAGATCCAGTCTAGAAAGAGTTAAAAGCAGCTTCTTCTTCATCGTTAACAACCTTCGTCTCCAAAAACAACCAACAGCTGCTGGAGGAACACAACAATGTTGTTATCACATGTTTTGTTGATGATTCTATGAACTATGAACAGGATGAAGTAAAGCCTGTCTACATGATGGGATGTCTGGCTGCAGGTGCAGCTGAACGGACCAGAGCCAGATACTGACTCAAATACCTCAAAATTAAAATGTTACTACTGTTATTATTATTGTTTTACTTATTTTTATTAATTTATTGGTTTTATTTGTTGTTTTAAACATCCCTTTTTGGAGTTACACTCTACGTACTCTACCTTTATCTCTGAGTGACAGATGAGACCCGATCTCACTCTTTTGTGATGTTTTTGCCTGTTAATGTGCATCAGAGTCAATAAAGTTCAGACCAAACCAACACAGTGCAGCGACAGCGTGCTGACGGCGCTCCGTGCTGACGGCGCCCCGTGCTGACGGCGCTCCGTGCTGCAGCTCCAGGATCTGGACTCGCTGACAAATAGAAAGTAAACATGTGTCATCGCGGCGCTGACGCTGCACACGCCGCTGCATCCATCCAGCTGCTGTAAACTGGCCGACAGTCAAACACGCAGCCAGACGGCCAATCACTGCCTTACATGGAGATCTGACCCCACATTAAAACACACCGCTACCGCTACCGCCGCCGCCGCTGCCACCGCTCTGACCCTCAACAAACCATCTCAACAGAAAACACATGAGTGGCGTTGCTTCACACTGTGCAGACAAGACACAAAGGTGGCAGCGTGAGTCTGGGTCGAGGTTATCACCTCTAAAACAACTCTGTGTGGTAACGTTGTGTTATTATCTCATAGCGTGGTGAATGTGCAGGTCACAACTTGTCCACCAGAGCGTTGTGGAGTTGTTGGATTGTGTATTTGATGAGTTTGATGAGGGAAACCAAGAAATCCCATGAGCCTCCGTAGCGTAGCTCTGAGCAGCTCACGGCTCTGCTCCACCGTTCTAAAAATAGCTTGCACCGACAATTAAAGGTAACGAACCTCCTGCTATGACTATAGGGGTTATGGTGATGGGACAGTTTGACTAAATGTTGAACTGTCCCTTTAAGCCTCAAAAACGCTGTTGCCGTCTAAACAAAAGGCACATCCCGTAAAATATTGTGTTCTTTTCACCTGCGAGCGTTGCCGTGTGAACAGGCCTCGTTGTGTTGGTCGTTATGAAGGAACTCAATCAGGAGCTGTGGCGTTAATCTGCAGCTGCTTTCTCTTCTTCTTAATCTGCAGCGGCTGCAGCTGCAGCTGCAGCTGGTCACCGACCAGCGCGGCGGCTGCAGCTGGTCACCGACCAGCGCGGCGGCTGCAGCTGCAGCTGGTCACCAGCCAGGCTGCAGGCTGGCTGGTCCAGCTGGCCACACCAGCCACACAGCTGCAGCTGGTCACCGGCCACCGTGCTGGTCACCGTTTGAGCAAGCTGGTCACCGGCCACAACACAGTGCAACACAACACACACGCACATCTTGCGGTCTGTGTTTGACAAGCTTACACAACACAGTGCAACACAACGAGCGGCGTGCGGTCAGCGGCGTGCGGTCAGCGGCGGCGGCTGCTTCCCTCTAATCACCTTCTGGCATGGACTCAGACGGACAGAGATCACTCAGATTACAGAGACAATCCTCTCAGATTTGGCCACAGCTTCGTTCACACGGTTTCATGTTTTAGCTCCAGGGATTTCCTCTAATGCTGCTCTGATACCACTTGGCCAAAGGGACGCCCCCTTGGCCAGCAGCCTAGTGACAGGAACCTGGTGTCACACCAGCACCAGGACTCTGACAGTTTCCATTAAACCAAAACCACCAAACTGAAAAGTAATCCGATTACTTTTAGTAGGACAGAGACTGGTTGTGATCAGCTGCTCCATCAATAACTTCATTGATCAGCTGTTTGTCTCGCTGGTCTCAGGTCAGCGCAGATCTGTGTTAATGTAACCACGACGACCACGACCACGGAGTCCAGTTTCCCACAGTTCACACACACACACACACACACACACACACACACACACACACACACACACACACACACACACTGACTGTAAATACAGCTGCTTCCATGATGTTCACATGTTGTTCTCTGTAACTCCTCCTCCATCCACTCCCTCCTCTCTGAGATCATCATCCATTCATCCATCCATCCATCCATCCATCCATTCATCCATCCATCCATCCATCCATCCATCCATCCATTCATCCATCCATCCATCCATCCATCCATCCATCCATCCATTCATCCATCCATCCATCCATCCATCCATCCATCCATTCATCCATCCATCCATCCATCCATCCATCATCCATCCATCCATTCATCCATCCATCCATCCATCCATCCATCCATCCATCCATTCATCCATCCATCCATCCA
>CM064896.1:300000-312500 GCA_030347415.2 Decapterus maruadsi
GGGAAACACAGAGGAACACATCTGTCTCTCCGTCTCTCTGTCTGTTTGTCTAGAACGAAGACGAGACGAATAAAAGAAAGTGTATTTATAGAAGAGTGTGAGCCTTTAATCAGTGTTGCCACGGTAATGAGAGGAAGTGTGCAGGCTGATGAGAAGAGAGGCAGGGGGGGGGGGGGGGGGGGCTCTGGTCAGTCGGAGGTCAGGGTTCTAGATGCTGTCAAACAGGAAGTGATGTCGTGTCCGACTCGTAGTTAGCCGTGATTCTAAGGAACGTGATGAATACGACCGCTGGCCTGTGATTGGTCGGCTGCTCTATAACGGCTTTGTAGAGATGATGACATCATCAATGACATCATGGCTTTGTTACCGATGACGTCATGAAGATCTGAGCTCAGAGCAACATCTGGTCTTATGACTCTGACTGGTCGTGAAGTGTAGGACTATGACCTCACCTCCACGCATCCATGGCAACGACCAATCACTGAAGAGAATCAGTTCAATGACCAATAGGAGTTTAGATTCAACTGTATTCTGACAATAATCTACAAAATAATAGTAAATATTTACACTGGGGATGAATGTGAAACCTCTGAGAGTCGGACTGAACTCCACTAATTCTCTTAAAGGGACAGTTCAACATTTACATAATGTTACGTAATGTTACCTGACGACCAACCTGAGTGATCAACCTGAGCCGCGTCTCTCTGACTCAACCACTGGATCAACGTTACGCTGAAAACCTGGATTTCATATGAAGGGAGTTTCGCAGGTTGCAGCAGAAGAGCTCAGTTTCCTCCTCCACCCCCCCTTTAACCCTCCACCCCCCCCTCACCCCCCCCCCTGGGACAGTGATTTATTACATGACCGTGATCCCTCAGAGACGGAGCTGCAGGTCCAGACAGGCCGCGTTCATCCACAGCACACTGATCCTCCTCCTCTTCCTCCTCTTCCTCCTCCTCTTCCTCCTCCTCCTCTTCCTCCTCCTCCTCCTCTTCCTCCTCCTCCTCCTCCTCCTCTTCCTCCTCCTCCTCTTCCTCCTCCTCCTCTTCCTCCTCCTTCTCCTCCTCTTCACAAAAACTCAAAATCTCACCAATAATATTCGTCTCATTTCAGTCCAAACTGACCTCATTCTATTAAAACCAGACTCGTCTCATTAAAGCAGTTTGTTTTTAACACTTTTTACTTCTTTCAACAGGTTTTCACTGTAAATCAGTAGAAAAATAGTTTTTCTTTCTTATTACAAACACAACAACCTGCTTCACTGGCAGATTTTTAACTGATTTACAGAGAAAATGATCATTTGTAGGTGATGAGTCTTATTTGAAGTGGGAAGAGTTTAGTTTTGACAAGAAAAGGGACAAATATTCTTGTAAAGACAGAGTCCTGCTCCAGTCCAGTCCTCCAGCCTCTGACAGCGTCTCCACCAGCAGCAGCAGCAGCAGCAGCAGCAGCAGCAGCAGCAGCTGGATGTGGATCTGTTCTAACTCCAGGTCCAGGACCAGGTAGAGAGGGATCTCACCTTCTTCTCTCTCCGGCGTTAAGCCGAGCGTTGTTAATGTGCAATTAAAGTTTCATCTGCACTGAAACATAAATGAGGCAGAATGTGTGTTTGTGAGGTTTGACAGATGCAGCTGTTCAGAGGTTAACGGTGACCTGCTGCTGTTAATGCTGCTGCTGCTGCTGCTGCTGCTGCACGTTCTCCTCTCTGGCTCCAACACGGACAGAAACGCCTCCACCTGTCCAACACACGCCCAATCACACTCCTCATTTTAACTTTCCTGGTGCTTCCCAACTTTTTTACATCAAGCCAAATTGAGGAAATTTTGGCAAGATTTTAACAAAAAATAGTTGTTCTGAACTTGTTTCTAGATCATTTTCACTTGTTTCAAACGAATTTTCACTGAAAATCTGTTAAAACTCTGCCAGTGAAGCTGGTTTTAAGAAAGAAAAACTTGCTCCACGTTCAGATTTTTCTACTGATTTACAGTGAAAATCAGCTTGAAAGAAGTAAAAAGTGTTAAAAACAAACTGCTTTAATGTGATGAGTATTTTTTTAAGTAGAGTTTTTACAGTGTACTGTATTGAAGAGACATTTCTGGGGAAAAAAGCGGTTCAATTTCTTTTTAAACATTTTGAGAAAAAAACAATTTCTAGAAATTTCCCCCAAATCAATTCTAGAAAAAAAGAGGGAACAATTTCTCTCAAAAAAGTGGGAAAATTTTGTTCATGTTATATGTTTTATTTTTTATATTATTATTTTTCTTTCTTTTCTTTTTTTTAACATTTAAAAAACTATCCTTGTGGTGTAAAAAAGAAAAAAAGAAAAGAAAAAATATTTGAATAATAAATATCCTGAAAGTGGAAAAAAAAAAAAAAAAGTCAAATTTTTTTTTTTTTAATTCTCTCAAAAAAGTGGGAAATCGGGGAAAAAAGTAAAAAATATAAAATAAAAAAGTGGTTAAAAAAAATTGTCAAAAAAAAGTTTAAAAATTCTAGAAAAAAAGAGGTAAAATGTCAATAAAAGCTGGACCCGTAGGAGCCACCGCAGGACCCCATGTGGAGAAGCAGTGTGTTGGTAACAACGAAGGCTGACGGAGGATCACGGTTCAGATCAAAGGACACGAGCTGCAGTGAATGTGAAGCATGAACTGGAAACTGTTTGTTCACATTTGTGTTGTTCTAAACGCACAAAATATTCCAACAACAGAGCAGAAGGAAGAAGCTGCTGCTTCATCGTGATGAAATGTAAATATGGTTCATAAAGAAGCTTCAGACCTTCAGCCCTGACCTTTATGACCTTTATGAACACCTCCACGGTGGATCCACCACCGTCACTAAAACATATTCTTGAAACAAAAAAGAAACCTGAGAATTAAAAACGCAAATAAAGAACGTGGTGCCAGGTAATCAATGTTTCTAATACGTCTATTCAGAATTATTTCAAAGAAAAATATTAATGAGGTTTTAAACCGGATCTGTTTAAAGGGATAGTTCAACATTTAGTCAAACTGGCCCATCACCATAACCCCTATAGTCATAGCAGTAGGTTCGTTACCTTTAATTGTCGGTGCAAGCTGTTTTTAGAACGGTGGAGCAGAGCCGTGAGCTGCTCAGAGCTACGCTACGGAGGCTAATTATGGGATTTCTTGGTTTCCCTCATCAAACTCATCAAATACACAATCCAACAACTCCACAACGCTCTGGTGGACAAGTTGTGACCTGCACATTCACCACGCTATGAGATAATAACACAACGTTACCACACAGAGTTGTTTTAGAGGGACTGATGCGTACGTGTTGCCTTCAGGGACAGTTGTTGAGGACAATAGTGAAACGCTCCAGTGATGACCTCTGACCTCTGTCCGAGTGTCAACGCTGGTTGTGTTGGTAATAAACTGAGTTATTTCACATTGTGAGTGAATATTGAACATTGATCAGGTTCTTGTTCTATTGTGTTCAGTCCCTTTAGAGAAGCTGTTACCATCAGTCAGCTGGTAATGAGCTGGTGATGGAGTACTGCACTGGAGATAAACAGGAGGGGGGGGGGGGGGGGGGGGGGGGGGGGGGGGGGGTAATGAGGAGGGCGGTGTTAAAGGTGTTATTGGGTCTAAAAATGAGCCCATTGTGCAGAAAACCTCCTCTCAGTCATGACATGAGACACTCTGGAACAGCATCTTCATCATCATCATCATCATCATCAGGAACAACAGAGATGCACTGACCACGCACATGTCAACGCACACACACACACACACACACAGACTGAGACCATGGAGCCGTCATGAGTTCATCTGCACAGAAACAAACTTCTTCTGACTTCACCACTGGGCCCCACAACAACAACAACAACAACAACAACAACAACAACAACAACAACCCTATCCAGGACCAGGACCAGAACCAGAACCAGAACCAGAACCAGAACCAGGACCAGGACCAGAACCAGAACCAGAACCAGAACCAGAACCAGGACCAGGACCAGGACCAGGACCAGGACCAGGACCAGGACCAGGACCAGGACCAGAACCAGAACCAGAACCAGAACCAGGACCAGGACCAGAACCAGAACCAGAACCAGGACCAGGACCAGGACCAGGACCAGGACCAGGACCAGGACCAGAACCAGGACCAGGACCAGGACCAGGACCAGGACCAGGACCAGAACCAGAACCAGGACCAGGACCAGGACCAGGACCAGGACCAGAACCAGAACCAGAACCAGGACCAGGACCAGGACCAGGACCAGGACCAGGACCAGGACCAGGACCAGGACCAGGACCAGAACCAGGACCAGGACCAGGACCAGGACCAGGACCAGGACCAGGACCAGGACCAGGACCAGGACCAGGACCAGAACCAGAACCAGAACCAGGACCAGGACCAGGACCAGGACCAGGACCAGGACCAGGACCAGGACCAGAACCAGAACCAGGACCAGGACCAGGACCAGGACCAGGACCAGAACCAGAACCAGGACCAGGACCAGGACCAGGACCAGGACCAGGACCAGGACCAGGACCAGAACCAGAACCAGGACCAGGACCAGGACCAGGACCAGGACCAGAACCAGAACCAGAACCAGGACCAGGACCAGGACCAGGACCAGGACCAGGACCAGGACCAGGACCAGGACCAGAACCAGAACCAGAACCAGAACCAGAACCAGAACCAGGACCAGGACCAGGACCAGAACCAGGACCAGAACCAGAACCAGGACCAGGACCAGGACCAGAACCAGGACCAGGACCAGAACCAGGACCAGGACCAGGACCAGAACCAGGACCAGGACCAGAACCAGGACCGTGTCTGTGTGAAAGCACCGCATTAAAGGGACAGTTCAACATTTAGTCAAACTGTCCCATCACCATAATCCCTATAGTCATAGCAGTAGGTTCGTTACCTTTAATTGTCGGTGCAAGCTATTTTTAGAACGGCGGAGCAGAGCCGTGAGCTGCTCAGAGCTACGCTACAGAGGCTCATGGGATTTCTTGGTTTCTCTCATCAAACTCATCAAATACACAATCCAACAACTAGGGATGCACCGATACCGATACCTGGATCTGAGTACTGTCCGATACCGAGTACCGATGCCGATCCTTCGACCACAACAAAAAAACTAACCATGAGGCAAAATGCAATGAATTGGAAGTAAGTTTTATTTTCTTCTCTGATCTAAAAACAAAATACAACAACGATGCAGAGCCTCTGATCGTCTTCATGCAGAGCAGCTGCACTGGTTCGGTTCTTGTACTCGCTAAAGTTCACCGATACCGATACCAGTACATTACAACAGTATCGGACCGATACCCGACACCAGTATCGGTATCGGTGCATCCCTACCAACAACTCCACAACGCTCTGGTGGACAAGTTGTGACCTGCACATTCACCACGCTATGACATCATACCAGGGGGTCAGCGGGTCATGGGGGGTCACATCATGGGGGGTCATGGGGGGTCATGGGGGGTCATGGGGGTCAGCGGGTCATGGGGGGTTGTGCTCCGTACCTTGGCGGCGAAGGAGGAGCTGGGTTTCTCCAGCAGGTCCCAGAGCTTCCTCCTCTTCTCGGAGCAGCAGTCTGCGGTGAACTCCTCCCCCTCGCGGTCCCTCATGTTCTCCGCCTCCCTCTTCAGCTCCTCGTTCATCTGCTCCTTCTTCTGGTGGTAGCGCGCCTGGCAGCACGACTCCAGGTAGATCTCGTCGATGCCCCAGAAGTCCAGCTCCTGGCTGAAGGACAGCGCGCACATCTCCTCCATCATGTGCAGCTTCCCGGTGCGGTAGAAGTTGAGGATGGAGGTGAAGGCTCCCGGGTGCCGGTCGAAGAAGAACTCGTTCTGCTCCAGGCTGTAGTCGTCGCAGATCTCCATGATGGAGTCGTGCGTGTTGCAGTCTCGCAGCTTGCCCAGGCGCGTGCGCGGCAGCCGGTCCAGAGTCCGCCACAGGATCTCGTGGAGCAGCCCCCCCACGTTGAGCCGGACGCGGCGGGAGTGGGTCTTGGTGCGGATGATGTCCACGGTGTCGGGAGGCAGCGTGGTGGTCGGGCGTGGCGCCGTGCGGATCATGCTGCTGCTGCGGGGTCACGGGGTCGTCAGAGTCTGGAGTCGCCGCTCGCTGCACGGACGCCGCCGCTCATCCTACTGGTCCTGAAGCAGGAAGACAGACGGTAGATTCTCTACATCTACCAGGAAGATTCGTCTTATTTCAATCAAAACAAACTCATTCTATTAAAAGCAGCTTGTTTTTAACTCTTTTTACTTCGTTCAGCAGATTTTCACTAGCCTGGTAAACCAGCCTCCCCCGGAAATGCATTCATTTCATTTCTCAGGGAGAGTCTGGCCTCATCTCCGTTGAAACCGTTTCGCCGAAACACTCCGCCTACCGAGCCAATCAGGGACCGAAGAAGAACAACGATAACGTCTTTTCCTCCAAGAAACTCAACAAGCGCCGACTCTTGCTCTTGTTTAAGTTCTGTAATTGATGGTATTTCATTTAGAACTTCCCTTACTGCTGTTTTTACGCCGCTGTTTGACGCTCCGCCATGTTTGTTGTAGGTGAGTCCAGTCCATGTAGTGATGTTTTCAGGCCCTGATTGGCCAACGTGCTGTGTCAATCACAGCGGCGACGCTGATTGGCTCGGTAGACGGACGATTTCTGGCAAAACGGTTTCAACGGGGATGAAGCCAGACTCTTCCTGAGAAATGAAATGAATGCATTTCCGGGGGAGGCTGGTTTACCAGGCTAGATTTTCACAGGAATCAGTAGAAAAATCTGAACGTGGAGCAAGTTTTTCTTTCTTATTACAAACACAACGACCTGCTTCACTGCAGATTTTAACTGATTTACAGAGAAAATGCAAAAATCTGTTTCTTTGGCAGGTGCATCGGAGACAAATAAGTTCAAATTAGAAAAGGAGAGTTCCTGCAGGACGTGTCGCGTTGCAGCGTCCTGCAGGTCGGCCACGGAGGGAACGCTTCTTCTTTTCTTTTTACTGATTTCAAGTGAAAATGACCTAAAAACAAGTTGTTCTTCGGTGACGAGTCTGATTTACAGTAGAAAGAGTTTAGTTTTGACAGAAATGAGACGTAGAGTTTTACAGTGTTGAACATTCAGAGTTCAAGCAGAGGAACGCAGTACATTTACAGAGGATGTGTACTTTACTGTGGTACTTATTACTCTTAATTGAATACATTTCCAAAACAAATATTTTTACTTTTACTGGAGTTCATTTCTCGGAGGCTGAAAAGTCCTGGTTTCAGTTCAACGATCCTTCAGTTCATTTAGAAACAGTTATTTTTAGTCATTCATTGATGTGTAAAATAAGACATTGCTTTTACTTACACTACATTTAAAATCATGTACTTTTGGAAACTTCGATGAGCTACTTGTACTTGTAACGGAGTACATTTAGTAGTACCAGTAGTATTTGTACTCTTACTCTAGTACTGGGGTCGTGTACTCTGTCCATCTCTGCCTTGTGTTTCCTCGGTTACGGACGGAGCTCAGTGCGCGCGCGGCAGCGGTGATGAGTCCGGTTACAGGAGCGGGGGGGTCCAGGTCCAGCAGGGGGGTCGAGTCCGCATCCGGTCCACACAACTACACACACACAAAGACACACAAACACACAACAAACAGAGAGAGAGTGTGAGGTGTGTGTGTGTGTGTGTGTGTGTCCTGTCCTCCAGAACAATGTCAGCTGTTGATCCTCCTCAGTTTAATCAGCTTTAACACACACTGTTCCTGCTGACACGGTGACACACACACACACACACACACACACACACACACACACACACACACACACACACACACACACACACACACACCAACCCGCCGCGCGCTGTCCGGTGCCGCGCGCCGCTGTCCAACGACCTGGTGCTGAACCGGCGATCGAACCTGGTGCCGTGTGTGTGTGTGTGTGTGTGTGTGTGTGTGTGTGTGTGTGTGTGTGTGTGTGTGTGTGTGTGTGTGTGTGTGTGTGTGTGTGTGTGTGTGTAACTGTTCCACAGCGACATTAATCTGCTCTAATACTAAACACCGATTATCAACTTTGATTAAGATCCCGGCGCAGCGCGTGACGTCAGCGGCGCGAGGAGCGGAGACAGAGACAGCGCGCGCGGGTCTTTTTTTTTCTTCTTTTTTTTCAGTTTTTTTTTTACAGTGAATCAACTGAACTGTACCGTGACAACACAACAACTACACAACAACTACACAACTGCAGAGTGTTGCTGCATCACGGAGTCACGCGGCAACGCGTGCATTTAAATATAAACCTGTATGTTTCTCTTCCTGCCGGCGCGAGCTCAGCGCACAACTAGTTCACACAGACCCACAATACAGACCCCATACACACACACACATAGCAGCCTATAACACAAGCACACAGACACACACACGATACCTCCGTGCACACGGTCCGCTGAGTGAGAACTAGTTGTGATCTGGGTCCAGGTCTGACGGAGGCGTCTTCATCTTCATCATCATCTTCATCTTCATCTTCATCAGCTCCACACCGACATGTCCGGAAACAAACACAAAAACCACCAGTCTAGTCTAGTCCGGTTCAGTCCGGTTCAGTCCTGGTCCTGGTCCTGGTGCTGGTCCTGGTGCTTCAACAAGTCCTGCTGCTCCGGGAGAGACCGGTCGGTCGGTGCTGTCCGCTGCTCAGCCTCAGTCTGTGTGAGTGTGTGTGTGTGTGTGTGTGTGTGTGTGTGTGATCCTGCAGGAGCTGGTTTCACTGACGCTGCTCCAGCGGAGAGTTTAACCCTGAAGGAGCCGGAGCCGCTGCAGCTGCACAGTCCGGACCGGAGCTGATCCAGCAGGACCAGCAGAGTCCGGACCGGAGCTGATCCAGCAGGACCAGCACGGATCAGGACACTGTAAAAACTCTACATCTCACCAAGAATATTCATCTCATTTCTGTCCAAACTAAACTCTTCTCTCTTTAAATCAGACTCGTCACCTAAACATCAACTTGTTTTCAGATCATTTTCACTTGTTTCAAACTCATTTTCTCTGTAAATCAGTTAAAATCTGCAGTGAAGCAGGTTTTTTGTTTGTAATTAGAAAGAAAAACTTGCTCCACGTTCAGATTTTTCTACTGATTCCAGTGAAAATCTGTTAAAACAAACTGCTTTAATGTGACGAGTCTGATTTTAATAGAATGAAAGTTGTTGCATTCAAACTGCTTTAATGAGACGAGTCCAAATAAGACAAGTTGTTGCATTCCGCCTCCCAGGTCCCGGTCCGGTCCGGTCCGGTCCCGGTCCGGTCCGGTCCGGTCCGGTCCGGTCCGGTCCGGTCCGGTCCGGTCCCGGTTCAGGTCCCGGTCCCGGTCCTGGTTCCACTCAGCTTCATTAATCCACTCATTAAAGCAGAGCTGAGTGAAGCAGCTGCTGCAGCAACACAATCTGAACTTTCCATTCAGCTTCACTGTGCAAACAGCAGCGTGTGTGTGTGTGTGTGTGTGTGTGTGTGTGTGTGTGTGTGTGTGTGTGTGTGTGTGTGTGTGTGTGTGTGTGTGTGTGTGTGTGTGTGTGTGTGTGTGTGTGTGTGCGCTGCCTGTGTTTACAGTACAGACCGTCCCTCATTAACACTCGGGCTGTGTGTGTCTGTGTGTGTCTGTGTGCGACTGTATTCAACCACTCCAACCACCGTTTACAACAATCTACATTTATTTATAAATAACATAAATATAATAATAATATAATAATATAAAAGTACAAAGAGGATATTGACACCAGTGTGTGTTGAAATGTACATGATGACACGTTGTGTGTCTGCAGAGTCTCTAGTCTTTAGTGTGAGTCCGTCCTGCTGAGGCGGACCTGGTGGTCTGGGTCTGGGTCTCTCCTGCTGAAGCGGACCTGGTGGTCTGGGTCTGGGTCTCTCCTGCTGAGGCGGACCTGGTGGTCTGGGTCTGGGTCTCTCCTGCTGAAGCGGACCTGGTGGTCTGGGTCTGGGTCTCTCCTGCTGGGTCTGGGTCTGGGTCTCTCCTGCTGAGGCGGACCTGGTGGTCTGGGTCTGGGTCTCTCCTGCTGAAGCGGACCTGGTGGTCTGGGTCTGGGTCTCTGCGGCTGCAGCACTGGTGGTCTGGGTCTGGGTCTCTCCTGCTGAACCTGGTGGTCTGGGTCTGGGTCTCTCCTGCTGAGCGGACCTGGTGGTCCGCTGGGTCTCTCCTGGAAGCACCTGGTGGTCTGGGTCTGGGTCTCTCCTGGGTGGTGGTCTGGGTCTGGGTCTCTCCTGCTGAAGCGGACCTGGTGGTCTGGGTCAGCTGGGTCCAGGTCAAACCTGGTGGTCTGGGTCTGGGTCAGCACCTGGTGGTCAGGGACCTGGTGGTCTGGGTCTGGGTCTCTCCTGCTGAGGCGGACCTGGTGGTCTGGGTCTGGGTCTCTCCTGCTGACACAAACCTGGGTCTCTCCTGGAGGGACAACAGACCAGGATTCATTACTTTACTAAAGGGAACAAGCAGTGTATGATGTAAACCAGGACCAGACCCAGACCCAGACCCAGACCCAGACCCAGACCCTCCATCGCCACCACCACTGACGCCCTCCAGGTGGCGCTGCAGGTCAATAAACCAGTGGTTCTCAAAGTGCGTCCAGGAACCCAGGAGTCCTTGAGAGGGTTCAAGGGGGGGTCCCAAACTTGTTCTCAATATTTTACAACGTTTTCTACAAAATTTTAAACTTATTGAGAAATTGTAAGAAAAAATTGAGAGATTTTTTACCTTTTTTTCTAGAATTTTTTTAAAAACTTTTTTTCTAGAATTCATTAAAATTTTTCTGTTTTAAAAAAAAATTCAAAAGAAATTTTACAACGTTTTCTACAAAATTTTAAACTTAATTTCAAAACCAATTTTTGGTTTTTTGAGAGAGATTTTACCCTTTTTTAAAAACTTTTTTTCTAGAATTTTTTTTAATTTTTAAGTTTTGGGGGAGTTAAAAAATTCAAAAGAAATTTTACAACTTTTTCTAGAAAATTTTAAACTTATTTTTGAGAAATTTTACCTTTTTTTCTAGAATTATTTTAAACTTTTTTTTGTTTGGAGAAATTTTACCACTTTCTTTTCAATTTTCAACTTTTTACATATATTTTACCAATTTTCCAGAAATGTTTCTAAAATTTACTAAGACAGAAATATAAATTAATTAAAAAAGTAATGTTAATCAGTCTCAGAACAATTATTTGTGTTTCTGGTCTTTGTTTAAAAGTTTTGTCCAGTTGGGGTCAGTGGTCTGATTTTGGCCAATTTACACAGTTGTTTATATTGTGTACGTGTTATTGTGTTATTTAATATTATGTAAGTTTTTATTGCACTGTGTGGGCAGAGCATCCCATAATGTCCTTGTACCTGGTAGAATCAGGTCTACTGTGATTCTGACAGGTGGGGGCTGCAGGACTCACTGTCTGATGGTGCTGATGGCGAAGGTTTTGCCCACGCAGCCGTTGGCGCCGGCGCCCCACGGCATGGTGTAATACTTGAGCCGGCGTCCCGCTTTGTAGAAGTCGGTCTTCACGGAGCCGTCGGCGTTCAGGAAGCGGTCGTACTTGTACTTCTGTGGAGGAAACACACCTTTAACTGTTGGCTCTGTGTGTGTGTGTGTCTGTGTGTGTGTGTGTGTGTGTGTGTGTGTGTGTGTGTGTGTGTGTGTGTGTGTGTGTGTGTGTGTCTGTGTGTGTGTGTGTGTCCTTCCCACGCCCGTCAGCTGAGCCTCTGCTCCGTGTTAATCCCTCCGTCGTCTCTCTGGCTGACCCAGGGTCAGATCACCTGATACTAACGACTACTGATGCTAATTGCACTTAAGTCTGTCTCAACTCGTCCATAAGACAATTACTGCTGCTTCTCTTGGGGGGGGGGGAGGGGGTTGTAGTCCTCAGACCGGTCGTGGTAAAAAAAACTGTTCAATTCTTTTTTTGAAGAAACTGGTCAAATTTCTCAAAGAAATTCTAGGAAAAATGAAGTAGTAGAAAAATAGTATAGAAAAAAAAAATTAAAATTGAGAAAAAAAATTGTACTTTTTTTTAATTATAGAAAAATGTGGTAAAATTTCTCAAAATAAAGGGGGGGTCAAATAAGACAAAAGTGGTAAAAAATTTCTTCAAGAAATAATAAAAAGTAGAACAGAAAAATTGAGAAGAAACTGGTAAAAATTTCTCAAAAAAATTAAAGAAAAAAAAAGAAAACTATAATTAGAAAAGTGAAAACATTCTAGGAACAAGTGGTAAAAAAGGTCGTGGCCCCCTTGAATCCTGTCGACCCCCCCACTCTGAGAACCACTGACATTTACTTTAGTTAGATAGTTGTGTTGTACTGGGTGTACTGCAGTATTGATGTATTTATAGTGAGTCTACGGAGTTCACCTGCGTATCACAGCGCTGGTTGTTGTTGTTGTTGTTGTTGTTGTTGTTGTTGTTGTTGTTGTTGTTGTTGTTTACCTGTGGCTGTGGGTGCACCTCGGGGTCGGTCTGGGGGCTGATGAAGGGGAACAGAAGCAGCCGGT
>CM064896.1:317500-330000 GCA_030347415.2 Decapterus maruadsi
TCACTCTCGTGTTCACTAGTGTCCGTCTCACTCTTGTCCGTCTCACTCTCGTGGTCACTAGTGTCAGTCTCACTCTCGTGTTCACTAGTGTCAGTCTCACTCTCGTGTTCACTAGTGTCAGTCTCACTCTCGTGTTCACTAGTGTCCGTCTCACTCTCGTGTTCACTAGTGTCATTCTGAGACTGATCTTCACTGTGACTCTGAGCGGAAACACGACCTCATTTTTCTGCTGCTGTTTACAAACAGGACTGACGGTGTGTAAACTGTTTAACTGGAGGCTCTGACATCAACACACACATTGCTTTGACATAGTGTGTCTGTGTGAGTGTGTGTTTGTGTATGAGTGTGTGTGTGAGTGTGTGTGTGTGGGAGGAAGCTCTTTCATACTTGAACAAGACGCTGTAACAGAAGTGGAACAGTCCCTCCTCTTTCCGGTCTTTCTGGTTCTGAGGCAGCTCGGCTTTCAGCAGCGCCTGCAGGTGTCGGCTCACGCTGCCGTTCAGGGCGGCCATCTTGGTTCCCATGAAGTGCCTGAGGAGGAGGAGGGAGGAAGAGGAGGAGGAGGAGGAGGAGGGGGTCAGAGGTGAAGTTTGTTAAAGCTCAGGGTCGACTGCGTTGCTCAACGTCGTCCTCTCTGTGAGTAAAGTTGTGACTCACAACTCTGATGCAACGGAAAGGAAACGGTGTCACGACTCTGTCACCACTTAAAACTAAAGATGGAGGTTTCTCTTCCTCTCCGCGGTGTCGACCAGAAAACCAAACACAACTACACAACAGCATGTGTGTGGAGACGTACTTCCTCATCACGGCGTTGGCCTTGTCCTGCTGGTGATGCGGCAGCCGCAGGTCGAAGATCCTCTCCATCAGCACCCGAGCGTAGCGCGAGAAGTCCAGACACACGCCGTCGTTGACGGCCGCGTCGTACGAGTGAGGATCCAACAGAACCGTCACGTAGCGTCCGGCGGCTCGGACCTGGAGGACAGCGGAGCGTCAGGACACGTGGACAGGAAACGCTCACTAGCTCAATATAGCTTTGCACCATTCTGAGAAAATGTTGCTTTATCCTCTGATGTCTTTTCCTTTTCACTAGTGACAGTTGTGTTAGTGATCCAGACTGGGAGGAAACCCGGTTCATTACGTAACATCCACCTTGTTATTATCAGATTGAACTTGATGCTGCGTGACTCTGTGGTCGCCAGCGTGCCGTTACAGGAAGCTTATCGGATCCCTGGATCGGACCCTCCTCAGGTGTTGGGAACAAACATGACTCACAACAAACAAACTGCAACATGAGAGGATTTTAAATAAGACCCGGTCCGACTCATCTCACTACCACTATCTCACTATCACTATCTCACTATCTCACTATCTCACTATCTCACTCTCTCAGTGTTCATTCATTCACTTTTCATGACTCCATCTTCCTCAGATTTTAATCTCTGAAAACCGAACTTTAAGGCTGAAGTGGAAAAATCCTCGAGTCCTCAGACCGACGGACACTTCAGGTCAGACCGGGTCAGACCGGGTCGGACCGGGTCAGACCGGGTCGGACCGGGTCAGACCGGGTCAGACCGGGTCAGACCGGGTCGGACCAGGTCAGACTCAGACCGGGTCAGACCGGGTCGGACCGGGTCAGACTGGGTCAGACCGGGTCAGACCGGGTCGGACCAGGTCAGACTGGGTCAGACTAGGTCACCACGCTCGGTTTCTTTTTTCTTACTCACTGTGAAAATGTTTCCATGTTTCTGCTTCATCCGCTTCAGGAATTTCGAAGCATCTTTTCCAAATTCCAGTGCATGTCCCAGCCACGGGATGAGGCCTTTGTCCAGAGGCGGCTCGCTCCTCCACCTGAGGAGGAAACACAACAACAACATGATGTAGAGCAACAGGATCATGACGTCACCAGTCCTGGTTTTACTATTTCAAGGTCAAAGTTAAAACCAGTGAAGACACTCGTAGATCCAGAATCCTGCTGTTTGTGTGACCATGATGTGACTCTACAGGAACACATCCCACACACACACACACACACACACACACACACACACACACACACACACACACACACACACACACACACACACACACACACACGGGACTGCAGGGAAACAAAGGGCCGTTTACTGTCAGATTATTGACAGTGTAGCTGTTTGACCACATTCCTCATATTATTCATAGAGCAGAACCAACGGTTGTAATTAAGTAAAGGCACAGTCCGCGTTGATGAGCAGCTGCACTTAGAATATTAATATTAATGATCTCAGATCAGTTCATCCAAACACTACAACTAACCTCCCCGCACAGCAGGAAATAACCATTACCCTATTATTATTATTATTATTATTGCATCTTGCCCCTCTAGCTGCCCCTCCAGCTGCCCCAGGCTCCAGGTCTTATTGCCCCAGGCTCTATTGCCCCAGGCTCTAGGTCTTATTGCCCTATGCAGACAGTCACGTTCAATAGAAGGAAAAGCCAAATATAGAATTAGCAGATTAATATTAAAACACTGGATCAGAATTAGCTACACAACACAACACAACACAACACAACACAACACAACACAACACCACACAACACAACACAACACAACACAACACAACGCAACGCAACGCAACGCAACACAACACAACACAACACAACACAAACCCTCCATGAAGATTTAATGCTCTTTCTTTTACACTGTTTGTGCACAAGATGAATTTGATACAGAATCAATAAAGTATCTATCAATCAATCCATCATCTATCTATCACTCTATCTATCTATCTATCCATCCATCCATCCATCCATCCATCTATCTATCTATCTATCTATCTATCTATCTATCTATCTATCTATCTATCTATCTATCTATCTATCTATCTATCTATCTATCTATCTATCTATCTATCTATCTATCTATCTATCTATCTATCTATCTATCTATCTATCTATCTATCTATCTATCTATCATGGAAATAAAGACCCACCGACAGAACGAGCGGCTCCAGACACAGTGAGTCTCATTAACAACAGACACCTATAGACACATACAGTATATAGACACATATATAGACACATATAGACATCTAGCTCCATAAGCCTGTGCATGTTCTCATTTGTCCAGGTCTCAGTAGCTCAAAGGAGGTCAGATCCAACAACTGGACTTGGTCCAGTATTTGGATCTGACCTCCCTCGCGCTCCAGCTCCATATAGACTCTATAGCACCCGTGTGGCGCGTGAAGGGGGCGTGTCTGACCTGCTGCGGTGCGTCAGGATGAAGTAGAGCAGCGCGGCTTGTCCCAGCAGGATGAAGGTCCACATCATGTCTCTGTCTGTCTTCTCTCTGAGCCTCCTCCTCCCGCGCGACGCTTTTAAGGGACTTGCACCGTCACACACCCCTCCCCCCCCCCCCTCCCGCCCCCTCAGCCGCACCGCATGCCGTCAATCACCGACATCACGTCACCACGCGTCACGACGTTACGTCACAATAACAACACAAACAATAGTTTAACTTCTAAATTTAAATACAGGAAACTGGATTTAATGTCTTGTCTTTTCCCTGTTTTTTAAAAATGTGTTTGAAACAAACAATAATTTAATTATTATGATGTTATTATTCATCTAATAAAACATTCCTTTTACAAAACATTATGAAAAACCCGGTTTGGGCCGTTGACCTCATGTTTGACAGCCCTGTTATAGAGTAATAGATTACAGTAGATTAAAGGGCTTGTTCAATATTTTTCAGATTAAAGGGACAGTTCAACAAATTCATGCAAAACCTCTGATGCACGTTGCCTTCAGGGACAGTTGTTCACCATCAGTCTCTGTATTTTCCTCTAAAACAACTCTGTGTGGTAACGTTGTGTTATTATCTCATAGTGTGGTGAATGTGCAGGTCACAACTTGTCCACCAGAGCGTTGTGGAGTTGTTGGATTGTGTATTTGATGAGTTTGATGAGGGAAACCAAGAAATCCCATGAGCCTCCGTAGCGTAGCTCTGAGCAGCTCACGGCTCTGCTCTGCCGTTCTAAAAATAGCTTGCACCGACAATTAAAGGTAACGAACCTACTGCTATGACTATAGGGGTTATGGTAAAAATGTTGAACTATCCCTTTAAAGAGTCATCATTACAGGACACATGGAGTCATTCTCCTACAGTCTGCTCTGTCACTGTGTGTGTGTGTGTGTGTGTGTGTGTGTGTGTGTGTTAACATCCACGTACAAGAGTCTGAGTCACAGACAGATATAAACTTGTCGTGTGTTTGGTGAAACATCTCCAGGTGGATGATGTCACGTTGTCGAGGGGAACCACTGTGATGATGATGGTGATGGTGTTTCATTTCCCTGTAAAGCTCCTGTTCCCACTTCCTGTTCCCACTTCCTGTTCCCACTTCCTGTTCCCACTTCCTGTTCCCACTCTGACACAAATAACAGCCGTTCCCATCACACACTTTCACACCAAACCTTTATTGACACTTCCTGTCAACAACAGCTGAACATGGAACCAGAACTTCATTCAATCACATCAAACCTTTATTGACACTTCCTGTCAACGACAGCTGAACATGGAACCAGAGCTTCATTCAATCACATCAAACCTTTATTGACACTTCCTGTCAACGACAGCTGAACATGGAACCAGAGCTTCATTCAATCAAATGAGAAACAAGAAGAAAAAATTTAAAACTGAACTCAAGTAAAAAACAGAAAGAACCTGATGAAGAGGAGGAGGAAATAAATAAGGTCCCAGGATGAAGATGAAGCTGAGCAGCGTCCAGGAGCCTAACTGTCTCCCTGCTCCTGGTCCTGGACCTGCTCCTGGACCTGGTCCTGGTTCTGCTGCTGCTCCTGGACCTGGTCCTGGTTCTGGTCCTGGACCTGGTCCTGGACCTGGTTCTGGACCTGGTTCTGGTCCTGGTTCTGGTCCTGAGTGGGGGGGGCTCCTCGCGGCTCGTACACGTCCTCTGGCGTTTGTCCGAAGACGTTGGCGGTTCGTCTGAGGAGGAAGACGCCGGCGTGCAGACCGCCCACGTTGACCCAGACCGTGTGCTGCTTCCTCCACAGCCCCCCCATCCTGGACACGGCCTGGTGGACACACAACAACACAACACTGTCAACACAACACAACACAACACAACACAGCCCCCCCATCCTGGACACGGCCTGGGGACACACAATACAACACAACACTGTCAACACAACACAACACAACACAACACAACACCGTCAACACAACACAACACAACACAACACAACACAGACCCCCCATCCTGGACACGGCCTGGTGGACACACAACACAACACTGGTTAACACAACACAACACAACACTGTCAACACAACACAACACAACATCAGTCAACACAACACAATACAACACAACACAACTTCACTCAGACCTAGGGTTGGGCATCGTTTGGATTTTAACGATTCTCGATTCCGATTCCTTGAACAGGTCACACAATTTTATTTTTTTTTCACTTTCTTCACACAGGCCATTTTTTCATGCTTGGACTTCAAACATACATCATACACAGCTTTAAGACCTCCAAAAGGCCTCCAAAAATGTAGATATTGCCAACTATCAATTAAAAGGGAGGGTCTCTACCTGTAACTATAAAACTGAAGCTTGGCAGCAGTCTAACACACAAAGAGCTGCAGAACAGGTCAATGTATGCAACAAAATAAAACAAACACTGGAGCAGATGATGACAAATCAAAAACAGTTTTTATTTAAGATGATAATCATGTCTGCCTTCTCAGGCTGAGGAGGCCTGTACACTACGTGCGGTCAATTGTTTACTTTATTTCCGGCGCGGGGCGGGGCGGGGCGGCGCGGGACGGCGCGGCGTGGGGCGGGGCGCTGATGTTGGGGAAAGCCAGCAGAGGTGAGAGAACCGGGTGACACTGGACGGGAACCGGGGCACAGGGCCCTGGAGCGGAGGCAGATGTTGACAGGAAAGCCAGCAGAGGTGAGAGAACCGGGTGACACTGGACGTGGAACCGAAGCACAGCGCCCTGGAGCGGAGGCAGGTTCAGATAGGCGCACATGTTAACGAGTCTGTCTGGTCGCTCATCTCGCGCTGTGGAGCCCAGTGCGCGCGCCGGGAGCGCTACGGCGGCTGGGTGCATCAGCAGAGCGGGGTTGGCTTCACTGAGAGCCGGGACCAGGGAGAGAGGCGGCGGCGGCGGCCACCGCGGCTGCTGCTGTGCTGTGATGAGCTCCACACTGACGAGCTACCGGCAACACAGCGCCTCTGTCTGCCCGTTCAAAGTCAAAAGCCCGCTCTCGGACGTTTAATAGCGGTGGGAGGGTTGTGGCGCGGGGCGGGTCAAATTACTACGAACTAGTGCGAGCGGAGTAAAACAAACAGACTAGTGCGGACATTTAGGAACCGATAGAGGAACCGAAATGCAAACAGCTTCTTAACGATTCCGGAACCGGACGTTAGGAACCGGTTCCTAATTGGAACCGGTTTTCGGTGCCCAACCCTACCAACACGACAACATCTGCTCCACAGCTGGCCGTCTCCATGGTGAACATGACCTCACTCTCTCTGAGCCATGATGTCATGATGTCATGATGTCATCATTCACTAAGAACTCAAATCTTCTTACTGTCAGTGTCATGTTTTATTGAACTTCAGTCTTAAGAAGAAAAAAAGAAGTTCTTCAGGATTTTCTCAACTTTCAAAGTTAAATCAAAGTTCTTTCCTTTGATCTTAACGTTAAGACTCACGAGCCTCTAAAACCAGCTTCTCACCAGAGTCCAGACCAGTTTAGACAACAACAGGTCAGTGAGTAAACAGAGGCTGTTTGTCGCAGCAGTGACGTCGTTTAACAAGTTCTTAAGTCGGAAAAATCAGAAATGTGGGAGAAATGGCTGTTAGAGGAAGTTCCAGCATTCCAGACCCTAGTGAGTGGGTTCACAACAGAGTCACGATGGTTTCACAAGAGTCCTGAGTCACTGAGACCAGAGTCAAGAGGCTGTTTGACCTTTGACCTGCAGCTGCTGCAGCACCGAGGGACCCAGCTGGTCCTGCTGAACGCCACAGTCCACCTGGAGGTTACAGGACCTGGACCAGGACCTGGACCTGGACCTGGACCTGGACCTGCAGAAACTCTACATCTCTCCAAGAATATTTGTCTCATTTCTGTCCAAACTAAACTCTTTCTCTTTAAATCAGACTTGTCTCCTAAACATGAACCTGTTTTCAGATCATTTTCAAAGGAAGTCAAACTCAGAGTCTGGACTGCAGAAGCAGGTTGATTCCAGTGAAAATCTGTTGACGGTCCTGGCTGCAGTGAAGACCCCAGCAGGACTGACTGGACCGGACTGGACTAACTGGACCGACCAGACTGGTCCTCCAGACCAGCGGGTCCCCAGACCAGCGGGTCTCTCCAGACCAGCGGGTCCCCAGACCAGCGGGTCTCCAGACCAGCGGGTCTCCAGACCAGCGGGTCTCCAGACCAGCAGGTCCCCAGACCAGCAGGTCTCTCCAGACCAGCGGGTCCCCAGACCAGCGGGTCTCTCCAGACCAGCGGGTCCCCAGACCAGCAGGTCTCCAGACCAGCGGGTCCCCAGACCAGCGGGTCCCCAGACCAGCGGGTCCCCAGACCAGCGGGTCTCCAGACCGGCAGGTCTCCAGACCAGCAGGTCTCCAGACCAGAAAGCTCAACCAGACTCTGTCCGTTTTACAACAGTGAGTCCGCGCTGCTCAAAAGCGCAGAGTCTGGATGTGGGGGCCTTAACTGGACCGGACCGGATCAGACTGGACTGGATCGGACCGAACTGAAGTGGACCGAACCGGACTGGACGGTCTGTCGTCATGGAAACAGCTGATGCGGCTGCTCCACACAAACTCCACAAAACAACAACATCTTGATTTAAAGTCATATTTCCATGGCAACAGGTGTTGGACGGGACGTGGTGGACACGCCTCCGTCTCCGAGGACGACGGTGTCGGTGATAAAAGGCGTCGACGCCATTGTTTCTAATCTGCTGTTGTTTCAGTCAGAACACGACGTCTCTGACGTCACTGTGTTCTTTGTGTGTCTCTTTGTGTGTCTCTTTGTGTGTGTCTTTGTGTGTCTTTGTGTGTCTCTGGCTGCACCTACACACACAACGACAGTCGCCTCCTGCTCTATCAGCTCTGGGCTGCGTTGCACTCGTTCACATCCAGACAAACATCAGCTGTTCTAAAGGTGCAGTCTGGATAAAAACCTGGATCTGGATTTTGAAATCCCGTTTGTTTTTCTCTCCAGGATCCGTCTTAGTTTTATCCCAGTTGTTCAAAGCAAAGCAGGACCGGACCAGTCTGATCCAGATCCAAGCTGTTCTAGACCAGGTCTGATCCAGATCCAAACTGTTCCAGACCAGTCTGATCCAGATCCAAACTGTTCTAGACCAGGTCTGATCCAGATCCAAACTGTTCCAGACCAGGTCTGATCCAGATCCAAACTGTTCCAGACCAGGTCTGATCCAGATCCAAACTGTTCTAGACCAGGTCTGATCCAGATCCAAACTGTTCTAGACCAGGTCTGGGTCCTGACGCTCTAGACGGACGGTGCATCAGGCTGAAGCTGATTGGTCCGTTACCAGCAGCAGCATGAGGTCACTATGTGTTTCTATGAAAACATGTGTATGTGTTGTTTCTGAGCTCTATGTTGTTTCTTCAGTGTCTTTTAAACAGACAGACTCTGGGAAATAAATAAATAAATACATACTTACATACATAAATAAATAAATAAATAAATAAATAAATATGCAGGACATTACTGAAATTGTAAAGATTTCCACATGAGTTTCAAATTCAAACTTCAAACCTTTCATTAAATTCCATTTGGAGAAAAGTGTTTTTTTTTGTAGAATATTCAAAGTTAACTTTATTTACTAATCACTGTCACGGTTTACAATTAGGTGCAAAAAATAAATCAATAAATGTTTATGTCGGCCTTCTGCATTATAATGTTGTTTATTTAACCAGTTTGATCCCATGTTGTTCCTGAATCCACCAAACTGCTGGATCAGAAGAATCCTGTTGTTCTGGATCACGTGATCTGGTCTGATCTCAGGATCTGGTTTCAGTTTTGAAACAACACATTTTTAAGACTTGATCCACATCCGATCAGATTTCCTTTGAACATCTGGGATCTGGAGCCAGCTGGATCCCGACAGGACTGGACCTGCTCTGGGATCCAACCCCATCTTTTACACCTAAATATGTGGGAATGTGTTACCTTGGAAAAACATTTCTTATCCTGCGTCAACAGCACGGCCTTCCCCGATCCCGGTCTGCAGACCCGGGCCATCTCCCTCAGACAGGACGGGTACAGGTCCCAGTTCTTCTTCCTGGAGCCCATCCTGCCGGAAAACCAGAGGACCACGTTACCTCACCTTCTGGAAGAGGAACTCTGTCTGTCCACCTTAACTCTGTCTGTCCACCTTAACTCTGTCTGTCCACCTTAACGCTGTCTGTCCACCTTAACTCTGTCTGTCCACCTTAACTCTGTGGTGTTTCCACCTTAACTCTGTCTGTCCACCTTAACTCTGTGGTGTTTCCACCTTAAATCTGTCTGTCCACCTTAACTCTGTCTGTCCACCTTAACTCTGTCTGTCCACCTTAACGCTGTCTGTCCACCTTAACTCTGTGGTGTTTCCACCTTAACTCTGTCTGTCCACCTTAACTCTGTGGTGTTTTCACCTTAACTCTGTCTGTCCACCTTAACTCTGTGGTGTTTTCACCTTAACTCTGTCTGTCCACCTTAACTCTGTCTGTCCACCTTAACTCTGTGGTGTTTCCACCTTAACTCTGTCTGTCCACCTTAACTCTGTGGTGTTTCCACCTTAAATCTGTCTGTCCACCTTAACTCTGTCTGTCCACCTTAACTCTGTCTGTCCACCTTAACGCTGTCTGTCCACCTTAACTCTGTGGTGTTTTCACCTTAACTCTGTGGTGTTTTCACCTTAACTCTGTCTGTCCACCTTAACTCTGTCTGTCCACCTTAACTCTGTCTGTCCACCTTAACTCTGTGGTGTTTTCACCTTAACTCTGTCTGTCCACCTTAATTCTGTGGTGTTTCCACCTTAACTCTGTCTGTCCACCTTAATTCTGTGGTGTTTCCACCTTAACGCTGTCTGTCCACCTTAACTCTGTGGTGTTTTCACCTTAACTCTGTCTGTCCACCTTAACTCTGTCTGTCCACCTTAACTCTGTGGTGTTTTCACCTTAACTCTGTCTGTCCACCTTAATTCTGTGGTGTTTCCACCTTAAAGGGACAGTTCAACATTTAGTCAAATTGTCCCATCACCATAATCCCTATAGTCATAGCAGTAGGTTTGTTACCTTTAATTGTCGGTGCAAGCTATTTTTAGAACGGCGGAGCAGAGCCGTGAGCTGCTCAGAGCTACGCTACAGAGGCTCATGGGATTTCTTGGTTTCCCTCATCAAACTCATCAAATACACAATCCAACAACTCCACAACGCTCTGGTGGACAAGTTGTGACCTGCACATTCACCACGAAACGAAGCCGTTTTCGAGGTAAATACAGGGTAAATGCGGAGACTGCTTGCTGAAAAACTGTCCCTGAAGGCAACGCGCATCAGAGGTTTTGCATGAATTTTCCTCTAAAACAACTCCGTCTCGTATCGTTCCGTTACTATCTCATAGCGTGGTGAATGTGCAGGTCACAACTTGTCCACCAGAGCGTTGTGGAGTTGTTGGATTGTGTATTTGATGAGTTTGATGAGGGAAACCAAGAAATCCCATGAGCCTCCGTAGCGTAGCTCTGAGCAGCTCACGGCTCTGCTCCACCGTTCTAAAAATAGCTTGCACCGACAATTAAAGGTAACGAACCTACTGCTATGACTATAGGGATTATGGTGATGGGCCAGTTTGACTAAATGTTGAACTGTCCCTTTAACTCTGTGGTGTTTCCACCTTAACTCTGTGGTGTTTCCACCTTAACTCTGTGGTGTTTCCACCTTAACTCTGTGGTATTTCCACCTTAACTCTGTGGTGTTTCCACCTTAACTCTGTGGTGTTTCCACCTTAACTCTGTCTGTCCACCTTAACTCTGTGGTGTTTCCACCTTAACTCTGTGGTGTTTCCACCTTAACTCTGTCTGTCCACCTTAACTCTGTGGTGTTTCCACCTTAACTCTGTGGTGTTTCCACCTTAACTCTGTGGTGTTTCCACCTTAACTCTGTAGTGTTTCCACCTTAACTCTGTGGTGTTTCCACCTTAACTCTGTGGTGTTTCCACCTTAACTCTGTCTGTCCACCTTAACTCTGTGGTATTTCCACCTTAACTCTGTAGTGTTTCCACCTTAACTCTGTGGTGTTTCCACCTTAACTCTGTGGTGTTTCCACCTTAACTCTGTGGTGTTTCCACCTTAACTCTGTCTGTCCACCTTAACTCTGTGGTATTTCCACCTTAACTCTGTGGTGTTTCCACCTTAACTCTGTCTGTCCACCTTAACTCTGTAGTGTTTCCACCTTAACTCTGTGGTGTTTCCACCTTAACTCTGTCTGTCCACCTTAACTCTGTGGTATTTCCACCTTAACTCTGTGGTGTTTCCACCTTAACTCTGTCTGTCCACCTTAACTCTGTAGTGTTTCCACCTTAACTCTGTGGTGTTTCCACCTTAACTCTGTGGTGATTCCACCTTAACTCTGTGGTGATTCCACCTTAACTCTGTGGTGATTCCACCTTAACTCTGTGGTGATTCCACCTTAACTCTGTGGCGTTTCCACCTTAACTCTGTGGCGTTTCCACCTTAACTCTGTGGCGTTTCCACCTTAACTCTGTGGTGTTTCCACCTTAACTCTGTGGTGTTTCCACCTTAACTCTGTGGTGTTTCCACCTTAACTCTGTGGTGATTCCACCTTAACTCTGTGGTGATTCCACCTTAACTCTGTGGTGTTTCCACCTTAACTCTGTGGTGATTCCACCTTAACTCTGTGGTGATTCCACCTTAACTCTGTGGTGATTCCACCTTAACTCTGTGGTGTTTCCACCTTAACTCTGTGGTGTTTCCACCTTAACTCTGTGGCGTTTCCACCTTAACTCTGTGGTATTTCCACCTTAACTCTGTGGTATTTCCACCTTAACTCTGTGGTATTTCCACCTTAACTCTGTCTGTCCACCTTAACTCTGTGGTATTTCCACCTTAACTCTGTGGTGTTTCCACCTTAACTCTGTCTGTCCACCTTAACTCTGTAGTGTTTCCACCTTAACTCTGTGGTGATTCCACCTTAACTCTGTGGTGATTCCACCTTAACTCTGTGGTGATTCCACCTTAACTCTGTGGTGTTTCCACCTTAACTCTGTGGTGATTCCACCTTAACTCTGTGGTGTTTCCACCTTAACTCTGTGGTGATTCCACCTTAACTCTGTGGTGATTCCACCTTAACTCTGTGGCGTTTCCACCTTAACTCTGTGGCGTTTCCACCTTAACTCTGTGGCGTTTCCACCTTAACTCTGTGGTGTTTCCACCTTAACTCTGTGGCGTTTC
>CM064896.1:335000-340000 GCA_030347415.2 Decapterus maruadsi
GGAAAAAGGGTGAATCCCCGTACTCCTTCACTCCAGCCGATCCGCCTCTCAAACCAATTTTCCGCGCTGCCGCCCGATGTCACCGTCCATCCTGCTGACCTCCCTCTGGCCGATGTTCCCCCTCCCCCCGACACCCGCCCCTCTCTGACCACTGAGCCGAGCCCAACAGTGGCAGCAGCGGCGGCTGCGTCTGACCCCTCTCCGTCTGCTCAGCTGACCCTGACAGCGGCAAAGGCATCAGCCCTGTCCGACCTCCCTCCGTCTGCCGAACCGGGCCCGGCAGCGACGGCCGCCGCGTCTGACCCCTCTCCGTCTGCTGGGCCGAACCTGGCAGCGGCGGCGGCCACGGCTGAGTCCGACCTCCCTCTGTCTGCTGAGCCGAGCGCGGCAGTGGCGGCTGCGTCCAATCCCTCTCCATCCGATGAGCCGAGCCCAGTCGCGACAGTGGCGGTGGCTGCGTCTGGCCCCTCTCCAACTGCCGAGCCGTGTCCAGCAGGGACGGCGACGGCGGCTCCTCCACTGCCTGCCGCCGCTGCGTCTGGTCCTCCACCAGCGGCCGCCGCAACCTGCCCCGGCGCTGAAGTCCGACCTGGGGATCTCGTCCCTGGTCTCTCCACCAGAAGCTCCCTGCTAACCATGACAACCCACCTGACACACACCCCTGTTACCCTGATCCCAACCCCCGTGTCCTCCCCGCCGATCGTGTCTCCCCCAGCCTCATCTCAGGGAAACAAACAGTCTAGGAATTCTTCCTCCTCCCGCCTTAAATTACTTAAGGATGCCGTCAACCGACGCTGTGGTCGCACTCAATCCATGCCACCTGTGCTGCAGCCATCAGAGCTGGACAGCAGCCCTGTGGCAGCCACCACAAAAGCCACAGTGGTGGCGGCCGCAGGGACTGACCTCCGATCTCCCACACTGCGTCACCACCCCCCCCTCGCCCCTGTAAATCCAACACCCACCCCACTCTTTCCCGTCACTGCCATGATTGTCGGCGATTCCATCGTCCGACGCATACGCTTTGCGAACGCGGTCACGCACTGCTTCCCCGGAGCCACGGCCGCTACCATTTTGGACAAACTCCCACGTCTCCTTGAGTCAGACCCCCCCAACAATAACAAAAATAATTATTCACTGTGGCTCAAATGACACCGTCACCACCCAGCTTGAACAAATAAAATCTCATTTCAACCTGCTCTTCAAGCTTCTCAGCAACTGGGGAAAATCTGTATTTTTCTCTGGTCCACTCCCCACTTTTGGCCGCCGCGCAGGTCGTTTTAGCAGGATTTTCCACCTTCACTCCTGGCTCCAAACTGTCGCCGCCTCTCACAACTTCTCTTTCATTCACAACTTTGACCTGTTTTGGGAGCGCCCCGCCTACTACGCACGGGATGGTCTTCACCTGAGCACCCTGGGTTCCCACATGCTGGCCTCCAACTTCCACTACTCAGCAAATGCACATGACTGACTGTTTATCCCACGCCCCTCACCCCCTGAATCCCCCCCTCCCACCCTCTCACACACCTCACGCTCCTGCCCGTTTGTGCCCACCCCCCCCATCCCCTCCACAAATCTTCTCTCCCCCCGATCCCCTGCACCACCTCTCTGCTCTATTATCTGTCCCCCGACTCTGACCATACCCGTCATCATCAGACCTAGGGCAAGAAAATCCCGCCCTCTCCGACCACCTCAAACCCTCTGCCCAATACCCACCTCCAGCCTCTACCTCACCCCCCCTGCTGCCCCATCCATCTCTCTTGCACTTCTGAACACTCGCTCCCTCTCCAATAAAGCTCCTCTCATATCTGAACTAATACTGGACAACAATCTCGACCTCCTTCTCCTCACCGAAACCTGGCAACAACCCTCTGATTTCTATTCCCTCAATCAAGCCACTCCCCCTACCTACAGTTACATTGCTAAGCCACGCCTCTCTGGGCGTGGCGGGGGCATTGCAATCATCCACAAACGAACCCTCACTGTTACTGAACTTGACCTCAACCTCCCACCCATCTCTTCATTCGAATACCTTGCCCTCTCTCTCCCCAACTCCATAACTTCACTTGTACTCTACCGCCCCCCGAAGCCCCACCCATCCTTTCTGACTGAACTGTCTGAGCTCCTCACTGTTGCCTCCTCCCTCTCTGCCCGACTCCTGCTAACAGGCGACTTCAACATCCACGTCGACCTCCCCACCGCCCCCCTTACATCTGATCTACTCTCCCTCCTTGACTGTTTCCAATACACCCAGCACATCCACTTCCCCACCCATGAAAAAGGCCACACCCTTGACCTTGTCTGCTCCTCCTCCTCCCTACCTATATCCAGCCCCCACTCTCTTGCCTTTCCTCTCTCTGACCACCACTGTATCCTCTTTTCCGTCCCTCTGCCCTCACCTCACAACCCCCAGAAACGTTCCATCTCCTTTCGCAACATTAAATCTGTTGATCCACTGACTCTCTCCCAGTCCATATCCTCCGCTCTCCCCCCCCCTGACCTGGCCCCCTCCACCCCAGAAGAATTTGCCACCATGCTGAATCACACTCTTTCCAGCTCCCTCGACTCCCTGGCCCCCCGGAAAACATCCACAGTCTCCTTTGTCACCTCCGCCCCCTGGTACACCCCCGCACTGCGTAACATGAAACAAACCGGCCGTCAACTGGAAAGACTGTACAGGAAAACCCATCTCACCGTCCATGCTCAGGCTTACAAGAACCACATCTCCTCCTACCGTGATGCTCTACAAGCCGCCAAGACTTCCCACTTCTCCACCCTTATAAACAGCTCCAACCGCAACCCTCGCATCCTCTTCTCCACAGTCAAGAAGCTTCTCAACCCTCCAAACAACAACCCTTCCTCCTCCACTGATCTCTGCAACTCCTTCCTCCACTTCTTCAGCACCAGGATCTCCCAAATCAACACCTCACTGGCTGCCTCCATCTCAGACCCCTCTGCTCCAGTGCCCCCCCCATCCACCCTCCCCCTCCCTGACCACCTGATCACTGCCTTCACCCCTGTCACTCCTTCCCTCATTTCCGACATCATTACTGCCTCCAAGACCACCACCTGCTCCCTGGATCCTCTCCCCACCTCCCTAACAAAGGCCTGCCTTCCGTCCCTCCTCCCCCATCTTACCACCCTCTACAACCAGTCTCTGTCCCTTGGCTATGTTCCCTCCACCTTTAAACTTGCCTCTGTCACTCCCATTCTTAAAAAACCCTCCCTTGACCCAACAATCCTGTCCAACTACCGCCCCATCTCCAACCTTCCATTTCTGTCAAAAACCCTTGAGCGTGTCGTCTCCGCTCAACTTCACTCTCACCTTCAGTCTAACAATCTCTATGATCCCTTCCAATCTGGTTTCCGTCCCCTCCACAGCACCGAAACTGCCCTGGTCAAAGTCATCAACGACCTTCTCATCTCCGCTGACTCCGGTGCCCTCAACATCCTGCTGCTCCTGGACCTCAGCGCAGCCTTTGACACGGTCAATCATTCTATTCTCCTCCAAAGGCTGCGCCAGCTGGGTGTTGAGGGCACCGCACTGGACTGGCTCACCTCATATCTCACCGACAGACATCATTTCATCTCCCTCTCCGGACACACCTCACCCCTCTCCCCTGTCACACAGGGCGTCCCCCAAGGCTCTGTCCTTGGCCCCCTCCTCTTCATCTGTTACCTGCTCCCTCTTGGCCACATCATCCGCAACTTTAAACTTGACTTCCATTTCTATGCCGACGATATCCAAATCTACCTCTGCACCAATTCTACTAATCCCACCCAGAACCCACCTCTCGCCCACATCGAATCCTGCACTTCTGCAATAAAATCATGGCTGACCCACAATTTTCTAAAACTCAACGCTGATAAGACTGAACTCCTCCTCCTTGGCACCAAATCCACCCTCCGTACATCTGGACCCATCTCACTCACCATCGACAACTCAATCATCACCCCCTCCCCCCTCGCACGGAACCTTGGACTCATCCTGGACCCCACCCTGTCATTTGATGCTCATGTCAACTCAGTCATTAAAACTTCATACCTGCACCTCCGCAACATTGCCAAAATCAAAAACTGTCTTTCTCCCCCAGCTGCTGAATCCCTCATTCATGCTTTCATCTCCTCCCGCCTTGATTATTGTAACTCCCTCCTCACTGGTATCACCGCTCACTCCCTCCATAGACTCCAGATGGTCCAGAACTCTGCTGCCCGCCTACTCACACACACTCGGTCCCGTGATCACATCACCCCTGTTCTTCGCTCTCTCCACTGGCTCCCTGTCAAAGACCGCATCACCTTCAAAATCCTCCTCCTCACGTACAAAGCCCTCCATTCCCTGGCCCCCCCATATCTATCTGACCTCCTCACCTGCCACCGCCCCACTCGTACCCTCCGTTCCTCCACTACCTCTACCCTCATCATACCACAATCCAAGCTGAAAACATATGGTGATCGTGCCTTTTCCCGGACCGCCCCCCGCCTCTGGAACTCCCTCCCCCAGCCCATCAGAGACTCTCCATCACTTCCCCTCTTCAAATCCAGACTAAAAACCTTTCTTTTCACCCAAGCATTTAATGTCTCCTACCCTTAAGCCTTTTTTATTTTTTTTATTTTTTTATTTTTTATTTTTTCTCTTATTGTACCATTGTATTACACCTGTTTATGTTCAGCGTCTTTGGGTCACTGTAAAAGCGCTATATAAAACCAATGAATTATTATTATTATTATTATAGCGTGCAGTAGCCTACCTCAGCATGCCGTAGCAGAGCGTGGAGCGGTGATGTCATAGCGTGCAGTAGCCTACCTCAGCATGCCGTAGCAGAGCGCAGAGCGGTGATGTCATAGCGTGCAGTAGCCTACCTCAGCATGCCGTAGCAGAGCGCAGAGCGGTGATGTCATAGCGTGCAGTAGCCTACCTCAGCATGCCGTAGCAGAGCGGTGATGTCATAGCGTGCAGTAGCCTACCTCAGCATGCCGTAGCAGAGCGTGGAGCGGTGATG
>CM064896.1:347500-380000 GCA_030347415.2 Decapterus maruadsi
TTTTTTTGCGAAAATTTTTGTGAGAATTTTTTTGTAGAAACTTTTCAAAAAAATTTTTTAAGAATTTTATTTTTTTTTTAGAAATTTGACCAATTTCTTCTAGAATTTGATTAGTTTTACCACTTTTTTTCTAGATTTTTCTTTAAACTTTTTTTTTTCTTTAGAAATTTATACCAATTTTTTTACCACTTTTTCCCGCAAAATTTTATCACTTTTTTGAGATTTTTTTTCTAGGATTAAAAAAAAATTAAGAATTTGTATCACTTTTTTTTCTATGTCTTTTTTCCAGAATTTTCTCAAAAATATTTCACAATAATAAAATAATTCACGCCACTGGCCCTAATTTGAATATATACATTGACTAAAAAAGTAATGTTCAAAGGGGTCCCCAATGTTTTCCTGAAATATCATGACTTTTCTAGAATTTTTAAACTTTTTTTTGTTTTGAGAATTTATCACTTTTTTATTTCTTCTTTTTTTTTTTTTTTTGAGAAATTTGACCAATTTCTTCTAGAATTTGAGAAATTTTATCACTTTTATTTATTTTACCACTTTTTTTCTAGAATTTTCTTTCAACTTTTTTTTGAGAAATTTGACCAATTTCTTCTAGATTTTTCTTTAAACTAATTTTGAGAAATTCTACCAATTTTGAGATAACATTTTTACCACTTTTTTTTTTTTTGCGAAATTTTTATCACTTGTGAGAATTTTTTTGTAGAATCTTTTCAAAAAATTTTAAGAATTTTACTTTTTTTCTTTTAGAAATTTGACCAATTTCTTCTAGAATTTGAGAAGTTTTACCACTTTTTTTTCTAGATTTTTCTTTAAACTTTTTTTTTCTTTAGAAATTTTACCAATTTTTTTTTACCACTTTTTTCCACAAGAATTTGTATCACTTTTTTTTTTTTGAAAATTTTCATAATTTTTTTCAAAATAATTTTTCCAGAATTTTCTCAACAGTATTTCCACAAATTCACGCCACTGGCCCTAATTTGAACATATACATTGACTAAAAAAGTAATGTTCTTCAGTCTCAGAACCAATATTTGTGTGGCGGTGTCGCCATGGAGACGAGAGCTGGGACACCGGGTCGGAGGCTCTGATCTTACAAGGTTGGTTTTCAGCCAAGAGACGCTAGGTGGAAGGCAGAGAGAGAGAGAGAAGCTAAGCTAACCGGAGCTAAGGGACACGTGGAGCCGAGTTAACTCCTGAACACGACTGAGGCTGCTGTGGAGCCAGTACCTTCGGATGTGGAACCGCTGCTGGTTTGCAGCTGCAGAACAGGCTGAGCAACAGGCTGAGCAACAGGCTGAGCAACGAGCAACAGGCTGAGCAACAGGCTGAGCAACAGGCTGAGCAACAGGCTGAGCAACAGGCTGCAGGACCGACAACAAGGAGGAGAACTGACCATGGAGCTTCTTCATCAATGCAGCAGTTAAACCAGCCACAAAGATCTGCTCTGACTCAACACGTCGGCTCCTTTGTCATTAGTTCTTTAAGTTGTCATTAGCTGTTGTCATTAGTTCTTTAAGTTGTCATTAGTTCTTTAAGTTGTCATTAGTTCTTTAAGTTGTCATTAGCTGTTGTCATTAGTAGAGTTTCCACTGAGCTGCTGAACAAGAATCAACTCTAGAGCAACAGAGCGATGTGAAGTCTGACTTGTTGAGGAGGAACTCAGCAATAATGAAAAAGCTCTGCAGTAATTGTGGTCGTTAACGACATGACTTGTGACTTGTTACCGTGACAACAGAGGCTCTCTGCCTTCACCTGGCGTTTCAACACCAGCGTAGTGACTCGGTCGCTGAGCCGCGAGCCGGTGTCCCAGCTCTCGTTATGTGAACATAAAGCCAAGCTGTGTTTATTAGTATTTACACCTTTAACTTCTCCTCTCAGAAAACATTCAGAGGGTTTTCATCCTTCAATCAATGATATTAGTAGTGATTAGTAGTGATTAGTAGTGATCAGTAGTGATTAGTAGTGATTAGTAGTGATTAGTAGTGATTAGTAGTGATTAGTAGTGATTAGTAGTGATGTACCTGCATCACTACTAATATCTAATCTATCATTTGGTTTGTCTTGTTTCTGTATTATGGTCTTTTTCGACGTTGTGTCTTGTTTCACTTCAGTGTTTTCATTGTTTGATGTTTTTTATAAAACGTGTAAATAAAGCTGTTTCCATGGAGACGAGGGCCGCTGACCTGGAACAGCTTGTCGGAGGTGATGGGGAAGAAGACTCGGCCTCGGTCTTTACCCACGCGAGCCTCGGCGCCGATCTTCTCCTTGATCTCCTCCGCGGCCGTGTGTTCGAACCCCGTGGGGACCGTCGCTCCTATGGTGACGGTGATGACGTCATCCGTCTCTGGGCCGCCGCCGCCGCCGCCGCCGCCAGCTGGAGCCTCGTCAGAGGACATGATGGACGCTCAGGTGTCTGGGACCGGACACGATGGACTGGGGGGCGGGGGGGGTAGAAAGAGAGAAGAAAAAGAGGGAGGGAGTGGGGGAGAAAGAAAGAGAGAGGGAGGAAGAAAGACAGGGAGGAGGGACAAAAAGACAGAGAAAGAGGGAGAGAGAAGAAGAAACAGAGACAGAAAGAGAGAGAGGAGGGGAGAGAACACAGTTAATCCCAGTTCCAGTCTCCACCATGGACCATGTGTTCATGTGTTCTAATGTATTCATGTATTCATGTGTTCATGTGTTCATGTGCCTATTAATGTATTTATTCATGTGTTCATGTATCATCAGGTTCTCTAACTGAACTCCTTCCTGTTTCTGAGTCAGAGAAGAAACAGCTGCAGCTCAGAGGGAGTTAACACTGATACTACTACTAGTACTACTAGAACTACTACTACTACTACTACTACCACTACTACTACTACTACTACTACTACTACTACTACTACTACTACTACTACTACTACTAGTACTACTAGAACTACTACTACTACTACTACTACCACTACTACTACTACTACTACTACTACTACAGCTGCAGCTCAGAGGGAGTTAACACTGATACTACTACTACTACTGCAGTAGTATCAGTACTACTACTACTACCACTACTACCGCTGCCCATACTGCCACTGACATGTATTATATTATGGGATGTACCGGTAGCTGTAACATAGCCTCCTGCTGCTGCTAACGTGTGTGTTAGCTCCGAGCTGCTACAAGTTAATGCGGACAAACTAACCCTTACCTGCGCTGACGTCACCGGGCTGACGTCATCAGGCTAACACACCGGACCGGGGGGTAAAGAGTGTGTGTGTGTGTGTGTGTGTTGGTGTGAGAAAAACACCTGAATAAAGCAGTTTGTAGCTGGACTGACACCAACCTGTCACACACGAGGAGCTGCTCCGCGTCTCACGTGACCACACCATCACTTCCGGTCCTTCACAATAAAAGCATGATCCGCCGACTGAGCGTGTCAAACTAAACTAAATGTTCAGTTTTTTGTTGTAATGTGGTGTTTTATCAAGTTATTATTTTAAATCATATTCACCATGGAAGCACTGGCAGACTGGAAACAATAATTATTGATCAATAAGTCTGATCACTGTTTTCTCTAATGATCCATTAAAATAAAATGTCTCGGTATTGTTGGAAAATATTCCTAAATATCTATCAAAAGCAGACAGGCATTGGTTTTGGCATGTTGCTAAGAAATACCAGGGGGGAAAAATCTATGAACTAATAACTGATTAACTCAACTAATCAGCTGATCAGCTGTGAGTTGGTTTCTATAATAATTAAACATCAGTGAGTTTAACATGGTTTGTGTCAAACACCTGCTGATAACTGACATGTTCTTAACCTTCATAATTTAACTCAAGAAAATGGCATAAAATAACCTCAAAATACAGAATATTCAATAATTAGTTAACACAGAAATCCCACTGGGTCACCTTTGACGATCACTCACTCAGCTCAATGAAAAAGTATGAAAATAATATTTGTTTTGAATATTTCATAGTGGGGCAATAAAAACATGTTGTTTGGTTAGATGATAAGTGACTCTGTAAAACGTCTATTACTCATCATTACTGTATCTGTGACGTCACAACTACATTTTACATTTTGAAAGCTTCACTTTTATTCTGAAAGGATCATCTCGGCCAATGATGTGCAGTGTTTTCATTCATCCTCACCGGCTGGTACTTCCGGGTAGAGGACGACGTCACCACAAGTGACCGGCAGAGGGCGCCACGGTGTAAGTTTTATATGAAGTTGTTATCAGAGAGAAAACAGTTCATTATGAGATCATGTGCTGTTTGTATCTGGATGATTGATGTCAGTCACGTTGTGTTTATTAAGTGTATGTGTTATTAATGAGGAAACAGCTGTGAGTTCATGTTAATTCTCTTGGTTTTAACAGGAAATAAAGAGCCGTTCTTACTGTGTCCTGTTCATCTGATCAGTGGTTAGTCTGAGGAGGAAACATCTCTCCTCTTCCTCTCCCTCTTCACTTCAACTCTGTTGATTCAGAAGATGTTGTTGTTTTTCAAACCAACTTCATTATTTTCAACAGAGTGTGAGGAGTGAGAGACGTTCGTGTCAGAAATAAAAACAGCTCTGAACAACAGATGGAAGCGGTCGCTCTCCACCGACACGCTGCCGACTGCACCATCTGATCACAACAGGTTGATTCCTTCTAGAAGAAACACACACACACACACACACACACACACACACACACACACACACACACACACACACACACACACACACACACACACACACACACACACACACACACACACACAGAGGATCAGACAGAGACTGATTGATGAGCTGTCAATCAACCAGCAGCTGTCAGAGCTCCTCACACAGCTGGCTGGGATCAGAGTTACATGATAATCAATATGATGATCATTATTTATTTAGTGTACATTTAAATTCAATGGTGCAAAGAGGGAACGAAGCTGGTTGGCTGAGACAGAAACTAAACTCCTCCCCTAAAAGAAATCACACAGTTCTATGGCTGACAATGGATGGATGGATGAATGGATGGATGGATGGATGATGGATGGATGGATGAATGGATGGATGATGGATGGATGGATGGATGATGGATGGATGGATGGATGGATGGATGAATGGATGGATGGATGGATGGATGGATGATGGATGGATGGATGGATGGATGATGGATGGATGGATGGATGATGAATGGATGGATGGATGGATGGATGATGAATGGATGGATGGATGAACAAATGGATGGATGATGGATGGATGGATGGATGGATGGATGGATGGATGGATGGATGATGGATGGATGGATGGATGGATGGATGGATGGATGGATGGATGATGAATGGATGGATGGATGAACAAATGGATGGATGATGGATGGATGGATGGATGGATGGATGATGGATGGATGGATGATGGATGGATGGATGAATGGATGATGGATGGATGAATGGATGGATGGATGGATGGATGGATGATGGATGGATGGATGATGGATGATGAATGGATGATGGATGGATGGATGGATGGATGATGGATGGATGGATGATGGATGAATGGATGGATGGATGAATGGATGGATGGATGGATGGATGGATGGATGGATGGATGGATGGATGGATGGATGGATGGATGGATGGATGGATGATGGATGGATGGATGGATGGATGGATGGATGGATGGATGATGAATGGATGGATGGATGGATGGATGGATGAATGGATGGATGGATGGATGATGAATGGATGATGGATGGATGGATGGATGGATGGATGGATGGATGGATGATGGATGGATGGATGATGGATGAATGGATGGATGGATGAATGGATGGATGGATGGATGGATGGATGGATGGATGGATGAATGGATGGATGGATGATGAATGGATGATGGATGGATGGATGGATGATGGATGAATGGATGGATGATGGATGGATGGATGGATGGATGATGGATGGATGATGAATGGATGATGGATGAATGGATGGATGATGGATGGATGATGAATGGATGATGGATGGATGGATGGATGATGGAGGGATGATGAATGGATGATGGATGGATGGATGATGGATGGATGATGGATGGATGGATGATGGATGAATGGATGATGGATGAATGGATGGATGGATGATGGATGGATGAATGGATGGATGGATGGATGGATGATGGATGGATGGATGATGAATGGATGATGGATGGATGATGGATGGATGGATGATGAATGGATGGATGATGGATGAATGGATGATGGATGGATGATGAATGGATGGATGATGGATGGATGGATGATGGATGAATGGATGATGGATGAATGGATGATGAATGGATGATGGATGGATGATGATGGATGGATGATGGATGGATGGATGGATGGATGATGGATGAATGGATGGATGATGGATGGATGATGAATGGATGATGGATGGATGATGGATGGATGGATGATGAATGGATGGATGATGAATGGATGATGGATGGATGATGGATGAATGGATGGATGGATGGATGGATGGATGGATGAATGGATGGATGGATGGATGATGAATGGATGATGGATGGATGGATGGATGGATGATGGATGAATGGATGGATGATGGATGGATGGATGGATGGATGATGGATGGATGATGAATGGATGATGGATGAATGGATGGATGATGGATGGATGATGAATGGATGATGGATGGATGGATGGATGATGGAGGGATGATGAATGGATGATGGATGGATGATGGATGGATGATGGATGGATGGATGATGGATGAATGGATGATGGATGAATGGATGGATGGATGATGGATGGATGAATGGATGGATGATGGATGGATGATGGATGGATGGATGATGGATGGATGAATGGATGGATGAATGGATGGATGGATGAATGGATGGATGATGGATGGATGGATGGATGATGAATGGATGGATGAACAAATGGATGGATGGATGATGGATGATGGATGGATGATGGATGGATGGATGATGAATGGATGATGGATGAATGGATGATGGATGGATGATGGATGGATGGATGGATGGATGATGGATGAATGGATGGATGATGGATGGATGATGAATGGATGATGGATGGATGATGGATGGATGATGAATGGATGATGAATGGATGGATGATGAATGGATGATGGATGGATGATGGATGAATGGATGGATGATGGATGGATGATGGATGGATGATGAATGGATGATGGATGATGAATGGATGATGGATGGATGGATGATGGATGGATGGATGAATGGATGGATGATGGATGAATGGATGATGGATCTGTAATTGTTCCATAGACTCCAGAGTAACTCATTTTTCCAGCTCATTGTGCGCTGCTGTCACGTCTCCATGTTACACTAATGAGTCTCAGTCTGTTACACACACAGGAGTGGATTTGTTTGTTTGTTTGTTTGTTTGTTTGTATCCTTGGAGCACACAAATGGCATCATACACAACAAACTATACCTTTAATCCCTGTCATGCTGTTACAATAAAATAATTCTACTACGTCTTTAAAAACAGCGCTATGTTCTGTGGAATTGGACACAGCTGAGCTTTCCTCCATATGTCAGGAAGTGTGTTGTTGTTGTGTTGTTGTGTTGTTGTTGTTGTGTTGTTGTGTTGTTGTGTTGTGTTGAAGCTCAGCTGCTTTCATGGTTGAACTTCACAGTCGGAGCATCAGTGTTGGAGCTGGTGTGTCATTTACCCAGCAGGCCTTTCACTTCACAGCCTGGGCTCAGTGTGTGTGTGTGTGTGTGTGTGTGTGTGTGTGATGTGTCACATCTACTAAACAGTGTGTGTGTGTGTGATAAAAGTGTGTGGATGTTTCACATCTACTAAACAGTCGGGAGGAGGGGGGGGGGGGGGTCATGTTGAAAAAAATACAGAGATAAAAGTGTGAAGAGGTTTCCTCATTCAGGATCACAATGGAGTCAAAAAATATCTTAGTGTGTGTGTGGGGGTCATGTTATTATAACTGTGGAAGAATGATGAAGATGAAGATGAAGATGAAGATGATGAAGATCATCATCCTCATTCACGTGATCACAATGACCAGAATGTGCTGAAAAATATCTTAGTGTGTGTGTGTGTGTGTGTGTGTGTGTGTGTGTGTGTGTGTGTGTGTGTGTGTGTGTGTGTGTGTGTGTGTGCGCGTGCAGCAGGAGGGCTGGGTGGGTTGACACTATGAGGAGCATCACGTGACCGTCTCCTCGAGCAGCAGCAGCAGCAGCGGCTCCAGCAGCGGAGAGAGAGCGGTGCGACGCTGAGTCTCAGTCCGAGGATCGACGCTGCTCGGCGGCCACACTCTGTCCGAGCTGCCGCTGCATCATGCGGATGTTCCGGCGCTGAGCTCCGCTCTTTGTTGTTGTGCGGCTGAAGCCGTTTGGCTGCTGGTCCAGGAGGAGGAGGAGGAGGAGGAGGAGGAAGATCTGCTCCCTGACAGACAGAAAGCCCTTTGCAGGAACACAGAGCTCTGCAGCTGCAGCTGCTCCACCTCCAGATCCAGATCCAGCTCCAGATCCAGATCCAGCTCCAGATCCAGATCCAGCACCGACCGAACCTTTTGTTCTGGTTCAGGTTCCTGTGCTCGATGCGCGGACGGCGGATCCGGTAGAAGAGTCGGTGCTGCAGCGGTGGACTAGACCAGGTCTGGACCGGACCAGCACCAGCAGAGAGCGGATCAGCAGCTCCCGGAGCCCCGCAGCAGGAACCGACCATGTCCTCCACCAAGTACAAGAAGGACAAGGAGATCATCGCGGACTACGAGACCCAAGTGAAAGGTGAGTGTGTCCGCTCAGGGCGCGCTGTCTCCGGGGAGCCGCGACCCGACGAGTCGGTGTCAGTCGATCCAGGATCCAGGATCCAGGATCCGCTCTCTGTTCCCTATTGTGATCCATGGATCCGAGCAGGAAGCGGGGGGGGGGGGGGGGGGGGGGGGCATAGGCTACAGATGACAAAACAAACCGTGAGCGTCAGTGACGTGAGGCCTCGGAACCAGAACCAGAACCAGGACCAGAACCAGAACCAGGACCAGAACCAGGTCCATTTCCTGACGGTTCACTCTCGTTTCTCAGGAACCAGAACCAGAACCAGAATCTGTGCTGGAGGTTCAGGATCCTGGTCTGGCTTTGTTGCTGGGTAAAATGATCCAGAGCAGGAGGAGGAAAACCTGCTCTTATTGATGTTATTGATAAATTATTATTATTATTATTATTATTATTATTATTATTATTATTATTAGGCTTACAGGGGTCCGTTTCAGGAAGCAGGCTCAACAAACTCTGAGTCAAATCCTGAGCTCAGGATGGTCTGAGCCTGAACTGGAAAACTCAGAATTTTCGGTTTCAGAACAGCTGATCAGAATTAGTTCAATCAATGCAGAATATTTTCAGCCTGAGCGAGGCGCGTTCACCGTGAGCACAAGAAGCCATCATCAATGGAGCACAGATGATACGATTCACAACGACAGAAAAAAAGAAACAGAGCCGCGAATCTCACTCCAACTCAACTGGAGAGTTTAATGTCGGCGTATGTGGAGGATGAACACATTAAAAAACATCAAATTCAGCCGAAACCGCGTGAGCTGACGTGGAAAAAAGGACCGCAGTGTGTTCACTAAAGAACTCTGACAATGGGCCAAATACATGTTGACGTCCAGTAATCTGTGTTGTTCAATAGCGCACTCGGTAGAGCGTGTGCCCGTCACGCTGTCAGCGTGGGTTCGATTCCACAGTGAGGTAATGGATTTTAATAGGCAATGCATTTTCTCATGATTATATAGCTATAAATGAGTAGTCTATGTCGTTGTGTGTAACCTGTGGCTTCTTAAAAATTCCCATTTTAATTTGATATCTCTATACTATTGATTTGTTCAGCTGTATCCACTTCACATTAAACTGTAGCCTAATACATTTGCTCCATTCTTGTATTCCTTGGCGATCGGTTCATGTAATTGCTGAATAGTTGCTACACCGAGGGGCCGACAGAGGTTTACTGTATATTCAACTATTTCTACTCGCACTGTCCCACATGAAAACCTGCACGGTCTTGTCTCTGCTGGACCAGGTCTGTCTCAGGTCTGCTGCGTTCACTGATGTAAAAAAAAAAAAAAAAAACTTTTTAAAAAGCTGCCGTCTGTGAAAAATATAATGACAAAAAATTTAAATAAAATCTGCTATGATTATAAGGAATTAGCCACAGCCTGTCCACGATGTGTAGGCCTAATGAAACAGGTCTAGATAAATCCTCCAACAAGCTCTACTGTAGCCTAATGATCCGCTCTTTGCCTTTAAATAAGTTTCACTTCCACGTCCACGACTTCATTCACTAAATGACATGATGTCTCTGCTTCCTGCTCCATATCTCAGCATTGCATCAACCTCAGGTTAAGATGGATCAAACCTGCCATGGAGCAGGTTTGCTTCACAGCACATGTTGCCGTAGCGACTGACTCAGCATTACGCTGATCCTGCTCTCTGAAACGGAAAATTCTGAGTTTCCCTCATCTCAGGCTCAACATACTCAGAATTTCCACAAATCTCGCTTCTTGAAACGGACCCCTGGTCCTCTGTTGGACTCGGTCTCTGTATCGATCCAGACTCATTGTTCTCATCCATAAATCTGACTCTGGGTCTGGTTCAACCTCAGACCTGATCACCTGACACTCCACACACACACACACACACACACACACACACATCAGCAACCATAGCAACCAGACGTGATGGAGAACTCCAAACAGCCAGAGTCAGGATCAGGATCAGGATCAGGATCTCAGTCGGTCCAGTTCATCTGGACATTGATCATTTCTGACAGAAAACACCTGAGGACCCACAACTGGGAAATGACACAACACACATCCATGACAGTGATGAAAGACACACACACACATGTAAACATTCAGTCATACGTCATCACAGATCGCACACACAAACACACACACAACACACACACACACACACACACTCAGAATGTGTCTGGTTTCACTGTAAAGGGAACTCTCAGGATCACTGTTCTGCTGTGACTCTGATTCTGTGACTTACTGACAAAAAATGGCAAAGGTTATAATGATGAAATAGTCAGCCAATAGGATGACAGGGTGCAGACATCCAGCAGCTCTGGGCTCTGGCCACAGCCTCAGGTCTGGACCAGGTCTGGACCAGGTCTGGACCAGGACCAGGTCTGGACCTGCAGTCCAGCCGTCAAGTCAAAAGACCAAAAGAAACAAAAAACAATACAACCGCTAAACTCCCTTTGAGGCGCGCGCCTAAAAGCAGAGGCTGTAGAAATATACGCCTATTATATATATATACATACATACATACATAACGTTACATATCTACACTGGTAGTTCTATGCGGCGGAGCGGGTGCAGCGCGCGCCGGATACACGGAGGTTTGTTTATCAGTAACCATAGCAACCAGACGTGATGAACTCCAAACAGCTGTCACGTGGTCAGTCTCATCGCCGCGAGTCCTCGTTGGCTTTCGAGACACATCCCGTGCTGTCCTCGCCACCGATTGGCTACTGAGTGGTGTCGTTGGAAGCAGGAAGACCTCCCGGATGTAAACATTCAGTCATACGTCATCACAGATCGCCGTGCGAAATGCGGTAACGCGGCCGGTTTTTGTTTTGATCCGCGTGTGTTACGTTACGCATTGGACTAAACACACGTTTCATATGACAACCATGGATGTATTAGATGACAACGTGATGCTGGGATGGAGACGGTCTGGTCGTCAGGCGGTCTGGTCGTCAGGCGGTCTGGTCGTCAGGCGGTCTGGTCGTCAGGCGGTCTGGTCGCCAGGCGGTCTGGTCGTCAGGCGGTCTGGCGGTCTGGTCGTCAGGCGGTCTGGTCGTCAGGCGGTCTGGTCGTCAGGCGGTCTGGTCGTCAGGTGGTCGCTGTGGAAGAAGGTATGTAGCTAGCATCACACGTTAGCTTAGCGGCTAGCTGCACACTGCTCATCCTGTCGGGGCTGAGAGCCGGTCTTGAACTGATCTCAGCTTTCTAACAACGTGTAACATGAATATATGCTGAAGGGCTGCTGTTCAAAGTGTTGGGGAGTAGTTGCTGCTAGCGCCGCCTGGTGGTGCTGTTCCGTGGGCGGAACCGTGTTGTGGTGTTGGAGTGAACTCCGCCTCCATCCTCCAAACGGCTTCATCCAACTGCTTCTTTCTGTCTTTGTCCAAATCTCCTCCAAACATTTAGTCTCTTCATCAGATCCTCTTCCTCCTCTTCCTCCTCCTCCTCCTCCTCCTCCTCCTCCTCCTCCTCCTCCTCCTCCTCCTCCTCCTCCTCCTCCTCTTCCTCTTCCTCCTCCTCCTCCTCCTCCTCCTCCTCCTCCTCCTCCTCCTCCTCCTCCTCCTCCTCCTCCTCCTCCTCCTCCTCCTCTTCCTCCTCCTCCTCCTCCTCCTCCTCCTCCTCCTCTTCCTCCTCCTCCTCCTCCTCCTCCTCCTCCTCCTCTTCCTCCTCCTCCTCCTCCTCCTCCTCCTCCTCCTGCTCGTCTTCACACAACTATAAGACACGCCCCCTGATGACGTCACCGTTCACAGGGAAGAACCAACTAGTTCTTGGTTCCTTAGAGAACCCTCTCTTCAGGTTCTGGACCTGGTGTTGTTGAGGTCTGAACGCGGTTCCAGAGTCCAGGACCTTGACCTTTGACCCTGGTGGAGGAGGAGCTGCTCTGAGCCTGATGACACCTGCCTCCGTCTGAGTTACGGCTGAGTGGTTGGATGTGGGGGGAGGGGGGTCAGGGGTCAGGGTCACTGACACAACGTGACAATCAGCCAATCAGAGGCCTCGCTCTGGTGTTCACTTTGTTCAGCTGCAGATCGGCTGCATTAGCATGAGAATGTGTGTGTGTGTGTGTGTGTGTGTGTGTGTGTGTTGCTGACTGTCAACCTGAGGTGTGAACACACACTGACCCGTCATCTGATCATCAACAGCACTGATTGGTCATCACCAGATTGTGTGTGTGTGTGTGTGTGTGTGTTGGGTTTGGTTGTGAGACATGAAGACATGAGGTGTGTCTGTTTGTTGTTGCTTCAGGCTACACACACACACACACACACACACACACAGACACACACCTTGGTTTGTGTTGTTCTGTTGAAGCTGCAGAGAAACGATGACTCAGCAGTTTGTCTTCACGTCCAGTCATGACAGGTCTTTGTTTGATGAGACGTTGATGACACTCACATCTGAACTCTACGGGAAAACAACTGTCCCTGAAGGCAACACGCATCAGTCCCTCTACAGCAACTCTGTGTGGTAACGTTGTGTTATTATCTCATAGCGTGGTGAATGTGCAGGTCACAACTTGTCCACCAGAGCGTTGTGGAGTTGTTGGATTGTGTATTTGATGAGTTTGATGAGGGAAACCAAGACATCCCATAATGAGCCTCCGTAGCGTAGCTCTGAGCAGCTCACGGCTCTGCTCCGCCGTTCTAAAAGCAGCTTGCAGAGCAGCAGCAGCATTAACAGCAGCATGGTACCAGCTCCTCACAGACACAGTTGTTCCAGACAGAACTGATCTGCAGTCAGTTCTTTGTGAGGAGGAACACAGGCCGTCTCATAGAGCTGCATGGTGTTCACTGCTTCATTCAGCTCTGTGATTGGTTCACAACAACGTGCTTCATTCAGCTCTGTGATTGGTTCACAACAACGTGCTGCTTTCAGCTCTGTGATTGGTTCACAACAACGTGCTGCTTTCAGCTCTGTGATTGGTTCACAACAACGTGCTGCTTTCAGCTCTGTGATTGGTTCACAACAACGTGCTGCTTTCAGCTCTGTGATTGGTTCACAACAACGTGCTGCTTTCAGCTCTGTGATTGGTTCACAACAACATGCTTCATTCAGCTCTGTGATTGGTTCACAACAACGTGCTGCTGTTGCTTCACTTCATGATAATAAAGCTGCTGTAAGACACTGTCTCCACTGTCTTTACAGCCACAGACGGAGGTTTCATTCATTCATTCATTTATAGATTTGTAACAGGATGAACATCCAGAATGTAAACAGACCAGATTCAGCTCCAGGTTCATTTCCCTCCATAGCTCACGTCCACCTGTGATGACATCATCACCAGCTCAGTCTTCACTCTGAACCAACCGGTCCATGGAGCTGATGACATCATCACCAGCTCAGTCTTCACTCTGAACCAACCGGTCCATGGAGCTGATGACATCATCACCAGCTCAGTCTTCACTCTGAACCAACCGCTCCATGGAGCTGGATGGATGGTGTTATTGATCATCTACAGGCTGCTGCATCAGAGTTCCAGTCAAACTAAACACTTTCCCACTGTTTTATCCTCCATCACTGACGACTGGAAGGTGTTGTCCCTCCTCGTTGGTTTGAAATGTGTGTTTCTGTTCTATAAAACACGTTCTACGTCTGAACGGCGCCGTGCGGGATGGGGAGGGGCATCATCACCAGCTCAGTCGCACTCTGAAAACCAACTCTGCTGCAGCGTCCATGGGGCGTCTGACACGTCATGATTCAGCGTCACCACGGCAGCGTTGATGGGAGGTGGTCGTCATGCCAACCGTCTCCACCCAGAGACGAAGAGCAACAGGAAACGTTCCTGTTTGTTTGATGTCGCTTTACTATCCAGCAGGTTTCCATGGTGATGTGCAGACATGGAAGAAGAAGAAGAAGAAAGTCAGAGTTGTGTAGTGTTGTGTAGAGTTGTGTAGTGTTGTGTAGTGTTGTGTAGTGTTGTGTAGAGTTGTGTAGTGTTGTGTAGTGTTGTGTAGTGTTGTGTAGTGTTGTGTAGAGTTGTGTAGAGTTGTGTAGTGTTGTGTAGTGTTGTGTAGTGTTGTGTACAGAGTTGTGTAGTGTTGTGTAGTGTTGTGTAGTGTTGTGTAGTGTTGTGTAGTGTTGTGTAGTGTTGTGTAGAGTTGTGTAGAGTTGTGTAGTGTTGTGTAGTGTTGTGTAGTGTAGTGTTGTGTAGTGTTGTGTAGTGTAGTGTTGTGTAGTGTTGTGTAGTGTAGTGTTGTGTAGTGTTGTGTAGTGTTGTGTACAGAGTTGTGTAGTGTTGTGTAGTGTAGTGTTGTGTAGTGTTGTGTAGTGTTGTGTACAGAGTTGTGTAGAGTTGTGTAGAGTTGTGTAGTTAACCCTATAGTGTTGGTGCAGGATCAGACTGTGTGTGTTTGATGTTGTGAAGTCGTTCAGTGGAGAAGGTGAGATGATGATGATGATGATGATGAAGATGATGATGATGATGATGAAGATGAAGATGATGATGATGATGATGATGATGATGATGATGATGATGATGATGAAGATGAAGATGATGATGATGATGATGATGATGATGATGATGATGAAGATGATGATGATGATGATGATGATGAAGATGAAGATGATGATGATGATGATGATGATGAAGATGAAGATGAAGATGATGATGATGATGATGATGATGAAGATGATGATGATGATGAAGATGATGATGATGATGATGAAGATGATGATGATGATGATGATGATGAAGATGATGATGATGATGAAGATGATGAAGATGATGATGATGAAGATGATGAAGATGAAGATGAAGATGAAGATGATGATGATGATGATGAAGATGATGATGATGATGATGATGATGATGATGATGATGATGATGAAGATGAAGATGATGATGATGATGATGATGATGAAGATGAAGATGATGATGAAGATGATGATGAAGATGATGAAGATGATGATGTTTCCTGCTCTTCATCATCGGAGCTGCTCGCCCCTCCCCTCTCCTCATCCGTCAGGATCCTCCTCTCTGCCAATCAGCTGCTCCCTGGGGGCTGGTGCACGCCCATGTTGCCATGGAGACACGTCTCAGCTGCAGCCCGGTCCCGGATGAAGGCTGAAGGATGAAGGCGTGGGGACGAGTCGACACCAGAGAGGAAATCAATGAGAGGCGGAGGTGATGATGAGGAGGAGGAGGAGGAGGAAGAGGAGGAAGAGGGGGGGGCAGCAGAGTGTGTGTTTGTCATTTATGTGTCAGTGTGAAAGCAGAAATCTGCAGCACAGATGAGGAGCTGGAGTTAAAGGAGACATAGATACACTATATATGTCTATGTATGTCTATGTCAAGGGGGCAGTTGTCGGTCTGAGAAGTGAAGCTCACTTCCGCGTTCAAAAAACTACAATCCCCACCGATTCCTGTGGGGGCTGGTACCGGAAGTGAGCAACTCTCCATAGACCCCCATGTTAAAATCGCCGACTTTACAGCTTTCAAAAACATATTTACAGCCTGGTACCAAAACGTTTTTTGGTCTCAATCGATAGTTTCTACCCCCGTACACACTCTGAGGGGGGTGAATTTTTTTTTAACGCTACCGTTTTGCTGTTATTCAGATAAGATTCTGGCCAATCAGGGCGCGGAAACGTTCAGCTACAGGTCCGTAGCGGCACAGAGACAGGCTGCTTCGAGGCCAGTGGGCGGGGTCTCGGCCGGCCAATCCAACATGGCGCTGTCCAGGCCGCCATATTTGAGGCACAAAAACGACTGCACAAAACCAATGGGTGACGTCACGGATGCTACGTCCATTCTTTTTACAGTCTATGGTCTATGTATGTATATGTATGTATATATATGTATGTACACATATATGTGTCTCTATGACAGGACTCTGTGAGGCTGGTTAACTTCTGTCTGTGAGGTTGAATCATGTGGTTTCACCAGCTGTTCCCTCAGCTGTCTCACTATGATGTCATTAGTTTCTAATTAGCATAACCCCGCCCCCACCGGTGAGAACAGGTACCTGTAGAGGGGGCGGGGCCTGGTGAGCAGCGGCTCATTAGCATTTAAAGAGACAGACACTCAGTACGTTTACAGAATCAGAACTGGTTGTTGGCGTCTGATCTCTGACTTCACAGCTTAAAAAACATATTTACAGCCTGGTACGTCTTATTGTTTTGGTCTCAATCGATAGTTTCTACCCCCGTACACACTCTGAGGGGGGGGGGGTGTAACACCACCGTTTTACTGTTATTAGGATGAGATTCTGGCCAATCAGGGCACGGAAACGTTCAGCTACAGGTCCGTAGCGGCACAGAGACAGGCTGCTTCGAGGCCAGTGGGCGGGGCCTTGGCCGGCCAATCCAACATGGCGCTGTTCAAACCGCCATATTTGAGGCACAAAAACAGTGGGTGACGTCACGGATGCTACGTCCATTCTGTTACAGTGTATGGTTGCTATAGAACCTGTTGCCAGGCAGCAGACTGAGCAGCAGCAGGATGGTTCATGGTTGTTCATCTCGTACGTAACAGCATCTGCTTTATGGGATGTTGTTGTGCAGCATGTGTTGGTCGTTTGGTTCCTTCTGGTTTCTCCGTTCGGTCATTTCCTGTTTTCCTGTTTCAGATGACGGTCACCAGACCAGCGCCCCCCGCTGTTCTGGAGAGTTACTGCATCTCGCAGTGTGTTTCACTGCTTCCTCTCTCCCCACGGCGTCCCATGAGAGGCCACAAACTCTTCAGCGCCAGGGCGCGTGGGGGTGTATCGGGGCGCGTGGGGGCACGTGGGGGCGTGTGGGGCGGTGTGTCCCCCCCATGTGTCCCTGGCCTCAGGACCTGGGTCTGGTTTCATTACGTCTCCTTCAGAGACAAACATTGAGACGGAGCAGAGTTCAGTGTGAGTGAAGGAAAACAGAGGATGAAGCAGACACACACACACACACACACACACACACACACACACACACACACACACACACACACACACACACACACACACACACACACACAGTGAGTGACAGGAGTCTCGGCACACACACAGTGAGTGACAGCCGAGTCGTCCTCTGAACAACCTGCATTCATCATTATGGGATTAAAAGACGAAGAAGAAGAAGAAGAAGAAGAAGAAGAAGAAGAAGAAGAAGAAGAAGAAGAAGAGAAGTGGGGATTAGTTGATGGACTGGAGCTGGGGTTATTATGGGCTGTTAGAGTGGAGTGTCTGTGTCTCTGCAGTGGAGCCAGATCCTGCAGAGCTGAGTCGGGGATTAGGTTGTGAGTTTGGCTTCGAGTTGCTTTTGTCTGGCGTGCGTGTCTGTGTGTGTGCGTGTTGATGTGCGTGTGCGTGTCTGTGTGTGTGTCTGTGTGTGTGTCTGTGTGTGTGTGTGTGTGTGTGTGTGTGCGTGCGCGTCTTAATGCACACAACGCCCAGAAAGAAAAGCCTGTGAGGCTGTTTATGATTTAGACTTTGTCCACATCACAGAGACACGTCGTCCTGTCGCTGCAGCAGCAGAGTCAGAGCCTCAACCCCCAGTCTGTGTGTGTGTGTGTGTGTGTGTGTGTGTGTGTGTGTGTGTGTGTGTGTGTGCGTGCTTTATGGTCCTGCAGTGAGGCGATCTGTCTCGTTCCCTGCACTCCGCTGATTATTGCGTCAAGACGTCACAGCATCGTCCAAACAGCAAAGTTGCAGTAAAATGCTGCATCAGAGCTGCATCTGGCCGACCTCAGGGGGAGGGGGAGGGGGGGGGGGGGGGTTTACTCCGGCTCAGTTTGACCTTTTGTTGTTTTAATCATCATCATCATCATCATCATCATCAGCAACATGAAGCTGGTCTCTACGGTGGCCCACCAGGACAAACACGCTGCAAATACAGAAGTGATGCAAATAGAATAGAATAGAAAAACACATGATTCGTCCCCAGCAGCAACACAAACACCTGACACAACAGATACGACTATCCACACACACTACAGCAATAAATAACCTAAATGATGTGAATGCAGTGAAAGTTAAGGGGCGTGGCCTCAGACGTGGCCGTGCATCCTGACGGCAGCAGGAACTAACGACTTCCTGCAGGTCAGAGAGACGAGCCCGTCGCCGCGGCCGCTCCTCTCACCTGTGACATCATAAAACAACCGCAACAGCAAAACGCTGCAACTGAGAAATGTGTTTTTTAACCTTGGTGGTGATCTTTTACAGTCTTATAGAAGAGCAGCATTTACATATTTAACAACAATGTTAGCATTAGCATTAGCATTAGCTAGAGCTTCCCTTTCTGATTGGACAATCCCTGCATTCTGACTCGCTGCTCTGATCAGTCGTTACCTTTCATCCCGTATCCGTGCTGTTAGTCACTGTAACCACTTTCTGGGAAACCGAGTGTTGTGATTGGATTGAAGGTTTTTTGCATTTGTGTTGTGGTTTTGCATGTTTTGGTTCTGCCTCGTGTCCGTGACTGCAGTGTTTTCTCTGTTGCATTTGTTTGACATGTGTTTTGGTTTTGCATCGTGTCTGTATCTGCAGCGTTTGGCCGTTTGCAGCGTGTTTGACCTGGTCGGCCACCGTAGGTCTCTGAGGTTCAGACGCAGCTCAACGCAGCAGCTCAACGCAGCGCAGACACGCTGGCTTCACCTCAGTTTCTCTGCTTCAGGTTCTGTTGATCCAGTCAGATTTGTAAAGAAGTTCAAGATGCATCAGTGAACACTGTGACAGGAAGTGGCTGCAGCGCCACAGGAAGTCGCTCACACAGCTGAGGCCGCTGTGTGTGTTTATACTCTGGTACATCCAGAGTATCAGAGTTCTGATCTATCAGAGTATTACATGTATCTGTGTTGTCATGGAAACGGTCCATTGCTGCAGCTTCTAGTTCTGAGTCTGAGGTTGTATTGAACATCTGTCCTGGTCTCTGATCCAGCTGCTGCTCCTCTCTGAGTGTGAGGTCAAAGGTCAGGATCTCCTACATCCTCCTATTGTTCTCACAGCTTTCCTGGAGTTTCCTGCTCAGTTCTGAGAGTCTGGTGGTCCAGACTGGAACGGAGCAGCAGCAGCAGCATTAAAGGGATAGTTCAACATTTAGTCAAACTGTCCCATCACCATAACCCCTATAGTCACAGCAGTAGGTTCGTTACCTTTAATTATCGGTGTAAGCTATTTTCAGTACGGTGGAGCAGAGCCGTGAGCTGCTCAGGGCTATTCTATGGAGGCTAAGGGAATTTCTTGGTTTCCTTCATCAAACTCATCAAATACAAAATCCCAAAACTCCAAAACACTTTTGTGGACAAGTTGTGAGCTGCAGAATCACGGCGCTATGAGATAATAATGGAACGATACGAAACGGAGCCGTTTTCGAGGTAAATACAGGGTAAATACAGAGACTGCTTGCTGAAAAACTGTCCCTGAACGCAACGCGCATCAGCGGTTTTGCATGAATTTCCCTCTAAAACAACTCCGTCTCGTATCGTTCCGTTATTATCTCATAGCGTGGTGGTTCTGCAGCTCACAACTTGTCCACAAAAGTGTTTTTGAGTTGCTGGGTTGTGTATTTGATGAGTTTGATGAAGGAAACCAAGAAATCCCATGAGCCTCCGTAGCGTAGCTCTGAGCAGCTCACGGCTCTGCTCCGCCGTTCTAAAAATAGCTTACACCTACAATTAAAGGTAACGAACCTACTGCTATGACTATAGCGATTATGGCAATGGGCCAATTTTCAAAAATGTTGAACTATCCCTTTAACAGCAGCATTAACAGGAACCAGTGGACTCATAATGAAGACGTATGGCGGCAGGTCGGGATGTAAAGGAGCAGCAGCTGTAATGAAGCTGTCGCTGCTGGAATAGATGGAGTTTTATCTTGGACATAATTAGACTCTAAGATGGATCAGTTCTGCTGCACACTATGCATGAGTACACACACACACAGACACACTCACACACACACGCACACACACACACACAGACACACACACTCACACACACACACACACACTCCTCTAACCCGACGTACTTTAAGATAATGAGTTGCTGTTATCGTCTACATCTTAATACACATGGACCGGTGTTTGATCCAGTGATGAAACGACTCTGTCATGAGTTTATTTTGGTTTTCACCGCGTGGTGATGTGATCATAGTCTGTTCAGTTCCACATCGTCATGACGATACGACACTGAACGGCCCAGGAGACTGAATACAACAGGAAAACATATTCTGAGCAAATAAACAGGACGTTATTTTAACCCTCTCCTGCCTCCGCCCTCCTCTCAGCTCCTACAACATCCACCTCCAGGCGGGGAGGGGAGCTGGACTCATCTGATTGGCTGAGGCCTCGTCCACACAAACTGAGAAACTTTCCCTAAAAACATTGTTTGTCTTGTTCTTGTTCATTTCCAAAACCTTTCCTGCAAACACTTTAAAGGCTGTAGTACACACACCTGGCCTGTGGTGGCGCTGTAACGCTGCCACACAAGTAAATGTAATCTAAATGTTCTTCTTGTGATGAAATGAGTCCAATATTTACTTCAGTGACTCTGGAGCCAAAGAACAGACCATAATCTGAGCTCACGTTCACTTCTCCCATTGGATTCAAGAGACTCAAGACCTGCTGCTGCTGCTGGTCCCCTAAAGGGGGCGGAGTCACGGTCTGTTGGTCTCCTAAAGGGGGCGGAGTCATGGTAGCTGGTCCCCTAAAGGGGGCGGAGTCACGGTCTGTTGGTCTCCTAAAGGGGGCGGAGTCATGGTAGCTGGTCCCCTAAAGGGGGCGGAGTCACGGCCTGTTGGTCCCCTAAAGGGGGCGGAGTCACGGTCTGCTGGTCTCCTAAAGGGGGCGGAGTCATGGTCTGCTGGTCTCCTAAAGGGGGCGGAGTCACGATCTGCTGGTCTCCTAAAGGGGGCGGAGTCACGGCCTGTTGGTCCCCTAAAGGGGGCGGAGTCACGGTCTGCTGGTCTCCTAAAAGGGGCGGAGTCACGGTCTGCTGGTCTCCTAAAAGGGGCGGAGGCACGGTCTGCTGGTCCCCTAAAGGGGGCGGAGTCATGGTCTGCTGGTCTCCTAAAGGGGGCGGAGTCATGGAGAAACCCACGTGCATGTTGGAAATAAGATCGGCCTTAATTACTTGAGTGAGTATTTGACATTTCCCTCAGTGACGCATCAGTAGCAGATAAAAACTCCAAATGAGGATTTCCTCCTCAAACAAAGAATTTCAGGCTCATTTGTGTTTGACCGTGTTTCAGCTGCTTCAGCCTCACTCCTCTATTTGTCTGAAGACACCCCCCCCCTCCCCTCCTCCTCCTCCCCCCTTTATAAAAGCAGATGGCTCCCTCTCTAAATAGAAACACACAGTAGGTCTGCCACAGATAATAACCACACGCTCCATCGAGCTCCAACATTAAAGGTTTAACTTTGAATCAGCGTGTTGAGTTTTTGGCCCAAACTGATTCCACCTGCTCAGAGGAGCTGTTTCTTCTTCTTCTGTCTCAAATTAAAAGTCAAACGCTTCAGATGAGCTCGAGCTTTAACACACTGAACGCTCTGTGCATCAGAACAACTGTCCTGGAAATATTAAATTATGCAGCACACTGGCCAGCTTTAAAATACTTTATAAAAATTGTGTAATTTCTCCTCAGAATATGGAAAATGAAGTTTATTGATCTTGCACTGTTTTTAGATTGTGCTTCAACATTACACATTATAACCATTCTGTCGGAGAATGAGATGAAACATTAGATTTTCAGCCTCTTGATCTGTTGGTGGTTTGAAGTCGTGATTATTCTTGACAACACTAAATATCTGTGTGATCAGTGGTTTTTATTCCAAAGTAGAGCGGCTGAGGTTTTCTCTTTCTGTTCAAGCAGCTGAACTTGAAAATCAAGACAGCCAAAGAAGTCTCTCTAAAGAGCTTGAGTGAATAATTTCCAATTGCTCATTTCCTCTGAGTGAAGGGCATCACCACTTTGGTCTCCGATAAAAACTCCAAATGAGTGTGATTTTTTCCAACTCATCTGTCAAACAAAGCTGCTTTCAGGTCTCATTTGTGTTTGACCGTGTTTCAGACTGCTTCTGTCACTCATGCAAATCACTGTCACTTTGTCCCGAAGACACCCCCCCTGCCCCCCCCCTCCTCCTATCCCCCTTTATAAAAAAACAGATGGGAACACATCTGTAAATAGAAACACACAGTAAACTGGAACACGATAATAACCAACACGCTCCATCGAACTCCAACAACACGTCTAAAGGTTTAACTTTGAATCAGCGTGTTGAGTTTTTGGAACCCAAACTGATTCCACCTGCTCAGAGGAACTGTTTCTTCTTCTTCTGTCTCAAATTAAAAGTCGAACAGCTTCAAACGAGGAGCTCTGTAAACGGGAACACGCTTTAAACACTGAACACGCTCTGTGCATCAGAACAACTGTCCTGAAAATATTAAATTATGCAGCACACTGGCCAGCTTTAAAATACTTGATAAAAATGGTGTAATTTCTCCTCAGAATATGGAAAATGAAGTTTATTGATCTTGCACTGTTTTTGGAACACGCTTCAAACATTAACACATTATAACCATTCTGTCGGAGAATGAGATGAAACATTAGATTTTCAGCCTCTTGATCTGTTGGTGGTTTGAAGTCGTGATTATTCTTGACAACACTAAATATCTGTGTGATCAGTGGTTTTTATTCCAAACTAGAGCGGCTGAGGTTTTTTCTTTCTGTTCAAGCAGCTGAACTTGAACCGAATCAACCACAGCCAAAGAAGTCTCTCTAAAGAGCTGCGAACACTCAGGGAATAATTCTCCAATTGCTCATGGTTTCTCTGAGGGAAGGGCACACACCACTTTGGTCTCCGCGTGTGTGTGTGTGTGAGTGTGACCTATTTTTCCAACTCATCTGTCAGATGTAAACGGAACACGCTGCAAACGCACGCGCTTATTCAGAACACCCTGTTCTGTGAACACGTAAACGGGAACACGTTTTAAACAGGAACACTTCTCTCTGGAACACTCATGCAAATCACTGTCACTTTGTCCCGGAACACGCCTGAAACGGGGAACACGTTTAAACGTCACGGCTGTAAACGGGAACACGCACTGTAAACGGGAAAAATATCCACCTAAAACACAAAACAGAGAAAACTGGGAACACATCTGTAAACGGGGAACACGTCTGTAAACATGGAACACGTCTGTAAACGGGGAACACGTCTGTAAACATGGAACACGTCTGTAAACGGGGAACACGTCTGTAAACGTGGAACACGTCTGTAAACGTGGAACACGTCTGTAAACGGGGAACACGTCTGTAAACGGGGAACACGTCTGTAAACGTGGAACACGTCTGTAAACGGGGAACACGTCTGTAAACGTGGAACACGTTTGTAAACATGGAACACGTCTGTAAACGGGAACACGCCTGTAAACATGGAACACGCCTGTAAACGGGGAACACGTCTGTAAACGGGAACACGTCTGTAAACGGGAACACGTCTGTAAACGGGAACACGTCTGTAAACGGGAACACGCCTGTAAACGGGAACACGCCTGTAAACATGGAACACGTCTGTAAACATGGAACACGCCTGTAAACGGGAACACGTCTGTAAACGGGAACACGCCTGTAAACGGGAACACGTCTGGGGAACACGTCTGTAAACGGGAACACGTCTGTAACACGTCCTGGGGAACACGCCTGTAAACGGGAACACGTCTGTAAACGGGAACACGTCTGTAAACGGGAACACGTCTGCAAACATGGAACACGTCTGTAAACGGGAACACGTCTGTAAACGGGAACACGTCTGTAAACGGGGAACACGTCTGTAAACGGGAACACGCTGTAAACATGGAACACGCCTGTAAACGGGAACACGCCTGTAAACGGGAACACGCCTGTAAACGTGGAACACGCTGTAAACGGGAACACGGGGGAACACGCCTGTAAACATGGAACACGTCTGTAAACGGGAACACGCCTGTAAACGGGAACACGTCTGTAAACGGGGAACACGTCTGTAAACGGGAACACGCCTGTAAACGGGAACACGCCTGTAAACGGGAACACGCCTGTAAACGGGAACACGCCTGTAAACGTGGAACACGTCTGTAAACGGGAACACGCCTGTAAACGGGAACACGTGGTAAACGGGAACACGTCTGTAAACGTGGAACACGCCTGTAAACGTGGAACACGCTGTAAACGGGGAACGCGTTTGTAAACATGGAACACGTCTGTAAACGGGGAACACGTCTGTAAACATGGAACACGTCTGTAAACATGGAACACGTCTGTAAACGGGGAACACGTCTGTAAACGTGGAACACGTCTGTAAACGGGGAACACGTCTGTAAACGGGGAACACGTCTGTAAACATGGAACACGTCTGTAAACGGGGAACACGTCTGTAAACATGGAACACGTCTGTAAACGGGGAACACGTCTGTAAACGTGGAACACGTCTGTAAACGGGGAACACGTCTGTAAACGGGGAACACGTCTGTAAACATGGAACACGTCTGTAAACGTGGAACACGTCTGTAAACGGGGAACACGTCTGTAAACGGGGAACACGTCTGTAAACGGGGAACACGTCTGTAAACATGGAACACGTCTGTAAACGGGGAACACGTCTGTAAACATGGAACACGTCTGTAAACGGGGAACACGTCTGTAAACATGGAACACGTCTGTAAACATGGAACACGTCTGTAAACATGGAACACGTCTGTAAACATGGAACACGTCTGTAAACATGGAACACGTCTGTAAACGGGGAACACGTCTGTAAACGGGGAACACGTCTGTAAACGGGGAACACGTCTGTAAACGGGGAACACGTCTGTAAACATGGAACACGTCTGTAAACGGGGAACACGTCTGTAAACGGGGAACACGTCTGTAAACGTGGAACACGTCTGTAAACGGGGAACACGTCTGTAAACGGGGAACACGTCTGTAAACGGGGAACACGTCTGTAAACATGGAACACGTCTGTAAACATGGAACACGTCTGTAAACGGGGAACACGTCTGTAAACGGGGAACACGTCTGTAAACGGGGGACACGTGTGTAAACGGGGGACACGTGTGCTTGGCCTGACAGGACAGATGAAGTGGTTTCTCTCTGTGTGTCTGAGCTCAGAGTGAAACCACAGGGCAGAGCTCGGAGCGGGGAACGCGCTGGAACACGGAAACATGGAACACGTCTGTAAACGGGGAACACGTGTGCTTGGCCTGACAGGACAGATGAAGTGGTTTCTCTCTGTGTGTCTGAGCTCAGAGTGAAACCACAGGGCAGAGCACGGAGTGGGGAACGCGGAGCTCGGAGCGGGGAACGCGGAGCTCGGAGTGCGGAACGCCGAGCTCGGAGCGGGGAACGCGGAGCGCGGAGCGCGGGCCCTGGATGGAGAGGAGGAGGACGGTGGTTAACCACAGAGAGCAGCTCTGAGGCCGAGTGGCACGACATCACACACAGACACACACAGAGGTTCTACATGTATTTCTTTATTTTGAACTGGTGTTGCAACAGATCAACGTTGTGACACACAGGAAGCTCATTTCCTCGTCGCTGCGTTTCCAGTTCAGAAAACAAACACAGACAAAAAGCAGAACAGACCTTTCAGGAGGAAAAGCTCCAAGGAACTGAACAAATAAATCCTCTGAGTGGTTGCTCTGGGAACTTTTCACTGACGGGAGGGAACCAAATGTTTTCTGTGTCTTTGTGATTCCTTTCTGCACGACGACAGGACAAACATTTCATCTTCAGTTCTGATCGACTGAGGAAATAGTTTGTGTTTTAATGTGAGGACAAAGCCTCTGATTGATGAGGAACAGTTTGATTTCCAATCAGCTGTTCCCAGTATTGCTCCCATCCTGCAGCGTTTGTTCTGCTGAATAAACCTGTTTCTGTTCCTGAGCCGAGCCGTCGCTGCTCCTGCTGATCTCAGCTCTGCAGAGAGGAATCAGGTTTCTGTGGTGGATCCTCAGAGGCCAGCATCAGGTTCAGGGTGGTGGGGGGGGTTAGCTTCTCATTAAACAGTCTGATGTAGTGTAGATGAGAGGTCACACACAGGTTTCTGGCCGTCCAGTGTGTCTGTCCTCATCACCACAGATCACCTAGAAACTCTGTAGCATTTCCACCTTAACTCTGTAGTGTTTCCACCTTAACTCTGTGGTGTTTCCACCTTAACTCTGTGGTGTTTCCACCTTAACTCTGTAGTATTTCCACTTAAACTCTGTATTATTTCCACCTTAACTCTGTAGTGTTTCCACCTTAACTCTGTGGTGTTTCCACCTTAACTCTGTAGTGTTTCCACCTTAACTCTGTGGTGTTTCCACCTTAACTCTGTAGTATTTCCACCTTAACTCTGTAGTATTTCCACCTTAACTCTGTAGTGTTTCCACCTTAACTCTGTGGTGTTTCCACCTTAACTCTGTGGTGTTTCCACCTTAACTCTGTAGTATTTCCACCTTAACTCTGTAGTATTTCCACCTTAACTCTGTAGCATTTCCACCTTAACTCTGTAGCATTTCCACCTTAACTCTGTAGTGTTTCCACCTTAACTCTGTAGTGTTTCCACCTTAACTCTGTGGTGTTTCCACCTTAACTCTGTAGTATTTCCACCTTAACTCTGTAGTATTTCCACCTTAACTCTGTAGTATTTCCACCTTAACTCTGCAGTATTTCCACCTTAACTCTGTAGCATTTCCACCTTAACTCTGCAGTATTTCCACCTTAACTCTGTAGCATTTCCACCTTAACTCTGCAGTATTTCCACCTTAACTCTGTAGTATTTCCACCTTAACTCTGTAGCATTTCCACCTTAACTCTGTAGTATTTCCACCTTAACTCTGTAGCCTTTCCACCTTAACTCTGCAGTATTTCCACCTTAACTCTGTAGTATTTCCACCTTAAGGCCTAGTTCTGGTTAAACCTGATGTTTCTACTCTGTTAGAGACGTGTGTGTGTGTGTGTGTGAGACCCGCTGACTCATGGTTGTGTTGTTGTTGTTGTTGTTGTTGTTGTGTTTACAGAGATCCGTAACCAGCTGGTGGAGCAGTTCAAGTGCTTGGAGCAGCAGTCGGAGTCTCGTATCCAGCTGCTCCAGGACCTGCAGGAGTTCTTCCGCCGCAAAGCCGAGATCGAACTGGAATATTCCCGCAGCCTGGAGAAGCTGGCCGAGAGGTTTTCCTCCAAGATCCGCAGCTCCCGGGAACACCAGCAGTTCAAGTGAGTGTCGTGTCCCGGTGTGTGTACGTAGTGTTGTTGTTTCCTCTCCGGTCAGCCCACCACACCGGAACGTCAGCAGCTGCTCCGGAGCCACTTCCTCCTTCATCCCTCCTGATAAACCCTGGTCATGGTCGGACTGGGACTCAGCCCGTCGTCCAATCACAGCGTCTCATCTTCTGGTCCAATCACAGTGCAGACCTGCACCACACAAACACACAACGGGAAGAGAAACATCGACACAGCTGGAGATGTTTTACACCCAGAGGAGTGTGTGTGTGTGTGTGTGTGTGTGTGTGTGTGTGTGTGTGTGTGCGTGTGTGTGTGTGTGTGTGTGTGGATGAAGGTCTGAGTGGATAATTGAGTCCAGCTGCTGCTGCTACTGTGACACGAGGTTAGAGCTACAGTCACACACACAGACGCACACAGACACACACAGACACACACACACACAGATAGATACACACCTGAATAGACGACAATACGGAATGACCCTTTAAATGCATCGATTGTTTTATTCTGTTCATTTACAACATGAAGTCTAAAGGTGCATTCCCACCAAACCTGGCGACGGATCCCATTCATTCTCTATGGAGCGCGGCGTCGATCGGATGAGTCGGTGTTCCGTTGCCGCGCCGCACACTTCCCGTTTCACAAACACAATGAGATGAAGCTCCGCCCACTCGCCGCTGTGTTCATTGATCCGTTGTGTCAAGATACAACACACAATGAGATGAAGACGTTCCAACGGGAACCCACCCACTGAACCAGATCCTGATCCAGGTCCTGAACTAGATACTGAACCAGGTCCTGATCCAGATCCTGGACCAGGTCCAGGTTCCTCAGACAAACAGCTGAGCTGATGTTCATTAAGGAGCAAATGGTTCAGGATGATCTTCATCAGTGTGTGTGTGTGTGTGTGTGTGTGTGTGTGTGTGTGTGTGTGTGTGTGTGTGTGTGTGTGTGTGTGCGTGTGTGTCTGTCTGGGAGAGATAAGACTCCGCCTGCAGGGCCACGACTCTGTGTGTGTCTGTGTGTGTAGTAATCTCTTTGTGTGTGTGACCAAGTGATTGGTTTTGGAGGAGCTGATGAGGTGTGTGTGTGTGTGTGTGTGCGTGTGTGTCCATTCCAGGATTGAAGCTGCTTCTGCTCATTTCTCTGTTTCTGCGTTTGTATGAAACGTCCCAGAATGCACTGCTTCAGTTAGAAGATGATGATGAAGATGATGAAGATGATGATGATGATGAAGATGCTGCATCCTATGTTCAAGTTGCAGAAGAGAGTTGTTGTAGAGGGACTGATGCACGTTGCCTTCAGGGACAGTTGTTCATCATCAGTCTCTGTATTTCCCTCTAAAACAACTCTGTGTGGTAACGTTGTGTTATTATCTCATAGCGTGGTGAATGTGCAGGTCACAACTTGTCCACCAGAGCGTTGTGGAGTTGTTGGATTGTGTATTTGATGAGTTTGATGAGGGAAACCAAGAAATCCCATGAGCCTCTGTAGCGTAGCTCTGAGCAGCTCACGGCTCTGCTCCGCCGTTCTAAAAATAGCTTGCACCGACAATTAAAAACCCTAACGAACCTACTGCTATGACTATAGGGGTTATGGTGATGGGACAGTTTGACTAAATGTTGAACTGTCCCTTTAAGGTTAAATGCTAACCTTGGTTAGCTGCTGGTGGACCGTGGCTGCTCTCTGACCTGAGGATCACCTCTCTCCTCTGTCCTGCTCTGCTCTGATTGGCTGCTGCAGCAGGTTGGACTCAGCGTGTGGCAGCCGGTCTGTCGCTGCACAACAAGCCCCAAAACAAAACCAAAGGAGAGAAGCTGCTGCAGCTAAACGATGTAACGGAGCGTCTGGAAGCTCCGCTCTGTGGAACGGGACAGAGCTGTCGGCGCGCGCCCACGTGCTGCCTGTCTTTCTGGACCAGTTAGGCTGCGTCTCTCTCGCCGCGGCTCCATGCAGCAGGAGGAGGAGGAGGAAGAGGAGGAGGAGGAGGAGGAGGAGGAGGAGGAGGAGGAGGAGGAAGAGGAGGAGGAAGAGGAAGAGGAAGAGGAGGAGGAAGAGGAAGAGGAGGAGGAGGAAGAGGAGGAGGAGGAAGAGGAGGAGGAGGAAGAGGAGGAGGAGGAAGAGGAAGAGGAGGATTAGAGGCCTGCAGCTCTGATAAATACACACTTCCTTGTGGAAAGCCTGGCTCAGACGCGTCCCCGGCTCTGTGTGATGAGACGGAGGCAGCGTCCAGATCCAGAGCAGCCGTGACTAAAGCCTGTTCTCCTGCTCTACAGCGCTGCCTTGTCCAGGGTGTGTGTGTGTGTGTGTGTGTGTGTGTGTGTGTGTGTGTGTGTGTGTGTGTGTGTGTGTGTGTGTGTGTGTGTGTGTGTGTGTGTGTGTGTGTGTGTGTGTGTGTGTGTGTGTGTGTGTGTGTGTGGTACAGAGACTTCACTTCATCCTTGAATCAGAGGATTATCACTCTGTTCTCCAGCCACACACTCCATCATTGTCTCCTCAGTCAGTCAGTGTCTCAGTCAGTGTCTCAGTCCGTCACCACTGGGTCCCGTCTCCTTTCTGCTGCTGCTGCCTTCAGGTCCAGTAGGACAACAGAGCGTCACTGTGACCGTGAAGGCTCCAGCTCCTCGGCCGCCTGCTGCATGTTAATGATATCCTGTGTATAAATACCGAGGGCACTGACCCCCCTCCCCCCCCCCTGCAGTCTGTCAGCTGGAGACCAGAGGAGACGTAGTCCTCTGGTTCAGGTCTCAGTGATGATGAGCAGCTCCTTTTAGTCCTGCCCCCCCCCCCCCCCCCCCCCCCAGCTGGAGACCAGAGGAGACGTAGTCCTCTGGTCCAGGTCTCAGTGATGATGAGCTGCAGCTACTTTTAGTCCAGTCTGTCCCAGAGCAGCAGCAGCAGCATCGAGGCTAATTACAACTCTGCTCCTGATTCTGTGAAATGAGGACGGCAGCGAAGAAACACGTTCAACGTGATCAAAACTCAACTTTCACATCTTCTATAAATCTAAACCTGAAGACACCTGAGCTGTTGGTTTGGTTCACGGTCTCCAGACAACCAAGTTTCCCTCATCACAGAGATGCATGTGTCCACAGCTGCTACATTAGCCTGCTGTAGCTACAGCTACGTTAGCTTGTTGTAGCTACAGCTACGTTAGCCTGCTGTAGCTACAGCTACGTTAGCTTGTTGTAGCTACAGCTACATTAGCCTGCTGTAGCTACAGCTACAGTACGTTAGCTACAGCTACGTTAGCTTGTTGTAGCTACAGCTACATTAAACTGCTGTAGCTACAGCTACAGTACGTTAGCTACAGCTACGTTAGCTTGTTGTAGCTACAGCTACGTTAGCTTGTTGTAGCTACAGCTACGTTAGCCTAGTGTTGGTGTCTCTGTTTTATTTACTTTTTTTTTTTTTTAATCAAATATGAAACATGAAATATGAACACAGGAAGTAGTTTTGGGATGGCAGGGCCATAGATCCAAACCCCACACAGATCTTTTATACTTCAGTTTTAATTTCAGTAGCTACAGTATTTCTAAACTGTTCATTCCGTGGATGAATTGCAACCTTCAGTTGTGCTACAGACAGAGATCAGAACAGCAGCACGGAGCCGTGTTACCATGGTGTTACAGGAGGAAGACCAACTTCTGGTCGTGATCTCCGGTGTGATGGCGGCGCCGTGTCCTGTCCGCCATCTTCCCTGCAGACAAGACGAGCTAACCCAAGCTAACCGTCACTAGCACAGCTTATGTTGTAGACGGTAAATAACCTGCTGCTCCAGTCAGTGAAACACTTCCCCACGTTGAAGGAGAGGAGAGTTCAGCAGCTCATTAAAGACCTGCAAGTCCTTTAATCATCAGCTGAGAGCAGGATCTTCCTGCGTCTGATGAGGATGAAAAGAGCTTCTCTGACCACTTTAAAGGATTAGACCGCAGAGCTCCTCTGTGAGCGGCGGCAGGTAGAGGTAGGTCAGTGAAGAGGAAGTGGGTCGGTCCAGACCTGCAGGTCCACATCGGACCAGCTATTGTTAGGAAGACCTACATCCTGTCAGACCAGTCAATTAATATCCAGTTAATGACTCTGACTCTGATTGATGCCTGGATTTACTCAGCTGCTCCAAATCACCCTGTAATTAACTATTAATGGACCCCCCCTCCCCCCTCCACCCCTCAGGACACCAGACCCAGTCCATCACTCATACAGATACAGACTACAACGACTATGGTTAATCTTGGTAAAAATGTCTTACACGGGAGCAATTTCTGTGTAAAAATGTGTAAATAATAAAATAATCATCATAATAATTGTCAGGATGTGTAATAAAGTCCCTGGATGCAGCTCGTCACGTAGGAATCTAGATCATCTCATCTCAAACCTTTATTTATTCCGGCTCTCTTCTTCAATGATGACATGATTACAAAAAATAAATAAACTCATGCAAAACCTCTGATGCACGTTGCCTTCAGGGACTGAGCCTCCGTAGCGTAGCTCACGGCTCTGCTCCGCCGTTCTAAAAACAGCTTGCACCGACTATTAAAGGTAACGAACCTA
>CM064896.1:385000-403322 GCA_030347415.2 Decapterus maruadsi
GCAGGTGAACAAAAGCTGGCCCTTTTTGCGGATGACGTGCTTGTTAGCCTTTCAAATCCAATAGAATCTCTGCCAGCGTTGATGTCTGTTTTAGATGAGTACGGGTCATACTCAGGGTATAAGTTAAATACAAAAAAAACCCAGGTCCTTAGTTTTCATTTTGATCCCCCTCAAAGTCTCCGCTCCATTTACCATCTAGACTGGGACAAAAGTTCTATAAAATACCTGGGAATTCTCCTTCCCCTAGATATATCAAAAATAGAAGAAATTAACTATGGCCCTCTTAAAAAAGAAATTATAGCAGATATCAACAGATGGAACTTAATCCCTTATTTAAATATCAGTTCTCGTATAGATTCGGTCAAAATGAACATTTTACCAAGACTTTTATATTTGTTTCACTCTATACCAATTGGGAAACCAGAATTATATTTTCGAGAGTGGGATAAAATTCTTTCCAGATTTATATGGGCAGGGAAGAAGCCAAGAATAAAATATAAAACTCTACAACTACCAAAAGAGAAAGGTGGTCTAGCCCTCCCCTGTCTGTTAAATTATTATAGAGCAGCTCAAATTAGGCCATTAGTGGGATGGTGTACACCAAATTATAACTCAAAATGGAAAGAAATAGAAATGGCAATGGTAAAGGAGCCACCAGTTAATAATTTAGTTGGAGATCCTTCATTAATTAACCTCCTCCCAGACCCCCATAACCCATGGATATCTGGCTCTTTGACAACATGGGGTGAAGTTATAAAAAAATATAATCTGAAGAGAGGAGCCGAAATGTTTAAATGGTTTGCATATGATCCAGATTTTATGCCGAAAAACTATGACACAAGGTTCAAAAACTGGACGGAAAATGGACTTACAGCCTACTGCACACTCTTTGATCAGGATAAGGTTTTGAGCTTCCAGGACTTAAAAGAAAAATTTGGTTTGCACAATCAAGATCACTTCAGATATCTACAAATTAAGGACTTTATGAGCAAAAAATTCCCAAGCGATGTTACTACAGGAAGGGATGAAATTCTTACAATTTTTCAAAGAGCCTACAAGAATGTCACCCCCCAAAAGATAATATCTAAGTTATACTCCGCTCTTCAAAATCTTAAAAGTGATCATACTTTGGACATTAAGGAAAGATGGGAAGCAGAGGGAGGCTTCACAGTCTCTCAAGAAGATTGGGACAGGACCTGCAGACAACAGTGGTCAGTGACAAGCTCCCCCTCCTGGAGGGAATTCAGTTGGAAAAATGTGACTCGATTCTTTCGTACTCCTGCACAAAAGACCAGCTATTCAAATCAGACTGCCTGTTGGAGATCCTGTGGGAATACTTCAGCAAACCATTTCCATATCTTCTGGAACTGTCCCTCTGTGACTCCATTTTGGAGAGAGATTATTGGAGTCCTGGAGGATGTTTTTGTCTAAGAAAAGTAATGAGTGCATGGTGGTGAAAAGGAAGATGTTTTTAAATTTCAAAGTCATATACCTATGTGATCTGGACGGACTTGATCTTCCAAAGAGAGACAAATACCTTCTGAGAGTGTTGCTAGTGGGGTGTAAAAAGGCTCTGACCAGAAAGTGGTTTAAAAAAGACAAACCAACAATTAATGAATGGATTGATATCATTTATAATATATATGTTATGGAGAGAATTACATTCAAACTCAAAAACCAATATGATATTTTTGAAGAGAACTGGTTGAAATGGCTCAGCTACGTGTCAACTGTAAGACCTGATTTCATATAGATCATAAAGATAAGGCTAAACTCTTGATTAAGAAATGTTTTGCTCCATATCCTCAAGAAACATCCTTTTATGTATGACGTGTTTATACCTGACTCCGATGCTCCGCTTAATGAACAAATCCTCCCCTTGTCATGTTACGTTTTGTTAACCTGTGTGTTTTTGTGCCCTGTTGGCACATTTTGTTGTTAACCTGTGTGTTTTTGTGCCCTGTTGGCACATTTTGTATGTGTATTAAAAAAAAACAATTAAAAAAAAAAAAAAAAAAAAAAAAAAAAAAAAAAAGGGGTTTAAAGGGATAGTTCACCCAAAATTCAAATTCCACTCATCGTCTCCTCCCCCTCATGTGGACTAAGAGCTGGGAGAGTTTTCCTCCGTTTCAGTTTCTCCTGTGGGGGCTTCAGCACCAGAGGGACATCACAGACCAGCAGGATGGAGGATCTGGATGTTGGTTGGTGTGTAAGAAAAGGACGTGTATGTCAGCCGTCTAACGTTGCTGTTCTTCTTCTTCTTGTGTTTTCAGAGTAAAGACATCGGGATCCAGATGCACGAGGAGCTGGTGAAGGTGACCAATGAACTCTACACGGTGAGTCAAGAGTCTCCGTCTGCTGCTCTCAGATCAGTCCAGATTGTGTTTGTGTAATCAGCTGATGATGACATGATGTGCATCTAGTTCCCATGACAACAGACTGCTGCTCTGTGGTTGGTCGCTCCTCCCTGTAACGACCACTTCCTGCTCCAACATCTGTCACATCTTATTATGTTGATTGTTTCTGTGTGGATGCGGGACTCGAACCTGGTCCGCCTGCAGTGAGGACTATGGCCTCCACACACGGGGCGGCGCTACCAGCTGAGCTAAACACGCCCCGGTCTGGTGTCGTTGCAGCGACACGGATCTGTGAGATTCAGCTTCCCTTTGCTTCAACCTGCTTTCATTTCCTGTTACATGGACTTGATTTCCCACTGGGATCAATAATAAAGCTGCAGCGTCTCTTATCAGAGCGATCGGCGCCGCCGCCACCGCCACCGCCACCGCCGCTCTGCGTCCAACACGCTGAGACTCACAGACACACGCGCTCATTTCTTTTTATCAAGTCGCTGATTCTGGGTAATAATAGAAAAACATCTGGAGGTGCAGGTCTGTAACGAAGGGTCCTGACAATGCAGGTCTGCAGCGAGGGGTCCTGACGGTGCAGGTCTGTAGCGAGGGGTCCTGACGGTGCAGGTCTGTAGCGAGGGGTCCTGACGGTGCAGGTCTGTAGCGAGGGGTCCTGACGGTGCAGGTCTGCAGCGAAGGGTCCTGACGGTGCAGGTCTGTAGCGAAGGGTCCTGACAGTGCAGGTCTGTAGCGAAGGGTCCTGACAGTGCAGGTCTGCAGCGAAGGGTCCTGACGGTGCAGGTCTGCAGCGAAGGGTCCTGACGGTGCAGGTCTGCAGCGAAGGGTCCTGACAGTGCAGGTCTGTAGCGAAGGGTCCTGACAGTGCAGGTCTGCAGGGTCCTGACAGTGCAGGTCTGTAGCGAAGGGTCCTGACAGTGCAGGTCTGCAGCGAAGGGTCCTGACGGTGCAGGTCTGCAGCGAAGGGTCCTGACAGTGCAGGTCTGCAGCGAAGGGTCCTGACAGTGCAGGTCTGCAGCCAGACTGTCTTGGAAACAGTTGTAAATCCTCCGGTCTCAGGTCGGAGGTCTCAGGTCGGAGGTCGGAGGTCACAGATGAAAGGATCCGAGCAGGAAACAAATAAAGCGATGTTTACGCTGACGAGGCGTTCAGGTGACGGTGGAGACGTCCTCACATCTGGACGCCGGGGTTTTACGAGGCCTCTCTGTCTCTCTCTCTGTGTCAATGAGCATCTGGGGCGAGTTAAGGAAGAAGCTGGTGTTAATGTTAACGAGCTGTCGCTGCCGTCGTGTCGTCACGGTGACACAGACAGAGATCAAAGAGAAGAGGGAAGAAAACACAGGAGACGAGCGGAGAACAGACAGGAGGATGGAGACATGATGGGGGAGGAGACAGCAGCGTCTACAAGTTTTATCTAATTATCACGGTGTCATGTCTGTATGTTTTCATCATGATGGGATGTATCATTTTGATGGTTGTGTGTTCATGATGGGATGTATCAGCTGTGATGGTTGTGTGTGCGTGTGCAGGTGATGAAGACCTACCACATGTACCACACGGAGAGCATCAGCGCCGAGAGCAAACTGAAGGACGCGGAGAAGCAGGAGGAGAAGCAGTTCAGTAAGTCTGGAGACCTGAACGTCAACCTGCTGCGCCACGAGGAGCGGCAGCCGCGACGCAGCACCGTCAGGAAGATAGAGAAGATGAAGGAGAAGGTGAGGAGCAGGAGGAGGAGGAGGGGGGGGAGGAGGAGGAGGAGGAGGAGGAGGAGGAGGGTTAGGGTTAGGGTTAGCCTAACCCTTCAACGTACAGAACAATAAGACGTGTCTGTCAGACTGTGATCCTGGGAATCATTTCAGGAACAGAACAGAGTGGGAAGCTGTTCCTGCTTTAATGTGATGGATGTGATGCAGATCAAAGAGTTGAGTGTGTCTGTGACAGCGTCTCCTCGTTAACTCACAGCTGAGGAGCTGAAAAAACCCGACTGCACTCAAACGCAGCACATGTTTGTGTCTGGAGCTGATGTGGTTGTTCCTCTCCGTCTCTCCGTCTGTCCTGCAGAGACAGGCCAAGTACTCCGAGAACAAGCTGAAATGCACCAAAGCCCGGAACGACTACCTGCTGAACCTGGCGGCCACCAACGCCGTGGTGGCCAAGTATTACATCCACGACGTCTCCGACATGATCGACGTGAGTCTGTTTCACCGAGCTGAAGCTGTTCAGCTCAGTCTGGAGCTGCACACGTTACAGATTCATTCATCTCACCCTCTCCTGTCGTCTGATGAAGCTCAATCAGTGTTTTTGAATATAAACATACTTTTTAATTCTCCAATCTGCTGCTGGAAATATAAATATGAAAATTTGAGGTTTTGAGCTGTTGATTAAAAAAAAAAATCATTGCCTATAAAAAAAATTAGTTAAGATAATAACACAACGTTACCACACAGAGTTGTTTTAGAGGGAAATTCAGAGACTGTTGATGAAAAACTGTCCCTGAAGGCAACGTGCATCAGAGGTTTTACATGAATTTCCCTCTAAAACAACTCTGTGTGGTAACGTTGTGTTATTATCTCATAGCGTGGTGAATGTGCAGGTCACAACTTGTCCACCAGAGCGTTGTGGAGTTGTTGGATTGTGTATTTGATGAGTTTGATGAGGGAAACCAAGAAATCCCATAATGAGCCTCTGTAGCGTAGCTCTGAGCAGCTCACGGCTCTGCTCCGCCGTTCTAAAAACAGCTTGCACCGACAATTAAAGGTAACGAACCTACTGCTATGACTATAGAGATTATGGTGATGGGACAGTTTGACTAAATGTTGAACTGTCCCTTTAAACATTGTAATGTGACACAGTGAGTAAAGCTGCACCAGTTTGAACAGAAACTGAACCCAGACCAGATCCTGCTGCTGATCCTTTGATCTCTGAGTTCATACACTTGTTGTCATGTTGTTGTCATGTTGTTGTGATGTTGTTGTCATGTTGTTGTCATGTTGTTGTCATGTTGTTGTCTTGTTGTTGTCATGTTGTTGTCATGTTGTGGTGGTTGCGTCCTCAGTGCTGTGACCTGGGTTACCACGCCAGCCTGGCCCGGACCTTCAGGACCTACCTGTCGGCCGAGTACAACCTGGAGACGTCTCGCCACGAGGGCCTGGACGTGATCGAGAACGCCGTGGACAACCTGGACTCTCGCAGCGACAAGCACAAGATCATGGACATGAACAACCAGGTGTTCTGCCCCCCCATGCGCTTCGACTACCTGCCCCACATGGGGGACGAGGTGAGCACATGTTCTAACTGCTACTTTGGTCTTTTAAACAGCTACAGTATATCTAACCCCCCCCCTCCCCCTCCTCCAGGTGTGCCAGGTGAGCGCCCAGCAGCCGGTCCAGATGGAGCTCCTCATGCGTTACCACCAGCTGCAGTCTCGCTTGGCCACGCTGAAGATAGAGAACGAGGAGGTGAGGAGGACGAGTCAGGGTGGGACCAGCTGCACCTCACCCCCCCTCACCCCCCCCTACACCTCCTCCTCCTCCTCCTCCTCCTCCTCCTCCTCCTCCTCCACATCACCATCTGTTCTCCTCTGACCTCTGTATATTATTATTATATATTATAGATTCAGACCAGGTTGTGTTTCCTTCATGTTTAATGAAGGAGGCGGAGTCACAGGCTGGAGGTGACGAAGCTCCTCCCCCTCCCCCTCCCCCTCCTCCTCCTCCTCCTCCGAAACGAGTCTAATCAGTCTGAGGCCTTAACTAGACTAGACTAAGCTAAACTAAATTAAACTAAAATAAGCTAAGCTAACTAAGCTAACTAAACTAAGCTTAACAAAGCTAAGCTAACAAAACTTAACTAAGCTAAACTAAGCTAAGCTAACAAAACTAAGCTAAGGTTAACAAAACTTAACTAAGCTAAGCTACCTAAACTAAGCTAAACTAAACTAAACTAAGCTTAACAAAGCTAAGCTAAGCTAACAAAACTTAACTAAGCTAAACTAATAAAACAAAACTAAGATAAGATAAACTAGACTGATTAAACTAAGCTAAGCTAACAAAGCTAAGCTAAACTAAACTAAGCTAAACTAGGCTAAACTAGGCAGAGAATTTATTTTGGTTGGTTATTGGAGAAGCGGTGAGACCACGTACGTTTTTAACTTCAGCCCAAAGTCTGCAGAGTGCAGCTACTTATTATTATTATTTATTATTTACATATTTACTTATTTTACATGTTTGAAATAAAAGATACATTAATTCATTCATAATCACTTGATGCTTCATTCACCCTCCTCTCCTCCTCTCCTCCTCCTCTCGTCCTCTCCTCCTCTCCTTCTCCTCTCCTCTCCTCCTCTCCTCCTCTCCTCCTCTCCTCCTCCTCTCCTCCTCTCCTCTTCTCGTCCTCCTCTGTGCAGGTGAGGAAGACGCTGGACGCCACCATGCAGACGCTGCAGGACATGTTGACGGTGGAGGACTTTGACGTGTCCGACTCCTTCCATCACAGCCGCTCCAGCGAGTCCATCAAGTCGCTGGCGTCCGAGTCGTACATGAGCAAGATGAACGTGGCCAAGAGGAGGTCCAACCAGCAGGAGACGGAGATGTTCTACTTCTCTGTGAGTGTCCTCCATCATCACACCTGCTCTCAGCAGCTCTACAGGTGGAGCTGATGCTGATTCTTCTTCTTCTTCTTCTTCTTCTTCCTCTTCTTCTTCTTCTTCTTCTTCTTCTTCTTCTTCTTCTTCTTCTTCTGCTTCTCTTCTTCTTCTTCTTCTTCTTCTTCTTCTTCTTCTTCTTCTTCTTCTTCTTCTTCTTCTTCTTCTTCTTCTTCTTCTTCTTCTTCTTCTTCTTCTTCTTCTTCTTCTTCTTCTTCTTCTTCTTCTTCTTCTTCTTCTTCTTCTTCTTCTTCTTCTTCTTCTTTCTTCTTCTTCTTCTTCTTCTTCTTCTTCTTCTTCTTCTTCTTCTTCTTCTTCTTCTTCTTCTTCTTCTTCTTCTTCTTCTTCTTCTTCTTCTTCTTCCTTCCTTTCTTCTTCTTCTTCTTCTTCTTCTTCTTCTTCTTCTTCTTCTTCTTCTTCTTCTTCTTCTTCCTCCTTCTTCTTCTTCTTCTTCTTCTTCTTCTTCTTCTTCCTCCTTCTTCTTCTTCTTCTTCTTCTTCTTCTTCTTCTTCTTCTTCTTCTTCTTCTTCTTCTTCTTCTTCTTCTTCCTCCTTCTTCTTCTTCTTCTTCTTCTTCTTCTCCTCCTCCTCCTCCTTCTTCTTCTTCTCCTTCTTCTTCTTCTTCTTCTTCTTCTTCCTCTTCTCCTTCTTCCTCCTTCTTCTTCTTCTTCTTCTTCTTCTTCTCCTTCTTCTCCTTCTTCTTCTTCTTCTTCTTCTTCTTCTTCTGTCGTGTAGAAATTCAAAGAGTTCCTGAACGGCAGTAACCTGATCATCAAGCTTCAGGCCAAACACGACCTGCTGAAGCAGACGCTGGGAGAAGGTAAAGACCCGTCCTCATCATCTGTCACAGCTCCATGACATCATCACATGACATCATCACATGACATCACATGAGTCAGGGCTGCAGGTCTGATCTAAGAAATTCAAAGAGTTCAGAGATAACCTGAATCAAGCTCAGGCCAAACACGACCTGCTGAACAGACAACAGGAAGTCTGATCACTGCAGTCCTCATCATCTGTCACAGCTCCATGACATCATCACATGACATCATCACATGACATCACATGAGTCAGGGCTGCAGGTCTGATCTAAGTAAAGGAGCAGAGATGGAACTCCACAAACCTTTACGTCACCGTGGTCACGCTGATTTCCCCCCAAAACACAACAACAACAGGAAGTCTGATCACTGCAGTGTGTGTGTAGCTGGAGGAGGGTCCCAGGTCCAGCTCCCCCCCCCCAGGCCCCCCCTCCTCCTCCTCGTCCTCCTCGTCACCTCAGGCGTGAACAGTCACTCAGCAGCACCAGGCTCAGCCCGATGATGCAGCTGATGTCCTGTCGCCATGGTTTCACCTACAGTGGCGGCGTGACGGTAGGTAACCACGGAAACTCGGCGGAGGCGCCGGAGCTGTCGGCTCAGGTCCAGGTGGCATCACCGCGGTAACGGAGCTACACTGATGCTGCATTCAGGTGCAGTCGGGCGGACGGCCGTCGCTAACAAACCAGACGTCACCTGAACGCAGCGTGAAGAATACACAACCACAACAACAACGTTACCAACGTGCTGCACAACAGATACACAATAAATAAATAAAAAGCATAACAGCAATAGATGGGACTGATTCCTACAGAATGTCCCTTTAATTGATTGATTGGTCCCAGCGTGTTTCCCTCTGGACTCATGACAAACAAACAGACAACAAGCCCTGTAAACACACTATCACAGGTCAGTGTGTGTGGACCTGGACTGGACCAGGACCTGGACCTGGGCCTGTGGCCTGGTGTGGGCTGAGACTCTTTATGAACTCAACATATGGCGTCTCCAGGTTCCACCATCTTTAATTATTCAGACCATCAATCAGGCCTGAGTCCTGCTCATTAGCTCCAACACACACACGCAGCAGCAGCAGCAAGCAGCTCTGTGTGTGTGTGTGTGTGTGTGTGTGTGTGTGTGTGTGTGTGTGTGTGTGTGTGTGTGTGCGTGCAGCTGAGAGCCACATGGCGTTTACATCTCACTGCAAGTATCAATAAAAACAGAACAACAACATAACGTCTGTGATGAGGAGGAGACGGTGGATTGGTCCTCGTGTCTCTGGACCTGGACCTGGACCTGGGCCTGGACCTGGACCTGGACCTGGACCTGGACCTGGACCTGGACCTGGACCTGGAGCTGGACCTGGACCTGGACCTGGATCTGGACCTGGACCTGGACCTGGACCTGGACCTGGGCCTGGACCTGGACCTGGACCTGGACCTGGACCTGGACCTGGACCTGGACCTGGACCTGGAGCTGGACCTGGACCTGGATCTGGACCTGGACCTGGACCTGGACCTGGACCTGGACCTGGACCTGGACCTGGACCTGGGCCTGGACCTGGGCCTTAGTTTAGTTTTTAGTTCATTCATCGAAAAAAGAAAAGAAAACTGAAAAAAAAAACCAAAAGAAAGATGGAACTCCTGAATGAAAAGAGAAGAAGAAACCAGCGTCAGAGGAGGAGGAAGGACAAGTAGCAGAACATCATCCAGTTAGATTCCTCCGTCTGAATCAAGTCAACATGTAACTTTTCTACAGTGCAGTCATACAGTACATGACCCATATATACAGTACATAATACAGTCATACAGTACATATACACATATATACATGATACAATATATACACACATACATAAACACACTGGTAACCCTGAGCCCATCTTTGTTGTTTCTCAGTCAGAAGCTCTGTTTCCACATGAACAGAGCCACAACAAAAGGCTCAGTGAGGCAGTGACCCCCCCCCCCCACCACCCTGTCACTGCAGCCCCCAGCCCCTGTGAGGGGGGGTGTGTAACCCCCCAGCCCCTGTGAGGGGGGGTGTGTAACCCCCCAGCCCCTGTGAGGGGGGGTGTGTAACCCCACAGGTCCCCAGAGACGGCAGCAGCTTTGTCCAATGAGCAGCGTTATACGTTATGATATGAGCAGGGCCGTAAAGGGGAGAAAGGAGATGATAACTCCAGGGGCCCAATGCCCAGCTGCCCCCCCCCCCCAAAAAAAACCCCTGTAGTCTAATCTTTGTGAGACTGAATTATTAGGGCCCGAGCGGCGAGGCACTCGCCCGGCGAAGGCCCTATTGAAATTGCTATGTTTATTATTATTATTTGTCTGACTTTTAAATCGCATTTTTGGGGACCTCAACATGCCCCAAAACGCGTGAATTTTGGCATGCGCATCGGGTCTTGCAAAAAATTCGATATTTTGAAGTCGTTGGAAATGGGCGTGGCCAAATGCCTCTATAGCGCCCCCTAGAAATTTTCAAAAACCCCTCCCCATAGGGTTTTTTTTGGAGTTGGAGCACAAAATTCGGTACACATGTGTACCGTCCCAAGACGCACAAAAAAGCCTCTTATTGTCATGGTGAAATCCAAACCGGAAGTCGGCCATTTTGAATTGAAATTTTGACCTATTTGAACGAACTACTCCTAGAGCTTTCATCCGATTGACTCCAAACTGGCTGGCTACCTTCTACATGCCATGCTGACCTTATCTTGTGCGATACATGTCTCTACGTCAAAGGGCGTGGCTGCCATTAAGGAAGACATTTTGGTCCACTTTCATGTTCGCCGCCACTTCACTTGGAACGGCTCTCAGTCCAACATACTTGATCGTAGCCACTTCAAACTTGCTGGACATGATGACGGCTTCTTCCTGAATAGTCTGATGTATTAACTTCCCACGTCACTCATAGCGCCCCCCAGTGGTAACCGGAAGTATACAGGAATTATGCTAACATGGATTAATCCTAGATAATTCACCACATCAGCTTCGTTCCATCTCAGATACATGCGAAACAAGTCAACAAAGCTACATTACGAATTTTGTGAGGCTACGACAAATAGCCCCCATGTGGCGGCGTCAGGAAGTGCGGTCCACCCAAAACGAACTCCTCCTAGGAGTTTCGCACCATCACCTTCATATTCACTACAGATCATCCACAGACTGCCCTGAGGACGGCTTGTGCTCTACAGGTCTGTAGGTCAAAGGGCGTGGCCGCTGTGGCCGCCGCCATCTTTGATGTCTCGCCATGCAACTTTGAAGTGCTATCACGCCCACAGATTTGATCGCAGCAGCTTCAAACTTGCTGGAGATAATGAGGGCGTGATCCTGAACAGTCCGACATATTATTTTCCTATGTCGCTCATAGCGCCCCCCGGTGGTAACCTGAAACGTCAAAATGTGTTAAAAATACGAACTTGACCAAATCACCGTCATTTCACTTCAAAAACATGCTGAACAAGACGGTGAAGCTATGTTGTGAACGCTGTGACCATACGAGCAACGGCGTCCATGTGGTGGCGCTGTGACTGTCGCCCCTCGCCATGAAATTACGTTTGCCCTTTTGATGGCTTTAATAAACTCGTATCATCATGAAAATTGATACACAGGTCAAGGGTGGGATGGTCTTTGATCTGATAGGGTGACGCCCGTGGGCGGGGCCAAATGCCTCTACAGCGCCCCCTTGAAATTTTCAGAAACCCCTCCCCATAGGGGTTTTTTTGGAGTTGGAACATGAAAATCGGTACACGTGTAAGTTGTCATGGTGAACAAAAAAGTCTCTTGCACCATTGGTCTATTCCAAACAGGAAGTCGCCCATTTGGATTTTGTCGCTTCACACCGCGGCCCCCGTGCGCCCCAGGCCCCCGCGGTCGCATGGACGAGCGAGGGCCCGTCATTGCCGCTTGCGGCTTTAATTCTGCTTAGACCCTGGTTTATCCTCATAGTAATGCTGCATTAGCATCAAAACAAAGTAGGCTAAATAAAAAATGATCATACATACGTAGTCTAAGAAAAAACATGGAAAAGTCAGGGGGCCACTTCTTTATGGGGGCCCAGAATCCCTAGCAACGGCCCTGGACATGAAGCATGAAGAAGACCTGACATGTCTCTGTCTCTGTCTCTGTCTCTGTCTCTGTCTACAGGAGAAAGAGCTGAATGTGGAACCACCAGGTAAGAACTCTATCTATCTATCTATCTATCTATCTATCTATCTATCTATCTATCTATCTATCTATCTATCTATCTATCTATCTATCTATCTATCTATCGTTCTATCTATCGTTCTATCTATCTATCGTTCTATCTATCTATCGTTCTATCTATCTATCGTTCTATCTATCGTTCTATCTATCTATCTACTGTATCTATCTATCTATCTATCTATCTATCTATCTATCTATCTATCTATCTATCTATCTATCTATCTATCTATCTATCTATCTATCGTTCTATCTATCTATCGTTCTATCTATCGTTCTATCTATCTATCGTTCTATCTATCTATCGTTCTATCTATCGTTCTATCTATCTATCTATCTATCTATCTATCTATCTATCTATCGTTCTATCTATCTATCTATCTATCTATCTATCTATCGTTCTATCTATCTATCGTTCTATCTATCTATCGTTCTATCTATCGTTCTATCTATCGTTCTATCTATCGTTCTATCTATCGTTCTATCTATCTATCTATCTATCTATCTATCGTTCTATCTATCGTTCTATCTATCGTTCTATCTATCTATCTATCTATCTATCTATCTATCTATCTATCGTTCTATCTATCTATCGTTCTATCTATCGTTCTATCTTTCTATCGTTCTATCGTTCTATCATAATGATGTAACTGTTTGGATGTTACCTTTCAAAATAAAACACTCTGGGGATTTTTCAGAATAAGTCTCCTGTGTAACGTTCATGGTTTTATCATGGTCGGTTCATTGTAATAAATATTTATATTATTAATGTGAGTGTGATGAACTTTTACCTTTTAATAGAAACTGATGGGATGGATTCGCTCCGCCTGGTTTTTAAAGACTTTAACATGAAACACCTTCTTTTATCTTTTATCACTCTGTGCTGTTGGACTTTGTTCCCAAACTGAAGATTGTTCCCTGAGCTGTTTTTGAGGTTTTGAGGGTTTGACAGAAACACTGTTTGTCCCTTTTGTCCATCGCCCCCCCCCCCCAGACCCCCCACCCTCCCCCCAAAGCCACAGAAAATGCGGAAGCCTCGTCCTCGCTCCGTCTATAACCATAAGCTGTTTAACGGCAATATGGAGACGTTCATCAAGGTACGGAGGAGGAGGAGGAGGAGGAGGAGGAGGAGGAGGTGAAGTCGTCTGTGGCTGCTCTTCATCATGATCTGACTCTGTTTATTAACCCTGCTCCTCCTCCTCCTCCTCCTCCTCCTCCTCCTGCTGCTGCTCCGTCTCTTCCAGTGATGTGGTCTAAATGTTCAGTAGTGGGTAAAACTCTTTACCACCTGAAAAAATGACAGATAGATAAATTTAAAATTGACACAAATTAGACCACGGACCCCCATTGGACAAAATGTTGAAGCAAACACCAGAAATACACAAACAATCAATGTACTTTAAATTAGGCGTACATTTTTGAAAGAGTATAGAGACATTTCTGGGGAAAAAAGTGGTACAATTTCTCAAAGAAAGTGGTAGAAATTCTCACAAAAAATATGCAAAAAAGAAAATTTAAGCCTTTTTTTTTTTTTTTTTAGAAATATCTGGTAAAATTTCTAAAAAAAAACAACTAATTTTTTAAAAAGAAACTGTAAAAAAATTATCAAAAATTCTAGAAAAAGTAGTAAAATATTAAAGAAAAAGGTGAAAGGTGGTAAAAAAACAACATTTTTTAAAAAATTCTAGAAAAATGTGGTAAAATTTCTCAAAAGGGGTAAAATTTCTTTAAAAATAGTAAAAAGTAGAACAGAAACATTGAGAAGTAAATGGTAAAATTTCTCAATTTTTTTTTAGGAAAAGTAGTAAAATAAAAAAAAAGAAAAGAATAATTTAAAAAGTGAAAAAACGTGAAAAGAATTCTAGGAAAAGTGGTAAAATATCAAAGAAAAAAGTCAAACAATATATTTTTTAAAAAAGTGGTAAAAGTAAAAAATAGTAAATAGTAAAATGTTTTTTTTAATTGAGAAGATTACTCAAGAATTCTACAAAAAGTGGTAAATTGAAAAAAAAATTAGAAAAATTAGGTAAAATTTCTCAAAAAGGTGGGGGCAAACAATAATACAAAAAGGGTAAACATTTCTTTAAAATATAGTAAAAAGTAGAACAGAAAAATAGAGAAGTAAGTGGTGAAATTTCTCAAAAAGAATTCTAGGAAAAGTAGTAAAATAAAAAAATGAAAAGAATAATTTAAAAAGTGAAAAAACATGAAAAGAATTCTAGGAAAAATGGTAAAATATCAAAGAAAAAAGTAAAACAATATATATATATATTTTTTAAAAAAAGTGGTAAAAGTAAAAAATAGTAACAGTAAAATGTTTTTGTAATTGAGAAGATTACTCAATTACTCAAGAATTCTACAAAAAGTGGTAAATTGAAATTTTTTTTAAAAAAATTTGGTAAAATTTCTCAAAAAGGTGGGGGCAAACAATAATACAAAAAGGGTAAACATTTCTTCAAAAAATAGTAAAAAGTAGAACAGAAAAATAGAGAAGTAAGTGGTGAAATTTCTCAAAAAGAATTCTAGGAAAAGTAGTAAAATAAAAAAATGAAAAGAATAATTTAAAAAGTGAAAAAACATGAAAAGAATTCTAGGAAAAATGGTAAAATATCAAAGAAAAAAGTAAAACAATATATATATATATTTTTTTAAAAAAGTGGTAAAAGTAAAAAATAGTAACAGTAAAATGTTTTTGTAATTGAGAAGATTACTCAATTACTCAAGAATTCTACAAAAAGTGGTAAATTGAAAAAAAAAATTGAAAAATTTGGTAAAATTTCTCAAAAAGGTGGGGGCAAACAATAATACAAAAAGGGTAAACATTTCTTTAAAAAATAGTAAAAAGTAGAACAGAAAAATAGAGAAGTAAGTGGTGAAATTTCTCAAAAAGAATTCTAGGAAAAGTAGTAAAATAAAAAAATGAAAAGAATAATTTAAAAAGTGAAAAAACATTAAAAGAATTCTAGGAAAAATGGTAAAATATCAAAGAAAAAAGTAAAACAATATATATATATTTTTTTAAATGGTAAAAGTAAAAAATAGTAACAGTAAAATGTTTTTTGTCATTGAGAAGATTACCCAATTACTCCAGAATTCTAGAAAAAGTGGTAAATTGAAAAAAAGAAGAAAAACAATTTGGTAAAAATTCTCAAAAAAAGGGGGGGGGGGACAATAATACAAAAAGGGTAAAAAATTCTTTAAAAAATAGTAAAAAGTAGAACAGAAAAATTGAGAAGTAAATGGTAAAATTTCTCAAAAAAAAAAAAAATTAGGAAAAGTGATCAAATTAAAAAAAAAAAAAAAAGGTAAAATTTCATTGAACCCTGTCAACCCCCCCACTTGGAGAACCACTGACATTTACTTTGGTTAGATAGTTTTGTTGTACTGGGTATACTGCAGTATTGATGTATTTTCAGTGAGTATCACAGAGACTCCACCACTGGTCTCTCAGCTTCAGCCTGAGTCCAGACGCCTGATTGGTTCTGCTCCGTCTCTTTAACCGCTCAGCCTCCTCTAACCTCCACAGGTGTCTCCTGTCTGTCTGTCTGTCTGTCTGTCTGTCTGTCTGTCTGTCTGTCTGTCTGTCTGTCTCTCTGTCTGTCTGTCTGTCTGTCTGTCTGTCTGTCTGTCTGTCTGTCTGTCTGTGTCTCTGTCTGTCTCTCTGTCTGTCTGTCTGTCTGTCTGTCTGTCTGTCTGTCTGTCTGTCTGTCTGTCTGTCTGTCTGTGTCTCTGTCTGTCTGTCTGTCTGTGTCTCTGTCTGTCTGTCTGTCTGTCTGTCTGTCTGTCTGTCTGTCTGTGTCTCTGTCTGTCTGTCTGTCTGTCTGTCTGTCTGTCTGTCTGTCTGTCTGTCTGTCTGTCTGTCTGTCTGTCTGTCTGTCTGTGTCTCTGTCTGTCTGTCTGTCTGTCTGTCTGTCTGTCTGTCTGTGTCTCTGTCTGTCTGTCTGTCTGTCTGTCTGTCTGTCTGTCTCTCTCTGTCTGTCTGTCTGTCTGTCTGTCTGCCTGTCTGTCTGTCAGCTGAGCTTCTCTAACCCTAACCCTCTCCTTCCTCCTCCTCCTCTTCCTCTGCTGCTTTCTGTCCCAGAGGAAGAAGGAACGCCAGGACTCGTATCCAGGTACCTCAGTGTGTAGTTCAAGGACCCGGGTCAACGTCAGTAATGGTGCGTTCCAGGACCCGACCTGCTACAGATCCATGTCCCAGTTCTGACCTCTGACCTCTGACCTCACAGAGCCCTGGAAACCAGACTGTTAGTCTAACGTTAAATATCTGCTAATGTCAGGGACCAAACAGGAAAGGCTCCAGAACTCAAGGTGAAAAAAGACAATATCAGAAAGTATAATATGTGGGTTCATAGAGACAGAGTCGTGACTCACGGCGGGTTGGAACGCCTGGAACGCACCAGAACTGTGCACGCTGCTGCTTCCTGTCCTCTGCAGCTTCACGTTGTGTGTCTGTCTGTGTGTTGTATTGTGTTGTTTTACGCTCCTCATGAGATTTGTTTAAAATAATGTTGCTGAGCTCATTCAGGCTTCATATAGCAGGAAGGAGCTTTAAAGGGCTATTCTGCATGTTTGACGGTGGAGGTTAAAGAGGAACTCTGCAGGATCTCTGTAGATCAGTGAGTTTACGTTGTAGGATCAAGTACACACATCAATAAACAACACTTATACACATTAATAAACAGAAAACAATATTCCATTTTTTCTCCCTAAAGTATAATAATATGGTTTTTAAATAAGCTTTTGAATCTATTAAGTGTGCAACATGTTTCATTTCTAATTTTTACTTATTTATTTACTTTATTATTTACTTTATACATAATCTGAGCAGTTTTCAAGTCCACAATATCATTGAATAATGTGTTTGTTGATTCATGACTATAGACATAAGGAACTTTCACAACATGTTAAAGTGGCACTATCGCAAATCCATCAGTAATAGCAATAAAACAAACTAAAATATGCAACAAATAGGTGCAGAAAGGACGGTCCAGAGAGCAGGAAGGACGCCGGTCAAAGAAAGAATCACTTCCTAACGTTCCATTAGACATGATGAAGTTCCACATGCACCTGGAGGAGAGGAGGGTTAGAGAGCAGAGCTGCAGATGCACCTGGAGGAGAGGAGGGTTAGAGAGCAGAGCTGCAGATGCACCTGGAGGAGAGGAGGGTTAGAGAGCAGAGCTGCAGATGCACCTGGAGGAGAGGAGGGTTAGAGAGCAGAGCTGCAGATGCACCTGGAGGAGAGGAGGGTTAGAGAGCAGAGCTGCAGATGCACCTGGAGGAGAGGAGGGTTAGAGAGCAGAGCTGCAGATGCACCTGGAGGAGAGGAGGGTTAGGGAGCAGAGCTGCAGAATTCCTCTTCAACCGTCACATGTGAAGCTGCTGGATGAGACCTGATGTTTTCCTGTTGTTTCTCTGCAGGACTCGGGTCAGCCCATCCCGCTGGTGGTTGAGAGCTGTGTCCGATACATCAACCTGTACGGTGAGCCTTCATCCCCCCCCCCCCCCCCCGTCTGCAGCTGGGCTCCGTAGCCTGCAGGCCTCTCCTGGATCTGGACCTAATGCAGCTCCACAAACCTGATTAGAGCGTCTAACTGGAACCATCTGGTGGAAACATGCACTGCAAAACCTCTAGGCCTCCTCACCAAGAAGATCAAAATGTCTCAGTTTTAGTCCAAACTAAACTCTTTCTCTTAAAATCAGACTCGTCACCTAAACATGAACTTGTTTTCAGATCATTTTCACTTGTTTCAAACTCATTTTCTCTGTAAATCTGTTAAAAATCTGCCAGTGAAGCAGGTTTTTGTGTTTGTAATTAGAAAGAAAAACTTGCTCCACGTTCAGATTTTTCTACTGATTCCAGTGAAAATCTGTTGAAAGAAGTAAAAAGTGTTAAAAACAAACTGCTTTAATGTGATGAGTCTGGTTTTAACAGAATGAGGTTCATTTGGACTGAAATGAGACGAATATTCTTGTTTTTGCAGTGAACACATCTCCCTTTATGACTGCACTACGTTTCCTGCTGTGTGTTGTGTGTTGTGTGTTGTGTGTTGTGTGTTGTGTGTTGTGTTGTGTCTCCAGCGCGGCGCCCCTCTGACCCAGTGCATTCTGGGATGTTTTCCTGCAGGGCTGCAGCAGCAGGGCATCTTCCGTGTGCCGGGGTCACAGGTGGAGGTCAACGACATTAAGAACTCCTTCGAGAGAGGTGAGACAGGAACATCATCATCATCATCATCATCTTCATCATCATCATCATCATCATCATCATCTTCATCATCATCATCATCATCACCTGTCCCACTGTGTG